>JASVEL010001013.1:0-579943 GCA_032618575.1 Nicotiana noctiflora
TTGGGATTCAAAGTTAAATATGCTTAGTTGAATATTCTGTAGGGAACACTAATGGACCATTAAACTATTCTATTTGTTACAAGACATAATGGTATGGGGGGGGAGCTTCAAGACAAAATGACTAAACAATTAACTCACCCATAACTTTAAATTAAAAATAGGACAAGACATGTAGTAGTGGAGGTATAAGAGAATATCATGGGCAAAGATGATGGGGGGATTAGTTTAAGTGTTTTAAGAAGGATAAAGGGTCTGTTTTTAGTGGTATATAAGGATATACACAGAGACAGATGAGGGGGGCTGGAGATACAAAAAAAGACTTTGAGACAGTAAACTAGAGAGAAAGACAACACGGGAATACACATCCATAGCATAAGTATTCACTTAAGACTCATACGGGTAGGGGGCATTCACTGCCTATCGGGTGCTTTTGCTGTGGCTTCTTGTTCTTCTGTTACTGTTTCATTTGGGGTTGTCTCTGCTGTGGTTCTAGTTCTCATACCACTGCTGTTGGTTTGCTTCACTGGTGTGGTTTTTGTTGCCGGTGATTACTTGATTGTTGCTGTTTGGTCCAGTGGCATGGTTGTTGGTCTGTTGTGGTAGCTATTATCATTGTGTTTTGCTACTTCTGGTGGTTCTGTGTGGTTGCTGCTATTGCTGCGTTTTAGTCACTGCCTTCTCTTGCTGTTTTTCTGTTGCTACTGCTGGTACGGTTGTTGTTGTTGTGCATTCCACTGCTGCAACTAATTTCTCTCCATTGTAATTTCCAGGTACTCATTCTAAGCTTGCTAATGTATGCTCAGGCTGCTGAAACTATGAATTGAAATCAAAACAAGCGAATGTTGTGGGCATTGAATTGAATGAATTTGTTATTTGTTTATGTAGTCTTATGTAGTTGATTATTAACTCAGTACAATTAGGCTACTTTGAATTAATTGGATCATGTAATATGGATTGTATACTTTGAACTATGGATTGTCAAACCTTTGATTGTTCAGTTATAATAGTCTAATACAAGTCATAATGTCAAGTTTTATTGATAAGTATAAATGTCTTGGTTGGTTTGGATTCGTAGTAGGATGTTAGATCAATAATATGATATCCATGATTTCAAGCAGAAAATAATATCTCAAACAACCTCGCGTGGCGTTAATTGGTATCTAGTATATTCATGACGACCCTATTAATACTTGAACTTATCATTCGATTTTACTTTTAATAGATTCCAGGAATCCAGTAATAGGTAAATAGATTAGTGATGACAGAATAAACTTTCACCCAAGTCAATCACGTCTAGATATATAATCGTTTTAAGGTCTGTTGAGATTAGTCTAAAATGTGTCAAGTGATAATTTGAATAAATAGGAACAACTTGATTATTTGCAAGTTATATGGACCTATGGATCCTAAATGTCTTAGTTTTTTTATATATAATAAATAATTAAGTTTTCTTCATTCACTATTAGAGACAAACAAAAATAGAGAATCATAGTTCGCTTAGAGGTTGCCCTTTAAATAAAATGATGAGACGGGCCTCGCCGCATTACACACAGAATTGCGGGGTCCTCAATTAATTATTACAAAAACCTTAGACTTGGAAGGACCGTCTAGTGAATTTCACGGTCCTTTTCCCAAAGTAAATAGACGATAGACTCTTTAGGCACGACTTGAAATAAAAATTATTTTCCTGAATACGGGTGTGCATTTATGTGACCCAAATCTTACTCTCGGCGAAACCGAAATACATTAGAGTCGCAGGCGTACTGGTTACGGTGCGGCTCGAAATGTGTTTTCGTAACGTCGCAATTCTTCTAAAAAATAAGAGCGGAGCATTAAAAGCACATAGTTAAAATATATAAAAGAATCAGATAGAAACAAAAATTGCAATTGAGCGACCGTGCTAAAACCACGGAATCCGGGAATGCCTAACACCTTCTCCCGGGTTAACAGAATTCCTTATCCAGGTTTCTAGTTTCGCAGACTGTATTACGGAGCCATAAATTTCCTCGGTTCGGGATTAAACCGGTGACTTGGGACACCATTATTTTCCCAAGTGGCGACTCTGAATTAAATAAACTAATCCCGTCTCGATTGTCCTTTAGTTGGAAAAACTCCCTCACGCCCTCGCCGGCGCGTAAAAAGGAGGTGTGACAACAAGGATCCGCTTTATATAAAGAGGGATATCCCATCATACTACATGAGTAATTATTACAAAGAAAGATAGTTGGAACAACTACTTACTAGGTTGGTACAGACTAGTGTTTCCTTTGCATGCTTTGTCAGTTTTGATCATATGCCTTGAGAACTTCCCGCTAGTGCGTCGTAGCCGTTGGTTTGCACTACCTCGAGGTCGATCATCACGAACCCTCGGGGGCGAACTTCGAGCTAGACTTTGAGTCTCCCGGGGATGGTCTTTCTTGAGTCACCCTAGTGATCACAAAATTGAGCCCTCTAATTTTTTCCATATACACTATGTGTTTACATATGGAGGCATTGCCATATCACGGAGATCGGGTAAGAAATTAATCGTGCCTACTGCATCTAAATGCTGAGATAATTGTTATTCATAAAGCAAGTTGAGAATGTGTGTGGTTGGTGTTTGTAATACATCTTATTCGAGAACAAAATATGTTTGAAGTGTGACAAAATACTCACGATTTTGTATGAAGACAATCCAGCATGCATAACCCAATTGAAGGGAGGATTTATAAAAGGAGATAGGACAAAACACATTTCTTCAAAGTTATTTTTCACACATTATCTTCAAAAGAATGGTGATATCAATGTGCAACAAATTCGTTCAAGTGATAATATGACTCATTTGTTCACCAAATCTCTATCGACGTTAACATTCAAGAAGCTAGTGTATCAGATTGGGATATGAATGCTCAAAGATGTGAATTGATACTCTCATCAAGAGGAGTTAATACACGTTATACTCTTTTTCCCTTACAAGGTTTTTCCTAGTGTGTTTTTCTTGCAAAGTTTTAATGAGGCAACCAAAAGGTATAATATTAAACATGTGTACTGTTTTTTCCTTCACTAGAATTTGTTTTCACTTGGTTTTATTTTAGTTAAGGTCTTAACAAGACACATTATCTGTTGAATAGACTTTCAAGAGGGATTATTATAAATAGTATTGTATTTAAGGTGAATGTTTATCTTTTAGAGAGATTTTAGAGTTTGTTACTTTGTGGCTATGTCATTATTTTCTTATAAATAAAGATGTTTTATTCTATTATTATTCATCCCAAAATCAATAGGATTTTCTCTCTTTTCTTTGGAATATTCTTTTTCTCTTTTATTGTTTTATTTCACACGTGAAAAAAATTTAAGCATGCGACACAAGATTTTTCTTAAGGGCTAGAATTTTAAAGCACATTGGTCAGAAGTTTAAGGCACGCAATAATTAAGTTAACGGTAGAATTTTGCCACAAGATCCTGGCGGATCACCATATTTTCTCAGTATTATAGCTGAAATCCTAATGATGGTCAAATTCTTTTTTTTATAAGATAAGTTGTGATCAAAATTAAAAAGTTTAACTCTCTGAATTCAAAATGTATCAAACAAATTGGGACAGAAGAAATGGTTAAGAAAAAATATACAATAATAACCCAGTATATTCTCATAAAGTGGGGTCTGGGAGTGTAATATGTAGACAGGCCTTACCTCTACCCGAGAGGACAGAGAGGCTTAAGAAAAAATATACAACAACATAAAATGATAACAGTAAAGCATACATTTGTTTGTACTTTATGCCAATAATACTCAAATTACACAAATAGCTACCTTTTGTTAGGTGAAACTGATCGTAAAACTTAACACTAATAAGTCCATGATCTTGCCTATCTTGTGGCAGCTCCACAACCTGCCGAAACCCATGTCCCTAGAGTCCGGAACCGAAATAATAATAAAAAAAACAAAAAATACCAAAATAAACCAAAAAAAAAAAAAAATACACAATTACACATTTCGCAGTATAAAACTGCGAAATGTACAAACGGACGTTTGTACATTTCGCAGTTTTATACTGCGAAATGGATTAAAATTATTTTTTTTTTTGGAAAAATAGGCGTACAGTAAATGAATAAAAAAAAATTTTTTTTTAAAAAAAAATGCAATTCGCAGTTTTGTACTGCGAATTGTTTTGTACTGCGAATTGCATTTCGCAGTACAATACTGCGAAATGCCCCCCATTGTTATATCCGCTCCTTCCTCTACACTCTCACTCTCACTTAACAACTCCTCAAATCCTCCCTCGGCCCCCCTCAAATTCTCTTCAAATTTTTGCCAAAATTTTGATTTCGAAGTCCCACCCGTCCCCTTCAAGTGCAATACAAGTGGGGCCCACCCGAAGATACTGTTGGACACGAATTCGGTAACAAAATTTCAGTTTTACAACTTTAATTTGAGGTATTTGAATTAATTTTATTTTATAATTTATTAGAAAATATGTTAATGTTGGTATATTTATTGTTTTAGTATTACATTAATATGTTATTGTATATCATGTTAGCGTAGAGCTTGTTAGCGTAGAGCCTGTTAGCGTAGAGCCTGTTAGCGTAGAGCCTTGTAGCGTAGAGCCTTATTTAATTTTAGCATAGTCTTTTAGTATGAAAATATTAAAATTGAGATTTAGAATAAATAATCATTATTATGTGGTCCCGGGCCTCAAAAATCAAGGCTGGAACCTTTAAACAACCGTTATATTAAATTATACGTAATTTAATTAATTAAGTTAACAAAATTATGAAAATATTAAAATTGAGATTTAGAATAAATAATCATTATTATGTGGTCCCGGGCCTCAAAAATCAAGGCTGGAACCTTTAAACAACCGTTATATTAAATTATACGTAATTTAATTAATTAAGTTAACAAAATTATGAAAATATTAAAATTGAGATTTAGAAAAATTAATCATTATTATGTGGTCCCGGGCCTCAAAAATCAAGGCTGGAACCTTTAAACAACCGTTATATTAAATTATACGTAATTTAATTAATTAAGTTAACAAAATTATGAAAATATTAAAATTGAGATTTAGAATAAATAATCATTATTATGTGGTCTCGGGCCTCAAAAATCAAGCGTGGAACCTTTAAAAAACCGTTATATTAAATTATACGTAATTTAATTAATTAAGTTAACAAAATTATGAAAATATTAAAATAGAGATTTAGAATAATTAATCATTATTATGTGGTCCCGGGCCTCAAAAATCAAGCCTGGAACCTTTAAACAACCGTTATATTAAATTATACGTAATTTAATTAATTAAGTTAACAAAATTATGAAAATATTAAAATAGAGATTTAGAATAATTAATCATTATTATGTGGTCCCGGGCCTCAAAAATCAAGCCTGGAACCTTTAAACAACCGTTATATTAAATTATACGTAATTTAATTAATTAAGTTAACAAAATTATGAAAATATTAAAATTGAGATTTAGAATAATTAATCATTATTATGTGGTCCCGGGCCTCAATAATCAAGCCTGGAACCTTTAAACAACCGTTATATTAAATTATACGTAATTTAATTAATTAAGTTAACAAAATTTTGAAAATATTAAAATTGAGATTTAGAATAATTAATCATTATTATGTGGTCCCGGGCCTCAATAATCAAGCGTTGAAACTTTAAACAACCGCTATATTAAATTATATGTAATTTAATTAATTAAGTTAACAAAATTATGAAAATATAAAATTTTTCTATGTAATAATTAATTTTTCTTATTTATAGTACACGACATGGCATCTCGTCAACCTGCACACCCTGGACCTTTGGCGGCAGGATTATTAGTACTGCAGGGTGACCATAGATCTGAGTCTATTTGGCACGGCCATCTAGCTCTTCAGACTATACGCCCCAGGAGGCCGGACGATCTGTGGGAGTTTTTGGCGCAGCATCCATTTCATCCACGAGTTGTAGACCTTCTACAGCAGACCGGCTTGTACAGCATATTTGAGCTGGGACGGATGCAGCTTGACTGGTCGCTCATCACAGCGTTGATAGAGCGGTGGCGACCAGAGACGCATACATTTCACCTACCTACTGGAGAGGCTACGATCACTCTCCAGGATGTGCAGGTGTTGTATGGATTGCGCATTGAGGGCCGCGCATTGACACTGCCCCAGGAGTGGAGACGGATGACCCGCGCACAGCTGGCGGATGCGATGGGACGGATGACGGGTTTGCACCCGGAGGGCAACGTTGGTGGTTGTGGTCTCCAGATATCCGTCATTAGAGATTTCATGGCGGAGTTGCATCCACAGTTCACGCAGGAGACAGAGGAGCTGTGGATTATCCGTTTCACTCGGATGGCATTACTCATGCTATTTGGGCGTGTCTTGTTTCCCAACACGTCGGGGAACAAGATATCGATGCGGTTTCTCCAGCCCTCTGGAGGATATGGAGCAGGTGCATCAGTACAGTTGGGCAGCTGCTGTTCTGGCGTATCTCTACAGGAGCATGTGCCGGGCTAGCATCGGTGCAGCTATTGATATTGGTGGTTTTTTGCCACTCCTGCAGGTGAAAAATACTTTCAAAATTAATTAAGCACAAATTATATATTTTAAAATGACTCATAATTTACATCAATATTTTTTCTTAGGTTTGGGCGTGGCAGCGTATCATGCCACTACAGCCACCTCTGCCGGCACAAGACTATCCGCCCCTCCCGCTAGCTGTGAGATGGATTCTCCGGCGGGGGAATTACCGAGGAGTGGATGTGCACCACAATCTCCCCCTTATTAGGGACCAGTTGGATATGTTGCATACTGGACAGGTAGACATCTACATAAAGTTGGTTGTTTTAAATGTAGTTGTACCTTGCATACTAATTTATTGTTATTCGTTGTAGTTCATCTGGATGCCGTACACTGATGAGCTACTTGCGCACCTACCTGCTATTTGCTCGGCAGACCGGCTCATATGGAGCAGTTCCGTCCCATTGATATTCTGGGAAGTTGTTGAGTATCATGCGACGGAGCGTGTGCTTCGTCAGTTTGGTCGTCATCAGCCGGTACCGAGTGATCCCTCCTGGGACCCTACTCATTATCAGCGTGACGACCGTCACAACACGAGCCGGGATTATGCAGCGTGGCTGCGTGACCAGGTAGTCCATTGGGAGGAGCGAGCTCAGCGCATCCCGCCACCGCCGACACCGTACCAGGAGGCTAGTATTGCGATTTATGAGGCCTGGTACAGGACGTCACACCCGGAAGTATGTCGGGAACCCCATCCACATGGTTGACGGCCGGTACAGACCGTATGCCGGACGACACGAGTCACTGGTATGTTTTTTTGACGTATTAATATCATATAATTATTGCATAGAGTAATTTATTTACTAATTGACTTATTTCACAGGTTAGTTGGTTTCACCGGGTCTACCAGTCTAGTGTAGATATCCAGCAGTGTGAAGACAACCCTGGACTGGTTGAGTATGCACAGATGGTTGCCCAGATGTGTCGTTTGGGACTGGAGGAGGCGAGGGAGGGCAATAGGTTAGATGATGAGCCCGATTATATAGATGCAGACGCGTACCAGAGGGGTAGGCCAGTCCCCCGTGCAGGGGCTAGGGCTCGCAGGGGACGACGACGACGTGCACGGCGAGGGGGTGTTGAGGAGCCGGTCGACCCACCTGCAGGGTTTGGAGCTGGGGGGTTTGGAGATGAGCAAGAGGGTTATGTGCCTCATCCAGCTGACCCTTCCAGCAGCATGCAGCGGGGTTTTATGACCTATCCAGCTGACCCTTCCAGCAGCATGTAGCGGGGTTTTATGACGCATCCAGCTGACCCTTCCAGCAGCATGCCCTCATACGACCCTGGCAGCAGTATGCCCTCATACGACCTTCGGTTGTCATTGCCAGCGACACAGATGACCCCATCCGGACCATTGCAGATTATGGGTACCTTTGACGGGGATGTACACGAGTACTTCGCTGGCACATCTACTGCAGCTGAGCATCGGCCGACCCGTGACGTGGATGGCGGTCGTAGGTTGAGTTATACATCGTCCCCTGCATTTGATGCGGTATGTTTGTATTACTTTTGTTTTTTAATTCTACATTATTTTACTTTCGATGCAATAAATTCATTACATCTGTTTTTATGCAGTCTTCATCTCAGATCATGTTTGACCATACTACATGCGATGATGAGCTGACCATCGATGAATATACGCAGGACCTCGACGAGACCATTGTGAGAGAAATAATTTGTTAACCATAATAATTTAAATACCTCTCTTATTTTATCTAACATTACTTATTTTTTATAGGTCGGTGCCGGCCCAACGGCCTATTCCTCCGACCCTGCAAGTTGTGCTGTAGATGCCGCTGCACATCCTCCCATAAAAAGGCGGCTTGACGATGATGATCCAGATAGTGTGCCAGACCGACAGGGGATGCGGCTTAGGCCAGCAGCAAATTTGAGGCACAAAGCATGCGGCACTCATTGATTTCATTATGTATATACACTTGTGTAAATAATATTTATTGTGAATAAATAAATATTTTTTGATTTCATTAATGTATAAATACAAACATAGCATTAATAGTAGAAACAACACTTCCAATTCAAATATAACTAAAGCAATAAATAGAACAATGAGCCAAATATCTATAAACAACACTTCCAATTCAAATATAACTAAAGCAATAAATAGATCAATGAGCCAAATATCTATATATAAAATAGAACACAAACATAACATTCCAATAAAACTTACAACATAATATTCCCATAAAACTTAAAATTGTTCAATACAAACACAAACATACTATTACAGTTAAAATGAAATGACACTTAAACGAGACTAAAATCAAGTAGACGTTCTAGCCACTTAAATTGTTTCGTCTACGAGCTTCCATTTATTCTGCGTTCTAGCCACTTAAATTGTTCTAGCAGTCGTTCTTGTTCGTCTTCTAACTCTTTTACTCTCGCCTTAAGCTCCGCAATTTCCTGTTTATTTTTTTGGTTTTCTCCCATAGCTGATGCCAATTTCCATTTTGCTCTTAGTTTTTTGTTTTTTTCTTCCCTCACCTCGTCCCTGAGTTGTATCCTTCTTATATTGCTATTGTAGTTGCTTTCTGCTTGCGCTAACCACATATTATGCAGATTAAGCATTCGTTCTCTGTAGTTTGCTTGGAGACACCGTTCCTCAGCCCATTCATTGAACTCACACATTGGATCATTCGGATTTTTGTAGCAATCCATCTGGTTCATGCACAGCCAGTAGTGGCGTCCAACATCATCACCTTCCCAACATGTTTGTTGCACACATTTTTTCCACAGTAACACACTGGTGTTCCATATTGAGCCATTTAAAATATTGCACAGTAACACACTTTGAAAATATGAAACGTTCGCAAGAAATATTTGCGCTTTGTAAGATTTTAAGCACATGTAATGACGGTAATGAGCCCCGTATTTATAGGCAACATAAACATAAATCGTTATATAATACTACGAATTGCATTTCATAGTATTAAACTACGAATTACAAAAAAATGCAGCTTTTTCGTAAGAAGTGACAACTTTTTGTAAACTACGAATTACAAAAAAATGCAACTTTTTCGTAAGAAGTGACAACTTTACATTTCGTAGTATTGAACTACGAATTACATTTCGTAGTATTGAACTACGAATTACATTTCGTAGTATTGAACTACGAATTACATTTTGTAGTATTGAACTACGAATTACTAGGACACTAAAAATCACATAATTTTAAGGTTTTTTCAAATAAAAGGACAAATTTATATTTGTAGTATTGATCTACGAATTACATGGACGAAATGACATAGATATGACAATTCACATGCTTTTCATAACTTCACTTTTCGTATTATTATACACTATTTAAAAGTGCACAACATCACATTAAGAAAATTACAACAACATACGTAATTTGAAGAATAATTTTATTTCAAATGCACAAAAGGTACTACATACATATATTACAACTAATAATACAAAAATAAGGAACTAATGTTATGGTTGATAGTTGGGTACACTGGATGAACTTGCACCTGAAGGACATTTACGGCGGTCATGTCCAGTTTGGGAGCATATGCTACATTTACGTGCATAAACAGACTCACCAACATCCATTTGGTTTGGTATACGTGTTCTCTTTTGTACTCTCAACTTGCGCAAGTACTCCTTGTTACATACCAACTTAAAAGGTTCCGTCGGCCAATAATGCTCAGCACCTAAAGGATGCAACTTCCCACTATACGTGTCTACGTATGCTGCAACACTGTAGTGCCTATCAATGTAGTTTATTGCCCCATAGCCAACTTGTTGAAAGCACTTCAATACATGTGGGCACGGCATGTGGTAGATGGTCCATTTCCCACACGAACATAACCTTCTACTTTCATTCACCGTATGTACATTATTCCCACGGTGTGCACGATTACCTGTCTTAACTTCGAAAACACCTTGTTCATTGTCGTACTGAAGATAAGAATGCCACTGTGCTCGCTTTCTGTACTTTTCGAATCTTTCCATGGGTTTTGGCATAAATTCAACACCTCTATCCAACAATGACGATGCAGCTGCATGCCTTTCAACAAATCTCTCCGCACTCTGTTTGAAAGTCATGCGGACCATGGCAGTGACAGGCAGTCCACGGGCAGATTTCAACAAGCCATTAAATGACTCCGACACATTCGTGGTGAGGGCTCCCCATCGTATGCCACCATCAGCATGCAATGTCCACATTTGAGTGTCATGTTGCATCAACCAACTATAGGCTCGTGGTTCCAACTGCCGGATTGCTTCCATGCACCTATTGAATTTACACAGCTGGTGCTCAGTTGCAGCCATCCACATTAAGTCATGCAACGCCTTGTCAGGAAATCTCTTTTGAAAATTGGCCTTTAGGTGCCTCACACAGTAACGGTGGTATGCATGCGGTGCCTGCCATTCAGCCAAGTGACGTACATAACTTAAAATACCACCATGCCGATCAGAAATTAGACAAATACCTGAACGCTGTTTCACAACGTGTTGCTTCAAGTGGTTCAAGAATTGCGTCCACGTCTCTTCACTTTCGTTCGCACAAATGGCAAAAGCAAGTGGAAATATTTGGCCATTGGCATCTATAGCAACTGCAATCAAAAGCTTAATATCATACTTTCCATAGACATGAGTACCGTCTATGGAAATTACAGGACGACAATGCACAAAACCATCTATTCTGGTTTAAATGACCAAAATAGATAGTTGAATATAAATTCCGGCCTGCCAGAACTTCGCTCGCGCCTCCATTCAACAATAGTACCGGGGTTAAATTGTTGCAGTGCAGCCATGTACCTGGGAAGATTTGAAAAGGACTTATCCCAGTCGCCATAAATTAGTTCAAAGGCACGTTTGCGACCGAGATATGCCTTTCTTTTACTTATAGTACAACCATACTCCTCGTGGACAGCTGTAATACACTCTTTAATCTTAAATCTAATAGACACTTCCAAAAATGGAACCAAGACAAGCGAAATCAAGTCAACATCCAGGTTGAAGTGGTTCTCATTGAATGTGTCCATTTCACATCTATGATCGCTAATAAATTTACCAATTTTCCACAAACCAGATTTTTTTTTTGTAGCACGAAACATCCAATGACAGCCCAAGAACCACCTGCGACATACAGCCTTGTATTTATCCCTAGTTGACTCAGTTATCGTCATCTCACGAGACTCCCTTATGGTATAGATTTTTACAGCCCTAACTAGGCGAGCTTTGTCAGGGAAATACATGCCCTTTGTAACAACACCTAGTCTACATTCATCCCACATCTTCGATCGTAATTCATCATAACCCCTTGTCAATGCATCAACATTAGGCATGGCAGGCAAATTATCCAGGTATGGAATATTTCTCTCATGAAAAGGCACGTGGGATTCATACACTCTTCGTCTAACCGGGGGGGAGGAGGAACATGCTCCCTAGTCAAATCAGGCTCCACATTCACTTCCTCCTCCTCATCGTCATCCTCCACATCATCACCCTCCTCACGGAAGGGTGTCTCATCACCAGACTCATCCGCATTGTTATCGTAATCACTATCATCCTCCTGACTCTGCGCATCTGCTAAGTCACGAGTAAAAACATCGTGTACGAGCAACTTTGTTAGTCCAGGAGCTTCTAGAAGCTCGTTTTTACCTGCATATAACCAACAAAAATTTAAGTATCCTAATCGTATTGTCTTGAAATTTAAATGTACATATCACTACATCACTATACTTACAACTCGTATTGTCTTGAAGTCTCATGCTGGCTTTCTTGAGGTTGCTGATAACTACCAGAGGGACCACCGTGCTCCAATACTGCAGATTTTTGCAAATTCCAACTAGGGACGTGGTCATAATTTGTCAAATTCAATTTCGGACGATACACCCTATGAAAATTAGAACTATAAATACAAATCCAAATAAAACATAAAGAAAAAGATTTCACTAAATTTAAGTTTACCGGTCGTCTTCTTCATTATACGAAGTAGTAACATTATTTTCTGGCTCCTCATTCGCCTGTGGTGACAAATTCAAATCAAGAGAACCTCTTCCATCTCCAACTTGTCCGCCTAATGCTCCTCCAAAATAACCATCCGATGAATGTGGGTTATCACTTATACGCACTCCCTCATTACTACTAAGGTCTTCAACCTTGACATACATTTCTAATAATTTTATTACAATGTATTCTCTATATTCGTCCGGAACCCGCAAAAAATCTCTAAGACTTTCATCATCGTCAATGTTAAACTCCGAATAATAAGCAAACCCATGCGGAGTCACTGAATAAGGAAATCTTCCGGTTACTTTAATGCTAACCGAACGCCTCCGCTCACTCATTTTTTTACGTAACAACGATACTAAAGTATTGTATTGCATATTAAGCGGCAATTTAACATGACACTGTGGAGGAGAGCTATACCTCACTGAGTTATTATCCACAATAACCTCACCCCCCAATACAATGAAACCCTCATTTTGGCAACTTGAGACATTATAAAAAATGGATTGATAAGGAGAAGAGAGAAAAACCGAAATAATTTGCGTTGATAGAGTTTTGATGAAGTTCAGTCGTCTATAAATAAGAAAATTTTGAGAATCAAATTCGCACTACAAAACTACGAATTATGATTTTTAATTAAAAAGTGGGCCCATTTGCAGCCTATTTCGCAGTATTGTACTGCGAAATAGCCTATTTCGCAGTACAATACTGCGAAATAGGCCACTTTTGAAAACACGGCCATTTTTTTAAAAAAAAATAAAAAAATGACATTTCGCAGTATAAAACTGCGAATTGCACTAACGGCCGTTAGTGCAATTCGCAGTTTTATACTGCGAAATGTGTAATTGTGTATTTTTTTTTTTGATTTATTTTGGTATTTTTTGTTTTTTTTATTATTATTTCGGTTCCGGACTCCATGTCCCTATTGCTAGCACTTGGTGGCCCATCTCATGTGTAAATGAGCCAGTCAAATTAATGATTTAACAGGCCAAGTTAATGCAGCTTTCATAGTTCTTCCGCATCTACCGTCGGCAACCGTGCATCACACACTCATTTTAGTTATTATATCATGACATGGGGAGGATATGAACATTATGCATGGATTTGTTTATGGCCGAATACATAAAATAGCATTTGAACTTGTACCCAAATTCCTCTTACACACTTATTGAATACGGGAACAATATTACACACTAAATTTTATAAAATTGTGTCAATTACACACTACTTTTTTCCTCACCAATTTTTCAAAACATGTGTGATTTCACTCTCCAATAAGATAATGACACGTGTCACTATTTTTTTTATTTAAAAATAAAATACTTAAAATTAAACCTATACCCCTTAACCATCTTTTCCATTTCATATCTTTCTCTTCTCCATTGGAGATTGACGCCAACACCACAAAAAATTCACATTTAATCACCTTCATATTATAAAAGCAAAATTAGGACTCAAGTACATTAATCACGAGTTTGTGAGTCTAGATTCAAATCTAACACAAGAAATATAATGCAAAACTCAAAACTCTATTAAAGTTGGTTATGGCCAAATCCATGGTTGTTTGATTCGTGGTAACCCAGGTTTATAAAATTCTCTTGATATAGATTTATTTTAACTTTCTTTACCAATTTCTTCCAAAGCTATTGTATATTATTGTTATTCTCAAAATGGTGGGCATGGAAGATGAGAAAAATGGGTGGGGAAGAAGACGAAAATGAAAAATAGAAGGGCATCAACACACTTGTTGTTTTGGGGGGAGGTGGGAGACGAGGAGGGAAGGACATATAAAGAATATAATGCAAGGAAGGTTTGAAATTGGGAAGAAGACACACGGGGTGGGGGATTGGGGGGTTAGTGCGTGGCAGAAAACAATAGGAAGGGTTATTTTTTCTTCTTTTTTTTATATTTGTTAATTGGTGTAAGGGGGGAGGGGGGGAATTAGAAATTAGACACGTGGATTCTTTATAGAACTTCTGAAATGAAATTTTGTATTTACGCGTCTGTTGGATGTAAAGAACACGCGGGTGCCACATAGTTAAAGTAGTGTGTAATTGACATACTTTTGAAAGGTTTGGTATGTAATATTGTTTCCGTATTTAATAAGTGTGTAAAAGGAATTTGTGTACAAATTCACTATTTTATGTATTCTGCTGCCTTTGTTTATCGACACTTAATTCACTTCCTGACCGAGTCAGTATGTATTAAAAACTCATCAGATCACCAATCACCTTTCTATGAAATGCTTTAGTCAAACGAGTGAAATAACCGAATGATAGATTGAGATTGAACTAATATTGCCCTTGTAATATGTCTGAATTCCAGGATCAATCATCAAAAGTGGTTGATACATCTTTTTCGCTTGAAAGAGTTACATATTAGTAGCATTCAGTGTAGTGCTATTTATACATCATGCTCTTTTACAATTTTAATATTAAGAAATAATCTTTTAACATTTCTCATGTGTAAAAGATAATACGTGTAAAAGTAAATCACTAATATACGAAAAAAGAGATGGAGTCATAAAATTAAAAATAAATTTGTAAGAGCTACAAAACCAATTGACATCATGTATGTGCAAATAATTAAACACTCTTCATAAACTGTTTATGGACAGTAATAATGATTCAACCTGCTAATCATGAGTACTGTTACGTGGCGCCTTCCTCGAATTTTTTAGAAGGATAATGTAAGGCTAAGCAACTGATGTCAGTATAGCTGTTGTCCGTCAAATGAGGTCCCCTCCGTATAAACGAGATTGTCAGTGTCGTACGGGAAAATCAATGTCAAGAGCAATTGAGAGAACAAAAATGAGAATTGAGAATGAAAGAAAGTTTGAGTGCATTAATGAAAGCTATTACAGAAAAGCAACGCAGTGTCGAGGGGGAGAGACACCAGTATAGAAAATTGCTTGCTTTCTAGAAAGTTTTGACTACTTGATCCCCTCCTAATAATGTTTAAAAAAAATAATCCAAAACTACAAGATTAGACTTGAATACGGTAGAGAAACATAATGGAAGTACTTGAAAAATAACTACTCTATTTACGATGAAAATGACTTAGTTTTCTCTAAAGCAGCACCATGTCCGTTGTCAGCAGCATTGTCTTTGGCATTACGGTCTGCGCGTGCGGCGTTGTCTGCACGCGCGGAGCTGTTGAAATCTTCCTGCGGCTTTGCGCTGGTGAGTGATATCGGTGGACGATAAAGGCACATGCGCGTTTGTCACTTGGCGCGGCCAAGACTACGGGGCCGTCCGTGGCGCTAGGCATTGGGAGGATTGCTAGGACGTCATGGGGCGCGCCCATGGGGTCATGAGGCATGATTGGAAAGCCGCCCATGACATTCTCTCCCACGTGAGTTGGTGACATCCTAGGTGCCTTACTTGCAAAGTAATCTTCAATAAGGCTCTTGTAGGCTTTGAGGTTTGTTCCCCTCACCCAAGTATTCTCTTCTGCATCATAGCCCTGCTATTTCACCAAGAACTATTGGTGATGTCTCCTTGAGTCATGAATTACTCTGTCATCAAGGATAGCTTCAACACGCTTTTTTCCGGTTGAATTGGGACCTTGAATACTGGGTATTGTAAGTTGGCTCCTTGAAGAATCCTCTGCGTCTTCCAGAAAAGGTTTCAGGAGACTGGCATGAAAGATAGGATGAATTTTCCACCAAGCTGGGGTATCCACCCGGTATGCCACTCATTAATGCAAAAGGCTAAGGCCCTAACGACATAAGGGAAGACTATGGTAGTCTCCGATAAACAAAAGGCCACAGCCACTCATAAACGCAAAAGGCTAAGGCCCTAACGACGTAAGGAAAGACTACGGTCATCTCCGATAAACAAAAGGTCACGACCACTCATAAACGCAAAAGGCTAAGGCCCTAACGACGTAAGGAAAGACTACGGTCATCTCCAATAAACAAAAGGCCACGGCCACTCATAAACGCAAAAGGCTAAGGCCCTAACGACGTAAGAAAAAACTACGGTCATCTCCGATAAACGAAAGGCCACGGACACTCATAAATGCAAAAGTCTAAGGCCCTAATGATGTAAGGAAAGACTACGGTCATCTCCGATAAACAAAAGGCCACGGCCACTCACAAACGCAAAAGGCTAAGGCCCTATCGACGTAAGGAAAAACTACGGTCATCTCCGATAAACGAAAGGCCACGGATACTCATAAATGCAAAAGTCTAAGGCCCTAACGACGTAAGGAAAGACTACGGTCATCTCTGATAAACAAAAGGCCACGGCCACTCATTAACGTAAAAGGCTAAGGCCCTAACGACATAAGAAAAGACTACAGTCGTCTCCAATAACAAAAAGGCCACGGCCACCCATAAACACAAAAGGCTAAAGCCCTAACGACGTAAGGAAAGACTACGATCATCTCCGATAAACAAAAGGCCACGGCCACTCATAAATGCAAAAGGCTAAGACCCTAACGACGTAAGGAAAGACTACGGTCATCTCCGATAAACAAAAGGCCATGGCCACTCATAAATGCAAAAGGCTAAGGCCCTAACGATGTAAGGAAAGACTACGGTCATCTCCGATAAACAAAAGGCCACGACCGCCCACAAACACGGAAGACCACAACCACTTCTGAAAGCATAAAACAGCCAGAGGGAAAGCAATACCCACGTAAAAAAACACAAGCGACCGTGACCGGAGTCAATCCAACCTGACTACGACAAATTAACTCAATTAAAGCAATGCCACACACAAAACAGAAATTGCAAAAGAAGACATAAAAGCACAACAATTCCCAGGAAATCATCATAAATCATCCAATAGATTACAAATTTACAACATCTCCTCGATTACAAAAAAAGGGAAGAAGCAGTCCTATCTAACCATCTTGGCCCCCGCCATCTTCCGCCGCATCGGCCATACCGTCAATACGGTCCCCATTGCCCTTGGTCCAGAACGCCCTAAAAATCCAAGAACCTGCGCCCAATTGGTTCACATCCGCAAAGGTACAGCCCGCTTGGTCCGGATATGTCAGGGTTATATCCACAAGCCTCACGCGTGACCCTAACAAGGCGATGCTGATTTTCAACCTCTGCCTCAATGGCTCTACCAACGGCCAACAGCTCCTCGAATACAGTCCGCTTTGCCTCAGCATACACCCACATGTCGTGAGCTTCGCAGGACACGTCGCCAATAGAATCAACTGCCACCGCCTGCTGAGGAGCGACCACATCGGCCATTGTAGTCCCGAGCTCGACAGATAGAGCATCAACCCTGGCATGCAGCTCCGCTGCCTCCGCCATCGCCACACGGCCCGGTTCCAACTCCCCCTCCTTCTGCTGGAGGAGACTCTCCAGTTCGGTGTTTCGAGCCAAAACGGCCATCAAGTCCGCGTCCGTCCTCTCTAGCTGGGCCATACGCTTCCGTAGCTAATCCTCTGCTAGCTCCAATACCTCATGGAAAACTCGAAACTGAGGGTCCTGGGTGTAGAGGTCCGCCAGTGTCTTGTGCTTACCACGGCCTCCCTATATTTCTTCGACGCCTTCCTAGGGACATCATTCTTCTTTCGCTCCCGTCGGCCTTGCTCCACCTCTAAGATGAGGGTCTGAAAAAAAGATAAAGAAAAGACATAATTCAAAACGACACGACTCCTCAGGGCTCATGAAAGAACTATGAAAAACAATAATAAAGTCTTACCTGCAAGGCAACACCAGCAACTCGATAGGACAAATCCATGTTGCTTACGGCCTTCAAAGACTCTGTCTCGGCAGCACCACATAACAAGGACATGTCCGCTGCTGCCTGCTCGCTGTCCAGCAACAGGTTGTATCCCGAAGGAATCATAAACCGACGGGTAGGACCTATCGTCGCCATATCCACCCGGGTATAGTCTTCCCGCGCATGTCCGCGAAAGCATGAGCCTGTTCGGGAGCTGCCCCTTCCTCGGCGATAGCTGGCGAGCTATCATCCTCAACATAAGGAGAAGCGATATCTCCCGTAACCTCCCTCAAGAGGGATGCTCTCTCCGGTCGGATGGCGTCGCCGGTAAGGACTGGCCTGGACTCAGGACGGCGAGTGATCACCTTTCTCTGCTCCACGACCACATCTTTACCAAGGAGTAGTCGGTACCTTTTTCGCTCCAACGGCTCATCGTCCTCTGAAGCGTCCTCTTCAACAAGAGGAGGTGGAGGCGAGGAGCCCTCTCTATCGGTTCATTCATGGACTCAACCATGGGATGAGAAGTCCTGAGGACATCCACAAAAGTCGGCTCCCGAATCACGGCTTTGCCTTCAAAATGAGCGGCATCGAAAATATCAACACTAGATGCTTCCATATCCACTTGGTCGCCCTTAGGACGAACGGCCTCAGGAGTGATCTCTCTCACGTGAACCACGTGTTCAAAGCCGGAATCTGCCGATGAGGAAGTGGCAGCACGACGTCTCCTCCTTCGCGGTGCACTCCGGGCTGCCAACACAGTTATAAAAAAAAGTGCATTAGAAAACGCAGCGTCTAAATAAGATATATGGCCGTGTCACGACCCAAATCCCGGTCGTGATGGCGCCCAACACAACTGCTAGGCAAGCCTGACCATTTACACTCTCATCCCGAGCATGAAGCACAAATCAATTACCTGAATATTATTATCAACAATAAAACTAAACTGAATAACCACCCAAAGATCTAGGGTCACGAGTCTAGAGCCTCTAAACATGATCACATAACGATATCTAAACCAAATACTCAAGTCTGAATAATGTATATACAAAGGAAAACTGGAATAAGAAGAGAAGCCAGGTCCTGCGAACGCCAGCAGCTACCTCAGCAACTCGGATAAATACTAATAAAAGTTGGAGTACTCGTCTATCCCTCCTGTGTACCTGAATCTGCACACAAAGGTGCAGGGAGTAGGGGTGAGTACTAAGTACTCAGTGTGTAATAAATATATACAAGTAGCTGAAAGTAAGAGATCCACAGAATACCATATAATGAAGCTAAACTACAGTTCGATTCCTCATACGAACTAGCAACAACAGTACATTACCACTATCAAAGATAATTCACACACAAAGATGCAATGCAAAGCACATAACCGCTACGGCGTGTAACCCGATCCATTTAACGTCGATGACGCTCACTGGGGTGTGTACAGACTCTGGAGGGGCTCCTACAGCCCAAGCGCAATACCGCTGCGGCGTGCAGCCCGGTCCTCATATCAACCGCTTCGGCGTGCAGCCCGATCCATCCTCAGTCCACAACAAACATATAAGTCACACAATAGATCAATTTATTTATTACCAAGTTCCAGTTCATAAATTATGAAAATACTTTAACTTTTATTTAATTTTTTCAAAAACAGGTGACTTAGCATTTCAATACGGTGATTTCAAACCAGGACTGAGATCAGTGATTAAGCAAGTATAGCTATCACATATATAGCTATCCCCTAGGGATACTACAGGTCGGCACAAGGCCCCAAACACGGCTTACCGCCCACAATTATTTCAAACACAGTGTTTTTCAATCACTAGTATCATATTATACTCATTCGGGATGGACTAAAGTCTCAATCCCCAGTCACAATCAATCCCGCACCTACCACGGGGTGCGAACCACGCCCTACTAGCATCACAATGTGCTAAGCCGGGGTTTCGAACCCTCAGGCTACCATATACACAAACTACTCACCTCTAGCCGGTCGAAGACTCGCCCGCGATGCCTTTTCCTTTTGAATTTTCCACCTCGTGCGTAGAATCTAGTCAAACCACAACAATTATATCAATTGCGGGTCAAAGAAACATAACCCAATTCAATTTACACGAAATACGCGATAATACACCAAGTTGGTAAAACCTGGACCTCGGGCCCGCTGCTCGAAAAATTATGAAATTAGTATCAACACGATCCTAGTCTCGCCACGAGTCTGTGCATATAAAATTTATCGAAATCGGATTTCGAATGGCCTTTCAAAACCCAAAAATTCGTTTTCATGATTTAGGCCCTAGTTCTTCACAAATTCTACCGATTTCAGAAATTTTGGTGTTGATTCTAACATAAAATCATGTTTTTGAGTCAAGGAACTTACCTCCAGCGATTACCCATTGATTTATCTCTTAATAATCGCCTCAGAAGCTTCTTCCCGTTCCAAAATTGGAAGAAACCTCGACCTGCTCATTATAAGTATATTGTTCACTCGTTTTACTGCTCCCAATGGATTCCTTGTGAAATTCAAATGAATTTAGGCTTTTGAATCACTCAATTTTACCTTATAATGAAGGAGATATGTAGGTTTTAAGATTTGCAAATAGTGCAGGGTTTTAATACGCCGTCAGGAGCAGTTTCATCATTAACCTAAAAATCTGGGCAACTTTAGTAAAATGGCCATAAAATCCTCATACGATGTCCAAATTCGATGATTCTTTTTGCTACAGGTCCGCAATTACGATACGGATCTAATGCTTCATTCAAAATAGTAATCGGAGCTCATGTTTTCAATATGATATCATTTATGCTTGAAGAAACGATGTCGAAGCATAAGAAAAACGAGCATAACGCAATCCAAACCTATCTGAAACTCACCCTAGCTCCTCGGGACTGCATACGAACATACTAGCATGCCACATATGATCATGCAAACTTATTTTCACCCTCAAAACACCCAAACTAACATCAAAACACCAAATTTACATCGGATTCAAGCCTAAGTTCTTCTAAAACTTCCGAAACTTGCATTTGATCTAAAGCCCGACCTAAACACCTCCGAATGACTTGAAACTTTGCTAGCATATACAAAATCACCTAATGGAGCTACTAAAACTCTCAAAATTCCATTCCGACCCTCGGATGAAAATCTCACCTACCATCCGGAATTCGCCAAAATTCAACCTTCGCCAATTCAAGCCTAAAACTACACCGGACCTCCAAATTCGATTCTGATTGCTCTCCTAAGTCATACATGATCCCCCGAAACTAGTCGAATCATCAGAATTCAATTCCGATCTGTCTAACTCATCGGTCAACCTTCGGTTGACTTTTCTAACCTATTCTTCTCATAAAAAGGTTTATGACCTCATTTTTATCTAAATTTCTTCCAATTTGCTTCTAACTTTCCAAACACATATAAATTAGCACATTGAAGTTTTAAATGAAGAAAACAGGGCGATAAATCCCGTAACGACGGGTCGGGTCGTTACAGGCCGCCAAGCCCAGAACCAGTATAATACATGGGAGGCCATATCTTGTGGTAAATGTGACCCACGTCCTGCACTCCTCCGCGAAGGGGATCAACCGCCCCACCCTGACTTTAATGTCTGGCACAGACTGGGGCGTACACACCCTTACTGTAGATATAAAATATAATGAGATGACAAAAGGTCGAACAGGCGTAAAGTAATTAAGCACAAGGGATAACACTTATGTTCGGCGTTCCATGCTTGAGGGAATTCGGTAGGGTCCGACACCAGATCCGAGATTCGGACAAAGAAATATTTCAGCCAGAACTGGTGATTAGGCTTGTCGTCTATCTCGACGACCAAGCCATTCGTCCCACGATTCTTTAACTGAAGCAGCGTCCCTCTCATGAACCCGGGACTGAACAACTACAACAGATGGTATACCGTGACATCTAATCCGGCCCTCCCGGCATAAGTCGTCAGAATACGACATATCTTCCACGTATAAGGGGTAAGCTGGGCCGGGCATACATTGTAGAACTGGCACAACTCTTCCGCCAATGGATAAATAGGGAGGTCGCACCCCATTATAAAAGGGTATTCGTAGAAAGCACAGAACCCAACTTTGTGTACGTTGGCAAAGTCTCCTTCGGCCGTTTGCATGACGACCGTCTTCAGAATTTGATAAGATAATCGGAGTTCATTCAGAAGAGGTTCAGTAAATTTGGACATTTCCGATGCCGGGGTAGCCCCCTTTGTAGGGAAATCCCTTCGAACGTATAGTTCGCGGGCAAGCAGGTTGTCCACAGAAAGAGGAATGAGAGGTTTGTGGGGTTTCTTCCCACCTCCCGAGGGCTGCTAAACCCTAGAAGTGGCCTCACCCTCATCTGTCCCACGACGACGACTGCCTTTAGCCATTGTTAATCTTTCTATCAAATTCAAGGTATACTAACAAGCTACGAAGTCAATACGAAAAGCTGCTAAGTATTGCTATAAGAAAAGATGAATGGTAGAAGTACAAAGAACTTTTTGTAATGATCCAAAGAATGGAAAATCTTGAAAACCCTCCTTATTTATAGCGGGCCAGTACACGAGATTCGAAGATGTTAGTATCAGAAAAGGAGGCGGGAAACCGAAATGTCAAATCACCTTTTTAGCCTACCTTGGGAGCAGCTGCAATTATGACGCATGTCGTTAGCAAACGACGGTTCAAAAGAACATGCCACTTATGCACACGCGGATAGATCCGAGACGGGTCAATTTTTTCCACCCATTGTAGATATATGCCGAATATATCTCCAATAAGCGGAGGGACTAACTGTATGAGGTCGAATCAAATACGATTAATGTGAGTCGAGTACACCTCCCTATACGGCCACAGACGTCAAGTATATCTTTCTACACGCCCATACGACGAGAGAGAGTATGCCCCCGACTATAAATGCGTATTGACAAACTCGTCCGTCTAGGCGTCCCGTCTCTTCTGCCTATTTTCGTCTTCAATAATTCTGGAATAAAATAATATTCTGGCGATGGGGCTTTCCTTCTATATAAGGAAAGGCCTCCCTCATTTGTAAGACAAGTGTTATTATTCGTTAATAATACAACCTCTAACTATCATTTTATCTCTATCCCATCTCTCTATTGTTGGCTAGTTTTAATATTTCAATAAGTTCTCTTACGATTTCACTAGAACAATCTACATACAAATCATAGATTTGTCCTTGAATATATTACCACTGATTCCGATTTACCCTCTTGTAATCTTTGATTGTTCTAACTCATAAAGCAACCGATAGCTTTTGGATCAAATAATTTATCTACATACAAATCATAGATCTGTCCTTGAATATATTATCACTGAATCTAATTTACCCTTTTGTAATCTTTAATTATTCCTAACTCATAAAGCAACCAATAACTTTTGGATCAAATATATACTATAACATGAAGTGCTGCCATGGCTAAAAACAGACGGAAAGAAGAGAAAGGGACTGAGGGGTTAAAGAAGAGCCGACAACTATTACTTTCCCGAGCCATATAACATGCATCGCATTTATTGCCTTTGTTCAAAATTAAGCTAGAGATTAAATTAGTTTTCTACAAAGACGTGACACGTACATCTTAGTCACATTGAACTTTAAACCCTTTGCCTATCATTCCACCAAAGCAGGGCACACTCGCGCCTTAATTTGTGGCAGTGGGGCGGCGGCGATATTGCCCCTCTTCCTCTTTCTACGCTGTAACTAAAGTTACTATGTGAAACCAAGATTTAATTTTACATAAGAAGATTGGCACATTATCATCGGTACAATATCACATTGTTAAACACAATTTTTCACTAAAAAATCAATTATTTTACTTAATCAACATATATTGAATAAACAGAAAATAGGAAGTTACACGTAATAGGCAGTAAGATTTGCGTACATATTATCCCTTTCTAGATTTCACTTATTAGATTATACTGGGTTGTTAATAGGCTGTTAAGTATTGACAAATCTAAGAATTATTTTGCCACCTAATTGGAAATTGTACTAAAAGCAAACAGGAGAATTTCATAAGAATTCTGTGTGCTATTGAACAATTAATGAATGATTTAACATTTCAATAATTGCATGAAATTGAAGGATGGCATTTACATTAAAGATGGAGAAAATGGTATGACACAAAATAGGCCTACCATCACTAAATTGTTTATTCTTTCTCATTCGGTAACCGCAAGATCAGTCGTGAGCTTCCGTAAAAGAAAAGAGAAGGGAGATATCATGACAAGATATATTAACCGCAACAAATTTCACAGGGCCTCCCGATGGCGAAGCCACATGTATATAAGGGTGACTGACCACCCTTTGTCAAAAAATTACACTTTGTACATAGGTAAAATATTACGTTTTAGAGATATATAAGTATTAAATACCCTTTATTAAAAAAAATTTTCATTTCTTTTAAATTTAAATACCCTAGAAAAAATTCTTAGTTTCACATCAACGAGACCTTCGGTGGATCTTGATTTGGTAGTTGATAAAGTAAGATGCGGAAAATTATTAAATTCTTAAGTATTGTTTGCGTGATTGCAGTGTAATAAAGTACTTTATTTTGGGAACAATAACTTTGTACGTGTAATACTACTATATTGATTCCTAAAAATTACTTGTTGAATTATACAAATGATTTGCCCTTGAAGTCAGGAGTAGTAAAATATGGGTGTCTCTGTCGGTGGTAATAGTGAAGAGAACCTAAAATTGTTTATCTTACACTCAAACGTCAGTTACACAAAGCGAATCACCAAAAATTAGAAATACTACTAAAGAATACTATACTACCACTGACTTCTTCATATGCTCTGTTCTCTACTTTACAGCCAATTTGTAATTCTCCCAATTTGCTAGATTCAGTCTCCATTTCACATCAAATGCTTCCTCCTTACTCAGACGAGTCCCTTGAAGTCGATGAAACCCTACGCAAACCTCCCAAAGCCAATAACAACGACTTTCTCAAGAATGCACTGAGCAATTTCCAGTACCAGATTTCTACTCATCCACGTTTCTGGCTTTTCACCTTCTTCCTCTTCTTCCAACTCGTTGTTCTCATATTTACCCGCAATTCCCCCTTCCCCTTTTCAATCCACTCCCCACCCCAATCCCAATCCCTCCCCCACTTCCCTTCAGAAACCCCATTGTTTGCCCACTTACAGAAAACCCACCATGATCCAAATATTATTTATCCATTCGGAGATTCGGAATGCGAATATGGTCGTGTTTATGTCTATAATCTTCCTTCTAAATTTAACAAAGACCTGGCTTTAACTACCTGCGACGATCTAGACCCGTGGAAATGGCAGTGTGGACTAGTCACCAATGACGGATACGGAAAGAGATCAACGGACCTCACCGGAATCTTGCCGGGAAATCTCTCCGCAGCGTGGTACCGGACAAATCAGTTCTCATCGGAGGTAATATTTCATTACCGGCTTTTAAACTACAGGTGCAGAACAAACGACCCTGATTCTGCTACTGCTTTCTATATTCCGTTCTACGCCGGACAAGCTGTCGGAAAATACCTATGGACCGATGAAATCGAAAATCGTGATTTGCTTAGCAATAAAGTACTGAAATGGGTCCAGAGGCAGAAGTACTGGAAAAAATATAACGGGTCGGATCATTTCCTAACACTGGGTAGGATAACGTGGGATTTCCGTCGATTAGGTGACCCGGAGAAACTCTGGGGTTCCACTTTTCTAAATCGGCCACAGATGCAGAACGTTTCGCGTTTCACCATCGAGAGGGCTCCGTGGGATGCAAATGATATCAGTGTACCTTACCCTACTGGATTCCACCCTCACTCCGAGAAAGAACTCAGGGAATGGCAGAAGTTTGTGCTTTCATATAAACGCACGAGCCTTTTCACGTTCATTGGCGCGGCGCGTGGGGATATCAACAGTGATTTCAGATCGAGGTTAATGAGTTACTGTAGAAACGAGTCGGAGTCGTGCCGAGTCGTGGATTGTGCCGTGACTCAGTGCTCTAACGGTTCGTCAGAAATCCAGAAAGCACTTTTGAGCTCTGATTTTTGCTTACAGCCGAAAGGGGACAGCTTGACTCGGCGGTCGGTTTTCGATTGCATGGTGACCGGTTCAGTACCGGTTTTTTTCTGGCGACGAACTGCTTACACGCAGTACCAGTGGTTTTTACCAGAGGAACCGGGTAGTTATTCGGTTTTTATAGATCCTGAAGCAGTGAGAAATGGGACGGCTTCCATCAAGGAAATATTGAAAAGTTACAGTAAAGATCAAGTAAGGAGAATGAGGGAAAAAGTAGTAGAAACAATTCCAAGAATAGTGTATGCAAGGCCAAGTGGAGGTCTAGGGAGTGTCAAGGATGCCTTTGAAATTGCAGTTGAAGGAGTATTGAAAAGGGTCAAGGATGAAAATGAATGGAAGGAATACGTGGATATGGGCAGTTGAAGATGATGACTTCATAATTTGGGAGATTTGATGAATGTAAAGTATATAATTCTTTCCCTTAATATTTATTGAGCTATAAGTATAATCGTATAAGTACAGGGACAAGTTTGAAGCAGGATGGATAATTCTGTGTGGCTGCTGCTGACATGATTCTCACTTTTTAGAATCAGCTTAGGTTGCTGGATTATGGCTAGGATTTTACACATATATAATATTTCTAGAGATTTGTGTTAAGATCAGACGAAAAAGTGTTTATCTGCAGGTAAGAGTGATATTGATCAGATTCTGGCAATTTCTTTTCTAATTTTGTCTTTGAGTTGAATGCACTTTAATAAGGGTTCATTGAGATCAACATTTCTTCTTTTCTCACTTTTATAGTATGTATTAACCTTTCTACCAATGCACACAAAGTACATTTTACCTTATCGTTTGTATCTAACCCTGTTTAACTTCTCGTCCAGAACCAGAAACCAAGCTTTAGTGTCACGGTCCTTAGTTGTTAACTAAGTCAACGTTACTATACTCAAGATTTGTATCATAGAGAACTTGATTGTTTTACTTAGTTGATGAATTATAAATGAATGCCCTCTATTTATACTAATCACCTAGGGGCTATTATATAAATAATAATTTTTCTACAAGTCCTTCCATATTTACAATTAAGTCTCTTCTCTAGAATATTCTAGACAACTAGATTCTTCTAAGGACTTTCCTAACAATTTTATAAGGTTCTAGGGTCTTCCTAAGAAAACCTTTATATTTCTCTAGAACTTTCCTACAAATGCATAAATATCTAGAACATTTTCAATGAAATTCTCCATAGTTCTAGAATATTTCACAAAGATCTTTTTCCTAACTTATGTAACCATCCCATATGACAAAAATATATGCCAAGTGGCACATACGTGGCATGATGATGTGGCGGGTCATGACACTCTCCCCCACTCAATTTTGTGCCGCCCTCGGCACAAAGCATCTACACATATGCACGCACCTCGCCTTGGCGTCGCCTGAGATCTTTGTCCATTATCCATGATGCCATTTGAAGCGGTTCTCCTTCCCATTTCACAAGGTATTGGGTTCTTCTTACGTCATTTATACTTTGGACGGTTAGCAATGATAGCCTTCATCCTCCACCCATCGGATACCTTTCCTTGCTATTGGCCAGAATCTTCCCATGACTCAACCAAGTCTAGCAGCTTCTCAAGCATCGACTCCATGCTTCCACTCCCTATTTGGCTGCCCTCCGTAGTCCAGCCTCACTAGCAAACTTGAACCCTCTACTTTGGTGCATCGTTTGAGTCCGATAGCATACCATCACTTTGTAACTCACCATCTTTGCAGTCTCTCCTATGTCGCCCTTATATGCTTTAGTAAAGTTCCCGATCATTGCTACAAGCTTCCCCAACTCTGGGCATTCACTTGCCCCGATGTCCCTTTATAGAAGTAGCACCCTCCCTTAGGCACGTACTCCCTACCATTTTTCGGCCCCTTGCCGTTTCTCTTGGACCCTTGTCCGTTATGGGATGGTCCCTTGTCATTACCCTTGTATACCTACCTCAGTTATACATTTCCCCTTGTCCTCATCATGATCTCCCCCATCCCTCTTGGTGTTGCCTTCTTTGGACTTGACAGACTATATCTTGAAGTCAATAAGTGGCTAGGCTACTCTGATGGCCCCGTTCACGTTGGCTACTTGATGTCTTCTTAATTTCCGCTTTGCCCAACTTTGTAACCTATCAATGAAGTAGAAGAGAGAATCTTCCCCGGACATTGACGAGATTTGCAGCATTAAGGTAGTGAATTCGTGCACATACTCCCAAATTGTGGTCTCTGTCGGAGCTCCCTTAGCTTCCGCCAGTCTGCCACCTCGTATGCAGCCGTGCACCACCATACTACTTTCGCTTAGGGACCTTTGCGTTGATCCTTTCTGCAAGTACCAAGCCCTTGGTAACTCCGGCCATGGTTCCCTACAAAACTTCCTTCTAGCAATCTTTGCCAAAGAAGCTTTTGTATTTGAGAGAACTTGATTGTTTTGCTTGGTTAATGAATTACAAATGAACGCCCCCTATTTGTACTTGTCACGACCCCAAATCCGGTCGTGATGGCGCCCAGCACATTGCTAAGCCAGCCTGACCAATTAATAACAATAACGGAGCTAGAAGCTCTCTTTAACCCATTTAAGCAAATTAATTCAAGAAATAACAACGATACATGTAACGAAAACGGGGAACCAAGTCCCATAATACATCAACTCCCATAGACCAAGGGTCAAGAGTCGTGAGCCTCTACTGAACATGAGTGTGTAAAGGTTTACAAAATACCAAGTGCGGAAAGAAATGTCAATACAAAATCAAAAGACAGTGGAAAGGAATATCGGGTCCTGCGGACTCTGCAGCTACCTCGTATATCCCACGGATGTCGCCTCGCACAACTACTGGATCACTGCTGAGAGGTACCTAGATCTGCACACAAGGTGCAGGGAGTAAAATGAGTACTGCCAGACTCAGTGGTAATAAACAAGGGTAAGACAGCACAGATAAGAAATCCGCGATAAAGCACTATGTAAAGCTATAATCAGCTACCCTGTCATAGAATCAATATTCCCTGTACCTGTACCAACAAATACCAATAAATAGCATAACAACTAGCAGATGTAGCTAAATGCAATGCAATGCATGATATGACCGCTACGGCGTGTAGCCCGACTCCAATTTTGGGTACCCGTGCTCACTGCGGGGGTTCAGACTCCGGAGGGGCTCCTACAGCCCAAGCACATCTCATAGAGATATTCCTGCGGCGTGCAGTCCGATCCAACATATATCCTGCTGCGGCGCGCAGCCCGATCCACTACTAGTCGGCTAATATGCAGATACAGCCTCGCAGGCTCAAAAGTAGTTTTTGAAAACTCTTTTATCATTTTTCAGTTGGAAAACAGTAATATCAAGTTCCAGAGATTGGAATTAGCATAATAACAAAAATAGTTGCGGACTAGTAGTAAACTAGCATGTCTATATGATAAGACAATGATAACGATCCTCGCGGGATCCAATAACCGGCTCACGGCCCACATGTATACTCAAACGCCCAAGAAGGGGGTTCCTCGGCTCAAGAGTGGCCATTATCACAATATATATATATGCAACCATCCGAGGAGGAGGTTCGACGGCTCTAGAATAGCCTATAATACAGTATCAACAGGTTGGACTAATATGTAGTCTCCAGTTCGTGATCGACCCCGCACTCTCAAGAGTGTGCGTGTCTCGCCGCTATACAACGTCACAAAGTGGTATACCGGGGTTTCGAACCCGCTGGTCATCACCCACATCTATTACTCACCTCAATACGGCGCGACGACTACTCCGCAATGCCCTTGCCACGAGAATCAAGCTCCGCACGCGTAGAATCCGATTCAATACAGTAGAAATACAACAAATTAGGCCAATGGGACTACACCTAATCAATACAACTCAATTTACATCAAAATTCCCAAAGTTGTCAAAACCCGACTTTCGGTACGCTTGTCGAAAAATCACGAAAGTCACATATTCGGGACCCTCATCTCAATACGAGTCTAAGCATATCAATTTTACCAAAATCGGACTCCATTTGCCCATTCAAAACCTTGATTTTCTAAAGTTCAAGCCTAGGGCTAAATCCTCCATAAATTACCCCAAATTCCTCCATTTTCATGATATAATTGCATAATATTACCAATACTAATCATAGTTTAAGTCCATAGATGATTACCTGATGATTTCCCTTGAATCTCTCTTCAAAATCGCCCAAATCGCCTCTAAAGTCGAGACCCAAAATGTGTGAAATGTTCTGAAATTTTTCTAACTTCTGATACACTTACTTACAGCGATTTTCGCTTCCGCGGAATATTTTCCGCTCCTACGAGCCCGTATCCGCGACCAAAGGGTCGCTTCAGCGGTTCCAGGCCTGGCCGGCCATTTCCGCTTCTGCGAGCAAAGGGCCGCTTAAGCGGGCCCGCTTCTGCGAAGGAACATCCGCATTCGCGGAAACATCCGCCTCTGCGCACTGTTTACCGCTTCTGCGGTCTCGCCCAAGCGGTCGAGTGTCCGCTTCTGCGGACCATGCCCATTTTCTCCCCATCCGCTTCTGCGATCACTGGCTCGCACCAGCGACCTCGCTTCAGCGGAATGGCTTCCGCTTCTGCGTAACCAGCCGCTCCTGCGCATCTCGTCCGCTTCTGCGGACACGCTCCTGCGTCCAAAATTCCGCAGGAGCGGAAACAACAGAACCAGAACTCTTCAACCTGCAATTTCCATGATTTTCTTCCGTTTAACCATCCGAAAACACCCCGAGGCCCCCCGGACCTCATCCAAACATACCAACACATCTTAATACCTTATTCGAACTTGCTCCAATCCTCAAAACACGTCTAACAACATCAAAACCCATAATTCGCATCGAATTCAAGCCTAAATTCCTTAAAACATTCCAAATTACACATTCAATCAAAAACCCGACCAAACGACGTCCGAATGACCCGAAATTTTGCAGGCACATCCAAAATCACCTAACGGAGCTACTGCAACTGTCGGAATTCCATTCCGACTCCCGGATAAAAATCTCACCTACCGTTCGGATTTCGTCAAAATTCAACCTTAGCCAATTCAAGCCTATTTCTACACCGGGCCTCCAAATTCAATTCCGATCGCTCCCCTAAGTCACAAATCACCTTCCGAAACTAACCGAATCATCAGAATCCGATTCCGAGCCCTCTAACCAAATAGTCAACTCCGGGTTGACTTTCCTTATTCAAGTTTCCTTCAAAAAGGCTATATGCCTCATTTTCAATCCAATTCACTCCTAACTCACCCGATAGACTCTAATACCGATATAAAGCATAAAACATATAATTTTAACATAATGGGGTGGTAATTCCCGTGACGACGATCCGGGTCGTCACAGATCGTTTGCTTCAATAGTCTCATCAAATACAACATATGTTTTAAGATCAACAGGAAATTGAGCTATGAGCAAATCATTTATTTCATCAACAAAGTTATTTTTGGTTGTCAGAATTACACACGAACCTTAACTGATGCAATCTCCTTAGACCTCAATTTTCTCACCTGACGTCCCAAAATGGCAATAGGCTCCCCATCATAGGATAGATCACCATCAAGTTGAATGGTACTGAAATCTAATACACGAGACGGATCTCCAATGTACTTCCGGAGCATAGATACATGGAATACTGGATGAACGCTGGATAAGCTGGGCGGCAAGGCCAACTCATATGCCACCTCTCCAACTCTCCTAAGTATCTCAAAAGGACCAATGTACCCGGGACTCAACTTTCCTTTCTTCCCAAACCTCATGACACCCTTCATCGGTGAAATCTTCAACAATACTCTGTCACCAACCATGAAAGACAACTCTCGAACTCTACGGTCCGCATAACTCTTCTGACGAGACTGTGCTGTACGAAGCCTCTCCTGGATCAACTTTGCTCTATCCAGAGCATCCTGGACTAACTCAGTCCCTATCAATCTAACCTCACTAGGCTCAAACCATCCCACGGGGGATCTACACCGCCTGCCATACAATGCCTCATACGGGGCCATCTGAATACTCGACTGATAACTGTTGTTGTAGGCAAACTCAGCAAGTGGTAGGAACTCATCCCACGAACCACCAAAATCAATCACACAGGCTCGCAACATATCCTCCAAGATCTGAATAGTACGCTCAGACTGTCCGTCTGTCTGGGGGTGAAATGCCGTACTCAACTCAACCCGCGTACCCATCTCTCGCTGAAATGCTCTCCAAAACTGAGAAGTGAACTGAGTACCCCTGTCGGATATGATAGACACCGGAACCCCATGCAACCGAACAATCTCTCGAATAAAGATCGCTGCCAACCGCTCTGATGAGTAGGTAGTACTAACTGGAATGAAGTGAGCTGACTTGGTCAGTCTATCCACAATCACCCATACAGAATCAAACTTCCTCGCCGTCCGAGGGAGTCCAGTAACAAAGTCCATAGTGACTCTCTCCCATTTCCACTCGGGAATAACAATGCGCTGAAATACACCACCGGGCCTCTGGTGCTCGTACTTAACCTGCTGACAGTTGAGGCACCGTGCTACATGTCTGACAATGTCCATTTTCATCTTTCTCCACCAATAGTGCTGTTTCAAATCTTGATACATCTTCGCGGCTCCTGGATGGATAGAATACCGCGAGCTATGGGCCTCCTCCGGAATCAACTCACGAAGGCCATCAACATTGGGCACACATATCCGGCCCTGCATCCTCAATACACCGTCACTATCAATGGTGACATCTCTAGCATCATCATGCTGAACTCTGTCCCTAAGGACAGCCAAATGTGGATCATCATACTGGCGCTCACGAATACGATCATATAGAGATGACCGAGATACAACACAAGCCAATACCCGGCTGGGCTCCGAAATATCTAACCTCACTAGCCGATTGGCTAGCACCTGAACATCATGAGCAAATGGCCTCTCCTCAGCCGGAATATATGCCAAGCTCCCCATACCGACCGCCTTCCGGCTCAAAGCATCGGCCACCACATTGGCCTTCCCCGGATGATATAATATAGTAATGTCATAATCCTTCAGCAACTCAAGCCATCTCCGCTGTCTCAAATTAAGGTCTTTCTGTTTGAACAAGTGCTGGAGACTACGATGGTCGGTATACACCTCACAAGACACACCGTACAAATAGTGCCTCCAAATCTTCAATGCATGAACAATGGCGGCTAGCTCCAAGTCATGAACAGGATAGTTCTTCTCATGCGGCTTCAATCGCCGAGAAGCATAAGCAATTACCTTTCCTTCCTCTGCATCAACACACAACCTATCCCCACTCTCGAGGCATCACAATAAACGGTATACGAACCTGAAGCTGATGGCAATACTAACACTGGAGCTGTGGTCAAAGCTGTCTTGAGCTTCTGAAAGCTCTCCTCGCACTCATCCGACCACACGAATGGTGCACCCTTCCGGGTCAATTTAGTCAATGAAGAAGCAATGGATGAAAATCCCTGAACAAACCGGCGATAATACCCCGCCAAACCAAGAAAACTCCTGATCTCTGTAGCTGAGGACGGTCTAGGCCAACTCTGCACCGCCTCTATCTTTTTCTGATCAACCTGAATACCATCACGAGACACCACATGTCCCATAAATGCTACGGACTCGAGCCAAAACTCGCACTTGGAGAATTTAGCATATAGCTTCTCCTCTCTCAATCTCTGCAACACAATACTCAAATGCTGAGCATGCTCCTCCTGACTACGGGAGTAGACTAGAATGTCATCAATGAACACAATCACGAATAAATCCAAATAAGGCCTGAACACATTGTTCATCAGATGCATAAATGCTGCTGGGGCGTTGGTCAGCCCAAACGACATCACAAGAAACTCATAATGACCATATCGGGTCCTGAATGCAGTCTTCAATATATCTGAGTCTCTGATCTTCAGCTGATGATAGCCTGAACGAAGATCGATCTTAGAAAACACCCTCGCACCCTGTAACTGATCAAACAAATCATCTATGCGCGGTAGAGGGTACTTGTTCTTCACCGTCACTTTGTTCAATTGCCTATAATCAATACACATTCGCATGGAACCATCTTTCTTTTTAACAAATAATACCGGCGCACCCCACGCGGACACGCTAGGACGGATGAAACCCTTATTCAGAAGCTCTTGAAACTGCTCTTTTAGTTCTTTCAACTCAGTTGGTGCCATCCGATAAAGAGGAACAGATATGGGCTGAGTGCCCGGCACCAAGTCAATGCCAAAATCAATATCCCCGTCCGGCGGCATGCCCGGCAGGTCTGAGGGGAATACATCTGGAAAGTCCCTCACAACAGGTACAGAATCAATGCTAGGAGACTCAGAGCTCCCACATCTCTCACAAAAGCTAAGTACGATAAACACCCTTTTTCAACCATTTTCTGAGCCTTTAAGAACGAAATAACACGGCTAGGGACGAAATCGGTCGAACCCCGCCACTCAATCCGAGAAATACCAGGAATGGCCAACGTAACTGTCTTAGCATGACAATCCAATATAGCATGATACGGAGACAACCAGTCCATACCCAATATAACATCAAAGTCCACCATACCCAACAATAACAAATCTGCCTGGGTCTCCAGACCCCCAATAGATATAACACAGGATCTATAGACATGATCCACAACAATCGTATCACCCACGGGGGTGGATACATGAACAGGTAAATCAAGACTACCACGAGTCGCACCCAAATGATGTGCAAAATAAGAGGACACGTAAGAATATGTGGACCCCGGATCAAATAGAACAGAGGCATCTCTGTGACAGACAGAAATGATACCTGTAATCACTGCATAGGAGGCAACTCCATCACGCCTATCAGGGAGTGCATAGAACCGTGCTTGGCCTCCACCGGATCTCTCCTCGCCTCTGGGCCGACCACGAGAAGACTGAACTTCACCTCTACTAGACTGAGATGGTGCTGAAGAGGAGGGCTGATCCCTCTGCTGAGTCCTGCCCCTACGTAGTCGAGGGCAATGTCTCCTCACGTGGCCAAACTCACCACACTCATAACATGCACCTGGTGCCGGAGAAGTAGGTGCTGCACTCTGGGCTGGGAGGGCACCAAGCGATGACTGACCCTGCTGAAACCCCTGTCGACCACGACCATAAGAACCTCCGCTCCTGCTCTGGGCGGCCTGAATGAGAAGGTCTAGATGAGCGACCTCGGCTCTGCTGGGAATGCCCTCTAGATGGAGCACCGCTGAATCTGCCAGAACCGCGAGGCCTCTTGGCCTCCCGCTCCTCTCTCTCTCGGCGACGATCCGCCTCAACGGAGCGTGCCATATCAGCTACCTGCTCAAACGATGATGACAGAACTCGCTCGCTGGTCATAAGAATACGGATAGAGTAGTTGAGGCCATCAATGAACCTCCTGATCCTCTCCCTATCAGTGGGGATCATCCATGTGGCATGCCTAGCCAACCGAGTGAATCTAAGCTCATACTGGGTCACAGACATGTCGCCCTGAATCAACCACTCGAACTGGCGACGTAGCTCCTCGCGACGAGACTGAGGTACATATTTCTCTAGAAAGAGAGTAGAGAACTGCTGCCATGTGAGAGGTGCCGCTCTAGCAGGCCTACGCCTCTCAAACTCCTCCCACCAATCAAATGCGGGACCGGTGAACTGAAAGGTAGTAAATGAAACTCCGCTGGACTCGAGAATACCAGCCGTACGCAGAATCTCCTCCGACACTTATCCAAGAAACCCCGGGCATCCTCGCCCTCAACACCACCGAAATGGGGTGGTCGAAGTCTACCAAACCTCTCAAGACGACGTCGCTCGTCATCGGGCATAACCTCGAACCATATGCTCTGGAGCCGGAGCCGGTGCAGCTGGAGGAATAACCGGTGCAACCACCCGAGCGGGGACCGCCTCCTGGCGTCCGAAGTCCCCGAACAACCGGGTCGGTGTGCGAGCCGCAGGGGTCCGCCGACCACCCCCTGACCTGAGATGTCGCTACGGTAGCGGTAGCCGAAACTACCCGAGCCAAACCGGAACACACCGATAATATTTGGGCAAGAGTCTCCCGACGACCGTGAATAGCAATAGATATAGTCCGGCCCCGAACTCGGGGCTGCCGGAGCATCAACCACCGGGGCCTGCTCCTGAACCGGTACAACGGGCGGGTCGGCTGGCACCGCTCGGCCCGCCCTACCTCTACCTCTAGCACGACCGCGCCCACGGCCTCTAACAGGTGGCAACGGAGGTCGTCCACCTCGTCCCTGATGCTCGCGTTCTCGCCATCCGCAAGAGAATAGAATATAGAAGTTCAGTTCTCAGAACAACAAGATCGCACGACAGGAGTTCAAGAAAAGTGAAGTTTTCCTAAATGTTCGCAGCCTCCCGAGGATAAGTACAGGCGTCCCCGTACCGATCCACAAGACTCTACTAACCGGCTCAAGACTCATGAGGCCTAGTAAACCTAGGCTCTGATACCAACTTGTCACGATCCCAAATCCGGTCGTGATGGCGCCCAGCACATTGCTAAGCCAGCCTGACCAATCCATATCAACCACGGAGCTTGAAGCTCTCTTTAACCCATTTAAGCAAATTAATTCAAGAAATAACAGCGATATATGTAACGAAAACGGGGAACCAAGTCCCATAATACATCAACTCCCATAGACCAAGGGTCAAGAGTCATGAGCCTCTACTGAACACGAGTGTGTAAAGGTTTACAAAATACCAAGTGCGGAAAGAAATGTCAATACAAAATCAAAAGACAGTGGAAAGGAATATCGGGTCCTGCGGACTCTGCAGCTACCTCGTATATCCCACAGATGTCGCCTCGCACAACTACTGGATCACTGCCGAGAGGTACCTGGATCTGCACACAAGGTGCAGGGAGTAAAATGAGTACTGCCAGACTCAGTGGTAATAAACAAGGGTAAGACAACGCAGATAAGAAATCCGCAATAAAGCACTATGTAAAGCTATAATCAGCTACCCTGTCATAGAATCAATATTCCCTGTACCTGTACCAACAAATACCAATAAATAGCATAACAACTAGCAGATGTAGCTAAATGCAATGCAATGCATGATATGACCACTACGGCGTGTAGCCCGACTCCAATTTTGGGTACCCGTGCTCACTGTGGGGGTTCAGACTCCGGAGGGGCTCCTACAGCCCAAGCACATCTCATAGAGATATCCCTGCGGCGTGCAGTCCGATCCAACATATATCCTGCTGCGGCGCGCAGCCCGATCCACTACTAGTCAGCTAATATGCAGATACAGCCTCGCAGGCTCAAAAATAGTTTTTGCAAACTCTTTTATCATTTTTCAGTTGGAAAACAGTAATGTCAAGTTCCAGAGATTGGAATTGGCATAATAACAAAAATAGTTGCGGACTAGTAGTAAACTAGCATGTCTATATGATAAGACAATGATAACGATCCTCGCGGGATCCAATAACCGGCTCACGGCCCACATGTATACTCAAACGCCCAAGAAGGGGGTTCCTCGGCTCAAGAGTGGCCATTATCACAATATATATATATATGCAACCATCCGAGAAGGAGGTTCGACGACTCTAGAATAGCCAATAATACAGTATCAACAGGTCGGACTAATATATAGTCTCCAGTTCATGATCGACCCCGCACTCTCGAGAGTGTGCGTGTCTCGCCGCTATACAGCGTCACAAAGTGGTATACCGGGGTTTCGAACCCGCTGGTCATCACCCACATCTATTACTCACCTCAATACGACGCGACGACTACTCCGCAATGCCCTTGCCACGAGAATCAAGCTCCGCACGCGTAGAATCTGATTCAATACAATAGAAATACAACAAATTAGGCCAATGGGACTACACCCAATCAATACAACTCAATTTACATCAAAATTCCCAAAGTTGTCAAAACCCGACTTTCGGTACGCTTGTCGAAAAATCACGAAAGTCACATATTCGGGACCCTCATCTCAATACGAGTCTAAGCATATCAATTTTACCAAAATCGGACTCCATTTGCCCATTCAAAACCTTGATTTTCTAAAGTTCAAGCCTAGGGCTAAATCCTCCATAAATTACCCCAAATTCCTCCATTTTCATGATATAATTGCATAATATTACCAATACTAATCATAGTTTAAGTCCATAGATGATTACCTGATGATTTCCCTTGAATCTCTCTTCAAAATCGCCCAAATCGCCTCTAAAGCCGAGACCCAAAAATGTGTTTAATGTTCTGAAATTTTTCTAACTTCTGATACACTTAACTCACAGCGATTTTCGCTTCTGCGGATAAAATTCCGCTCCTACGAGTCCGTATCCGTGACCATAGGGTCGTTTTAGCGGTTCCAGGCCTAGCCGGCCAATTCCGCTTCTGCGAGGAAAGGACCGCATATGCGCGTCCGCTTCCGCGATTAAACCTCCGCTTCTGCGAAAACATCCGCTCCTGCGCTCCTCAGTCCGCTCATGCGGACACGCCCAGGCGGTCAAGAATCCGCTTCTGCAGACCTTCCCATTTTCTTCTCGTCCGCTTCTGCGATCACTGACTCGCACCAGCGACGCCGCTTCAGCGGAAAGGATTCCGCTTCTGCGATGCCAAGCGCTCCTGCGCTCCTCAGTCCGCTCCTGCGGACTCGCCTCCGCGCCCACATTTCCGCAGGGGCGAAAATGACAGAACCAGAATACTTCAACCTGCAATTTCCATGATTTTCTTCCGTTTAACCATCTGAAAACACCCCGAGGCCCCCCGGACCTCATCCAAACATACCAACACATCTTAATACCTTATTCGAACTTGCTCCAATCCTCAAAACACGTCTAACAACATCAAAACCCATAATTCGCATCGAATTCAAGCCTAAATTCCTTAAAACATTCCAAATTACACATTCAATCAAAAACCCGACCAAACGACGTCCGAATGACCCGAAATTTTGCAGGCACATCCAAAATCACCTAACGGAGCTACTGCAACTGTCGAATTCCATTCCGACTCCCGGATCAAAATCTCACCTACCGTTCGGATTTCGTCAAAATTCAACCTTAGCCAATTCAAGCCTATTTCTACACCGGGCCTCCAAATTCAATTCCGATCGCTCCCCTAAGTCACAAATCACCTTCCGGAACTAACCGAATCATCAGAATCCGGCTCCGAGCCCTCTAACCAAATAGTCAACTCCGGGTTGACTTTTCCTTATTCAAGTTTCCTTCAAAAAGGCTATATGCCTCATTTTCAATCCAATTCACTCCTAACTCACCCGATAGACTCTAATACTGATATAAAATCATAAAACATGTATTTACAACATAACGGGGTAGTAATTCCCGTGACGACATGCCGGGTCGTCACAGTACTAATCACCTAGGGGCTATTATGTAAATAATAATTGTTGTACAAGTCCTTCTATATTTACAATTAAGTTCATTCTCTAGAATATTCTACACAACTAGATTCTTCTAAGGACTTTCCTAATAATTCTATAAGGATCTAGGGTCTTCCTAAGGAAACCTATATATTTCTCTAGAACCTTCCTACAAATTAATGCTAAATATCTAAAACATTTCCAAAGAAATTCTTCATAGTTCTAGAATATTCCACAAAAATCTTTTTCCTAACTTAATGTAACCATCTCATATGGCAAAAATATATGCCAAGTGGCACCTATGTGGCATAATGATGTGACGGGTCATGACACCAAACTTTAAAAAGTAATTCATTTTAATCTATCAATATTCGCACTAAATTTTACAAGGCAAAATAGCATATGTTGAAGTTTACTATCCTTACTGAAACAAAGGGAAAAAACTTAAAGAAAAAGCTCTCGTTTAAACTTGAAGGACGATAGAATAAAATTATTGCTTAAACTCCATTAATATTTCATTTGGGAAAAGGAATTGAGATCGTTTGCTGATATGAATGAAAGATCAAGGTAATTAAGTAAAGGACATAATTCAACGCGCATTAAAAAGTATAATCTCTAGCGGAAGGGAAATTAATGCGTTTGATATGTAGATTGAACTTTTCCTAAAATCTCAGCAACTTCCATAGACATTCAACTACTTCATTTGCAAGAGATTTTTCCATCACTTCCATGTGTTAAAATGATTTGAAATTTTGTTGTAATCATCCTATTAAAATTTATCAGCTAATTAATACTTCTTCGTTTCAATTTAAATGCCACATTTTTCTTATTAGTCCGTCTAAAAAAAAATACATTTTCATATTTTAAAATAATTTAACTTTAAACTTTTTATTTTTATCTAGTGTATGCATCAAGGAATGGAATAGGAATAACATAGTTTTTGTACCAGAAATAGTAAAGAGTGGTACTCTAATAGTTTACTTGGGGGTTATGCTAATATCCAAACTTTGACCCTACAGTTTATAGGCTAAAATGATTATTTGAACACGTTGGAGCAGCATGGGAATTTTCTTAGAAGCTCAATTGGGCTTTTACTTTGTTGGTGAAAGTTTGATTTCTCTCTTCCCCTAGCTCCAATTTGAAAAAAAAAAATTGGAGCAGCATAATATTAACAAGGTTGAATACATATGGTCCCCCCAACTTATCCCTTTTTTTTTACTTATAAATGTCCATGTTTTTTGGCTCCAACCTGTCGTTCCTTATCGTGTCTTGCTAATCTTAGCTGAAAGGGCGAACAAGGCCGAGCGCCTTCAAAGGTTGATGAACCAGTGGAGAACTTGGGGCACAAACAAAAGAAGGATGTAACACATATATAGGACCGTTGGTCTTCGTTGATTCAGAAACCCATCATATAGTATAAACCAAAGCAAGTGTAACAAGGTTCAGATATGCCCTAAAAAACAGAAAAATGGAAGCAACTTTGTTGTATACTTCACTCTCTATTTTCTTTTGAAACTTGTTTGCTCAACACCAAAGACAAGTTATTAATCTCCCACCAAGCCCAGCACTTAAACTTGCTATTATAGGCCATCTATCTATCTCTTAAAACCACCTCTATACCGCACTCTTGCTAATCTCTCAACTAAATATGGCCCTGTTTTCTCCCTTCATTTTGGTACCCGTCTTGTTTTGGTAGTGTCCTCCTCATCAATGCTTTACCAAAAACGATATCGTCTCGTTTAATGATCGGCAAATAGATAGGCTATAATTATACTACTCTCGTTGGTTCCCCTTATGGTGATCACTGGCGCAGCCTTCGCCGTCTTTGCGCACTTGAAATTTTCTCCACTAACCGTCTCAACAATTTTCAGCCAATTAGACAACATGAAATCAAGCTTCTTGTTCATAGAGTCTTTAAGACCTCGGGTGGAAATTTTGGGACTCCTGTTGAACTTAAGTCAAAGTTTTTTCAGATGTCATACAACATTATCATGAGAATGGTAGCTGGAAAGAGATATTACGGTGAAGAGGTAGATAACGAGGAGGCTAACCATTTTCGGGAGCTTGTACAAGAGGTTATTTCATATGGGGATGCATCAAATCCCACGGATTTCATGCCTGCAGTATTTCATTGCTTTTTCAGGAGTTTCGAGAAGAATTTGGCCAGGCTTGGTAGCAAAATGGACGCACTCTTGCAAGGTTTTATTGATGAACACCGTCGTGATAAAAGCAGAAATACCATGATTGATCATTTGCTTTCTCTGCAACAATCAGAACCAGAATTTTACACTGACCAAATCATCAAAGGAATAATATCGGTAAGCTCTCTTCAATGCTGCATCTCCCACTATATGTTTATATTGAGAATCTTTGTTTAACATAGCCGCATGGGATGAACTTGATTTGGTCCACATATTATGTGGTTAGCTCTGGATGTCTCCAAGCAACTACCATTGATCAACCTTATTCAATCAAAGATCTTGCTTACCGGATAACTTTTCTGGGTGAAGGAGAGAAAGTTTGACAAGCTAAGAAAGTCTCGTTGAAAGCAGGAGCTCAGACTGATGTCCTGTTCAAGGCGTACAATATCCCTATTGGTTGAAGAATTGGATTGTCGTCTTTTTATATGAGTTTGGCCAATCCTTAGCTCGTGCGGTTGAAAGATTGGATTGTTGTCTCTAAATATGGTTTTGTCTAATACTCATCTCATAAGCTAGCTTGTGTGGATGAGTTAGGTCCAATGTCCATCTTCTTAACCGGATGTATATAAAAGGCCACATCCGTTTGCTTGAAATTGTTATAAACATATATTTATATACTATCGTCGAAGCAAAAACATAGTATAATTGCCTTGGAATATCAAAATATCAACTTAGAATCAGTTGCAGGACAGTTTTCTCATTAACTAACAACTGCAGGTCTTGCTGAATGCGGGGACTGAAACATCATCGGTAACAATAGAATGTGCAATGTCTCTTCTACTCAACCACCCCGAGGTGTTGGAAAAGGCCAAAGCTGAAATAGACGACCATGTGGGAAAAGATCGTTTAGTGGATGAAGCAGATTTACCCAAGCTGAAATACCTTCAAAATATTATTTCCGAGACTCTCCGATTGTACCCTGCAGCACCAATGCTAGTGCCTCATGAATCATCCGATGATTGCAAGGTCGCAGGCTTCCACATTCCACGTGGCACGATGCTATTGGTAAATGCTTGGGCCATCCACAGGGACCCCTTACTTTGGGAGGACCCAGAGAGCTTCAAGCCAGAAAGGTTTCAAGGCGTACAAGTAGAATCATGGAAGCTATTGCCATTTGGAATGGGAAGGAGAGCGTGCCCGGGTTCTGGACTTGCTCAACGTGTGGTTGGTTTAGCCTTAGCAACTCTAGTGCAGTGTTTTGAGTGGAAAAGGGTAAGTGAAGAGGTGGTTGATTTGATGGAAGGGAAAGGTCTCACTATGCCAAAAGTCGAGCCACTCATGGCTAGATGCGAAGCTCGTGACATTGTTCACAAAGTTCTTTCAGAAATATCCTAATGTTTTCGGAGTCTGAATCAATAATGTAAAATTTTCTCATATAATTGAATATGCACTATCTACATTTATGTCATTGTGATACTCCGGATCAAATATATGTGGTACTCTTTTTAGCAGTGTAAAACTAGAAACAAAGATAGTCAGTTACAACTTCCAATTACAAGTAGGTGGAAATGTTTGCTCTTCAGTGAAAAGGAAAATAACATCATTTCTTCCAAATATGTAAACTTACTGTTGAACCTCCTTCCACGCTTCACGGAGAAGCTGGTATCTGACAATATTTCTAGCAGGTTTTGCTAAATTTGGATAATCCTTGAAGCTATCAGCGAGGAACGAAGTAAATGGTGAGTCCAGCTCGTCAAGTTCAACATCACTAGTGTATGTTTTCTTGAGTACAGATGAATCCCTAATCTTTGGAGCTTGATTGCCAACCTTCTCTATAAAAGTTGTGAGAGACAATGCTGGAGGAGGTGTATAGACAGGCAATGTGAAAGTGCACGGGAAGCTAGTCAGCAACTCTCCAGGAGCATCTTTTACATCCTTAATCAGGAAAAATATTGTGTAAGAAATGGTATGTGACTTCAGGCTAATTAGCTCCATAAATAGGACAAATTGAAAGGGAAAACTTACTTCACAATCTAGGGCCTCAAGGACATTCATTGGAATTGGATCAGGACGGAAATCATCTGGAACAAAATTGGCGAGAACTCTTTTGATCAAAGCTGGACCAAATATTGGGCAGACCTAGTAAAAACAATAATTTTGGAGAAATTAGATTTGCTAGAGATTGATCTGTTGATAAATGAAAGGGAAATTTTTACTAACTTCTTTTCTTGTGGATGCATCTGTGAGCATTTCGAATGGAAGCATCATGAGGTTGCTCAATGCATTAAGGAGACGAAAAACCTTGAACGATTCTGGTTTTTTGCCATTACAAAAGATGTTATTATACTCGGGTGAAACTTCATCTTGAAAGCCAATAAGATCTGTAAGCCATCCAGACCAGCTCACAACCTATCAACAAACGAGAATAGTCATAATTGTTGAATTTTGCATTTGTCACTACTGATATTTGATTTACCCGAATAATGAGTAGTTTAGTGACTTTAGTAGGATAAGTTGGTTGAGATAGTTTAGGTTTTTGAATTTGAATATTTATTCTCCAGGTTTTGTGCATATTCTGTTTTAAATTGGCTATTTAAAACCTTGTTATGCATAATAAAATTATTGAGAGACGTTTTCAATCTATATCTTTAATATTTTTGCTTGCCCATCTTTTAAAAAACCAACAATAATCTATAAATAAATACTCCCTTGAACCAAATTAGTTCTCATTTCCCTTCTCAAGAGTTAATCAAGAGATCTTCGACATATAATCATATGAGAAAAATTGAAACTTGTAATATTTTCGCATAATTTTAAGGGAAAGAACTTAAGCAATGAAAAGAGTTCATTACTCAAATGTTTACTAAACTATCTCAAATTATCTACTAAAGTCACTTATCTTTCATTTGTAACAACAAAGTCACTGAACTATGTCTATTGCACTCAGAAAGTCACTCAACCAGAATTTTCAAATTTTAGATTGTCAAATACCTATTTTACTCTCTAAATTATAAGCATTTATCTTCTTTTTATTGTTTTTAAACTTTTTAATATTATAAGTTTTTCCTTTTAACTTATATGATGGATTTACCTATAGAATAAATAAATATTATTTATAAATTAAAAATATAAAAAATATTTAAGAATATATAATGATGGTCATGGTATAAAAATTAATAAGAATAATTTGTTAGTAATAATAATTATAGTATTAACAACAAAATTTCAAAAGTTTATTTACACAATTAAGAATGAAAGAAAATAAAGGTTGTAAATATATATTCCATGCAAGTAATATAATTATAATAATAATTATTTTATATATATATATATATATATTTCGTGCACGACTTAACATGGCATATTTTATCATATACCAATGGCGGATGCACATAAGGAGTTGTGGGTGCTTAAGCACCTATTAACTTTGACCATATTAATACATTTATATAGAAAATTATGCAAATATTTAATAAATATGTCCCCTCTTCTTTTGAAGTTTTATCGGCGAGCACTCATAACATTAAAATCCTGGATCCGCCAGTGTCCTATACAGATAGTCCCCTTGCTTTACGATGACTTAACTTTGTGTCGTCGAAAAGTTGGTAGAAACATAATAATATAATTGAGTATAATTTTCAAGAATATATAATGATATTGTAAAAATACCCTTATTTGAATAATTATTTTTATATTACGTGCATGAAATATATATTATACAACTTTTATTTTCTTTCATTCTAAATTTTGTAAATAATTTTTTTAATTTTTGTTGTTAATACTATAATTATTATTACTAACAAATTATTCTAATTAATTTTTCTACCATGCCCAACATTATATATTCTTAAATACTTTTATTTTTTTTAATTTGTAAATAATATTTATTTATTCTATAGGTAAGTCCATAATATAAATTAAAAGAAAAAAGATTATAATATTAAAAAGTTTAAAAACAATAAAAAGAAGATAAATGACTATAATTTAGAGGGTAAAATAAGTATTTAGCAATCCAAAATTTGAAAAATCTAGTTGAGTGACTTTCTCAGTGCAATAGACATATTTCAGCGACTTTGTTGTTACAAATGAAAGATAAGCGACTTTAGAAGATAATTTGAGATCCATTTGAGTAATGAACTCCAGTGAAAACTATGTATACACAACCATATTCTCACTTTTTGAGATAATGCTGTATATTATCACCACATATTGGCCATTGCTATTAGTTAACTCTGCTTAAATGATAGAGGTATATTATATGATACTTCAGGAATAAAAAAACTAGCATGAAACTAGTCACACTTATGTTAACTTTTTCTACTCACAGCATTTTTCAACTGTGCACCAGCACCAAAGCTTGATTTTCCAGCAGGAATTGGGAGGACCTTACGATCACTTATAGGATCAAATATTGGATCTGTTGGCATTTCTTCGGTGGATTCACGAAGAATAGCATTGAACATTGCCACATCCAATCTACTCACCAACTGCTTCATTACCTAGAAACACAATGAATACATTTCACAATAAGTCATTGTTGAAGAAAGAATAAGATATTGGAAAATGCGTTACTAACTAGAACCAAAAATCACTCAAAAAGAGAGAAGGATAAGTACTAGTAGAATGAAGTGGATGCGGAAAACAGAAAACACCTCATTCTGATGAATCAACTCACCAAATTTGGGAGAACAGGTAAGCAGCCACATTTGTGGCCACCTGCCCGAAGTGGACAAATCCTTTCACAGGCATCTTTCAGAGCCCTTTTCCAAAGTTTTACGGAAAATTTGCCCTGTTCTTGATCGCCCAAAGAATGTCTACTCCCATATGTTTTCTTCACCCTTGATCCCCTAGTTTTACTAGGTTTTGCAGTCGAAAACTGCATATGTGGAGTCAGAGTCTGCAGGAAAAAATAAGTGACTGCACTGTCAATAAAGTAGCACTTGTTGTGGGAGAAAAGCTCAAAAAAAACTAGGTGATCAACCTGCCACCAAAGGGACTTGGTGATTTTGGAGAAAATCCAGGCTTCAAGCTTTTCCAATGCTTGAGTGAATGATTCGATGTCCTCCCAGTTATAATATTGCTTAACTAAATGACTCTTGTTCCCTTGGCTAGCAATTGATTTGATGCTTTGCTGCATATATATTTTTTCCAACGCAGACCTACCTCTGTTGCCAGTAGTTTCAGTAGGTGCCCCTTCATTAAATTGCACTCCTGCGGAAGCCTGACTGATGATTGCTCTTAACATAATGGAATTCGACAACCAGAAAGTTAACCTGGTTGTGAGAAAAATAAAATTAGACCAATCCTGTAAAGGTTCCAATTTCATCCTTAGACATAGTTTGTTCTAACATATTGATTTGGGTTCCCTATCCACTTATTACGATGCATGGAAGATTGATGCTGATCTAGTAATTAGAAGTACTAAGAAAATTACGTAGCTTATAAGATCATCAATCACAAGAGTGTACCTTGGAACATCACTTCCACATGCTTTAGAAACCAAAGCTAATCCTGAGACAGCGGCTCTAGCAGCACTTGCCTGTTTAGCAGTGGATTTTGTTCTCCAAGCATGGAGATAAAATCTAGCAAGACGCCTGGCTGGAGTGTGAACTTTGTTCATTGAACTTCCATGCTCAGCTACTACTGAATAAAGGCCAACTTCAATAGCTGCAGCTTCTTTCAGTTCTTCCTCGAGCATCTGAATTCTAGACTCCGGTTCAGGTTTACTTTTTGACAGAACATTTGCTGGAGCTCTTTTTTCAGTTGCTGAAGTACTGGTAGCATTCTTTGGTTCTTTTTTCTCCACTACTGTACTTTTAGCAATACTACTAGTTTCGATTGGTGTCGGTTCTTTCGTTTCTTTCTTAACAATCTCAGTGTTCCCTATAAATACATTTGCACTTGTGGAGTCTCTTATCTGGACGGACTTCACTGGCTTCAATCGGCCATGTGTGATCTGAGCTCCAAGAGCTTTACGAATGGAACTCATCGTACCTTGTCTTTTCATACTTTTAGCTATTTTGCTGTCTGACAAGTATCTTGTGTCATCAAGGAACAGTTCATCCTGTCCAAAATCATGTTCTGTTGTTTCATCCGCACTACTTTGAGTGTCTGCACCTGCCTGAGTATGCATATGTGAAGACGTAATTTTTGATATCAATCTATCAATGTATTTTTCTTTAGATATCTGAGTGTTTTCTTCACTTTTGCTTGTTCCACTGGCTGCCTCTTCATGCATTTCATTCTGCAATTTAATGTCAGTTACTAAATCTTAAGCAGAAAATAACTCTACAATGGACAGGAAATATAAATCCAGAGATAATCTAATATTGCATCGTGAGTCTGATGTAAATGTAGCAATGGTATCCCATAATTTACCTTCTGCTTAATTCATTACTAGTGACATAGCAATCTAGATGAACTAACCACATTAAAAAGGTTGATTTGATTCTTCTTTTTCTTTTGCCCTTTCTATTGAAGGAGAAGCTGAAATTGAAGTCAAATGTCTAGTTCTTACAAGCGGCCTATAAGAATATATAAACCAAAAGTTCCAGACTGGTAGAAGCACAATATGAAATTCATAGGAGATGATAAATTTTGACCAGAACCGTAGAGATTTTCCATGGTATTTAAGTGAGGTTGAGCTAACTGAATGCTTGTTAAGGAATAGGATAATGAGTTTACACTATACTCCCTCCGGTCCAAAATAAGTGATTTTTTAGCTTTTTTTTTGTGGTCCAAAATAAGTGATTTTTTCGGATTTCAAGAATGACTTGATGATGTTTTTCCGTGCTTGGTGTAAATAGTGTTGGAATATGTGTTAGGAGTGTTTACGTAAGATACTAAGGTTAAAATGGTCAATTCTATTGCTAATTAATGCTAAAAAGTGACTTTCTTAATATGTGTGAAAACATCCAAAAAAATCACTTATTTTGGACCGGAGGGAGTAGTAATTATAACCTGAAAAAAGCCAGTCATGTTAAAATACAGTGAAAATTTAAGTCAAGTACCTTTACAACTCGAGATGGTGAGGGCCATGGCACCTAAAAAAAAGAGAGAAGAGTGAGAAATGCAAGGAAGAGACAAAGCAAAAGCAGTTAAAGACAATGATGGAATGTGAAATACCTTTAAATTGTTAGATGGTGAAGCCCAAGCAGCTTCAAAAACAGAAGAGGCAAAAGTTGAGGATGAGTGGGACGAAACATCATCATCAGTGTAAGAAGCAACATCCGAATCATCTTCACCATCATCAATCACTAAGTCTGATTCTTGCTTATCTTTAACTGGCTGCACCTTCACATATAGAGATGGTTGCAGCAACGTTTTACAACTCTTCTTGCAGTTTAAAGGAACACTAATAGCTAAAGTTTCTTTGATAACTCCATATTCTGCAAAATTTATTGAAGCTGTCCCCAATAGTTGACCCTGAGCTGCATTCTCCTTTGTATATTCGTACAAGCACAAGTCCAAGTTATTCTTTACAAATTTATCTTTGGATTTTTTCTCGCGACATAAGGTTAAGAATAGGGTGAAAGTCTTGTTAATTTCAAGATAATCATCCTCAACAGAGGAAGTCACAAATCCAGAATTGCGATCACCATTCTCCCACTGAAGTAATACCGACTGAACCGACCTCAATGATTCTGATGGGGGCCATGGCCTAATAATCTGGATATGTACAATGTAATCAATTTGGAAAGAAGCACCCTTCTTCTTCTTTTTCCCAAGACCCATGGCTTGTTACTGCCAAAACCAAAAATTTGTTACTATTAATCACAAGACAAGATGCTTCCTCTTCCGACTAAATATGTTATTATGCGTGCCTCCAACTACGTGAGAAAGTCGACAGAATGACTAAACAAATGTCCCCAACTGACTCTCCCCCCGCCAACTTTCCTATAATTTGTGGTTTGCCACTAATATTGACTAATGCCTAACCCATTAGCTAAATTTAAATATTCGGTTTGGACTAGATAATCTCTTACTTGTTCTTGTGCATTCATCTCATTAGTGATTATTAATGTAACATTAACACCTTACCTTTTTGGATAAGCTTTAATCCTTTTTCCTCAAGGTACACCAGTTTATGCTATTCATATAAAGTGGATGAACCAATCCCTTGCTGATCTGGTGGTGGTGTTATCATAAGAATAAGGTACCAATATATTTTTGTTTTCTCCTTTTGAAAAAAAAAAAAAGAAATATTTTTCTGTTTGAAAAATCTAGTTGAGTAACTTTTTAAGTGAGATGAAATTAATTAACTTTTCTATTATAAACAAAAAAAATACTAATTTTACTAGCTAATACTCCCTCCGGTTCAAAATAAGTGATTTTTTTTTGGATGTTTTCACACATATTAAGAAAGTTACTTTTTAACATTAATTAGCAATATAATTGACCATTGTAACCTTACTATCTCACATATACACTCCTAACACATATTCCAATACTATTTACTCCAAGGACAATGTAGGAAAAACATCATTAAGCCATTCTTGAAATCCGAAAAAAATCACTAATTTTAGACCATAAAAAAAGGCCAAAAAATCACTTATTTTGGACCGGAGTGAGTATTGGATTCGTTATTTGAGTAATGGACTTAGAATGTAAGAGCTAAGTAGCGTGCACAATCAGAAAGCCAAGACAAAATCACGTCGACATAATCAATTTGCATTTTTAACTTCTGAATTTTGTTCATATCAATGCTACGATAGAATTAAAAGAGGAACAGACGAAGCTCCTGTATCGATCCTTTCAATTCTAGTCATAATTATGATTTACAAATGTATGGAGAAGTGCAGATTGCAGCACAAGAGAAACTCTCATAATTAAATGAAACCTTGCTTCTGTTCCCCGCAGCTTTGGACATCCTCACAAATCTCGTCTCTATCCGATCACATTTATTTGTTCACTTTGGACTAAATATAAATAATACAGTTCAAACAATTATTGTAGTATGTATTTTATTATATAACCCCTAATAGTGACAGCATTCAAAAAGTTCTGCGAAATAATTTTGAAGATGAGCAATTAATGATAAGGGTAAATTAAAATAGGAAAAAAAATTGTCTTTCTCTTGATTTAGTATGTTGGACAAATAAAAAAAAATATGTTTTTTTTATCTAATATAATGGCCAACCATAAGTAAACGGAGGTAGACATTACATAGGAACCTTTCAAGGTTAGAGTCCTCGCATTCAGGATTTCACCTCAACCCCAAAAGTTTTCGGGAAAATACAAAGGAAATAAAATAAGGAAGTGACTGTTTTCATTACCATCAACATTCTAGTCATGATCTTTCTTATTGTACAAAATCCTCATACAGACATCTATGAAAATCTTCCCACAATTGAATATGGAGACTTATTTCCTTTCCTTCTATTGTATGTATTAAATAAAAGCTTGAGCACTTTCTACATCTGCAATGTGTAGCTAATTCTAAATCTGAATAAAGCTGAAACAGAATTCTAATATCTTATCAAGCAAATGTAGTCAAAATATGAATTTTCTGATACTGAATAGAGCAAAATTATAAATACAAAAGTTCATTGTATCTTATGAAATAGTTAAGATATGCAAAATCTAGTCCATTGTCTCAACTAATATGCAACTGAGATATAGTTTAACGCTGATTGATTGATATATACAACCCAAAGAAAAGAAGTCAAAAACAGTAGTTCAGCTTAAGAAAAGAAAATTATCGATGCCCAATGCTAATCAAGGTGATAGTTGGCATGCATGTGGAGCATAGTACTGCATTTCACCCGTGGACTGATGGGCAGATGTTATTGTTATGCCGAGGAAGAGACAAATTCGAAAATAAAAAAAATAAAGAACATTAAATTTTAACGTGAAAAACCCTTAAAAACCATGGGATCACAAAGATCCAAAAAGCTCCACTATAACAATAAGAGGGTTACAAAAGTTCTCCAAATTGGCTAAACAACAAGGGCCAAACACGGAGCAACAAGAGCAACAACTAATCAATTGAAGAAAGAGTATAATCGACAAAACGAAGCTGCTGTTCGAGGCTCGAAATCAGATGCTAAGAGCCTCCAAATCCGATCTCCACCATTCAAATCCAGGACTAAGATGTTACGAACACTCAAAAATTTCACCCCGATCCAACGGTTAACGAATTGGAACACGTAAATTTGAAGTTGACTGGTCAGAATACAAATCTGCATCAAAACAAATATTTTTCTTCTCTCTTGATAAAAGCTCTCTCTAAACCACTCTTATGTGTTTAAGTCTTTCAAAGACTTGTATCAATGACCATAAAATAATTCTCCAAGATTGTCCTATTCATAGATCATGAGTGGTGCTCTCTTAAAGCCAAAACCCACGCAAAATATGAATAAACCGAATCTCATTCCAAATAGGATTGGAAACCAAAAGATAATTGGATTAGGCCATTGGGCCTTTGGCCGGACAACATGGGTACGTGCCCAACAGTTAAAGAACATGTATTATTGATTTCAAAAGCCACTGGGATCAGTTTCTACCGTTGGCAGAGTTTGGTTACATGAGTACATTTTTATTAGCCAATTCATGAAAACAGCATTGGCAGCGTCCCTACTAGAAATTATATACTATTACTACTATTCAGATACCAACAAGTATACTCAAATAATCAACCTAAGGACGTGGTCTATCATCCCTCAATTGTCTCTCCAATCATTCAAGATTAACAAATTCAGGAAAATAGAAGAGACCAATAACTTCAGCATCTGGTTGATTCTTGACTTTTGATCTAATCACTTTCACTCTGGTTGGGTTTTGAGGACGTTAATCCAACCTGATTAATAATCCTTAGAGCAAAAAATATGAAGCTGAACATAAATTATAGTGCAAACACATGAAGATTCAATTAGCAAGCTCTCATTAAAATGCACCTGATAATCTTCACTACTGGGAATCCAGTCGTTTCTCGCTGGATTAGTGTTCAACTCTTTGACTCTGCCCTTCTCATGACCACCGTTCAATTGAAGATTGTAAATGTTACCATCCATTTCATTGACCATCTTTATGAACCCACTTCCAGTCTGCCAAGAATTGAATATTAACACAATAATAAATATATAAAGGGCCGACCCAGTTTAATACCCACTTCATGGGTGTATGGGGAAGGGAATACTCTAGGCAGCCTTCCCCTGCTTTGCAGAGAGGCTGATTCGAACCCGCGACCTGACACACCACGGCAAGCAAGCTTACCGCTGAGCCAAGCCGGCCCTCCACAATAATAAATATATGAATAACATAGTTCGAAGGTCGCGCTCACACATACATACAACGAATGATGGATGTATACCTCAAATTTAAACCCTATATGTATATACAAAAATAACATAAAAAATTGTGACATGCTAAAAAGGTAGTACACTAACTACTTTTATAAAAAATACATGTGAAAATTTACAATATTAAATTGTGAATCCATAATGTTAAAAGTAGAAAGATTCTTAAAATGTCAAGATGAATTTTTAAATCGTGATCTACCTATATATGCAGCAGCAACAACAACAATAACAACCCAATATATTTTCACAAAGTGGGGTATGGAAGGGTAATATGTAGACATGCCTTACCTTATACCCAAGAGGGCAGAGAGCCTGTTTCCAATCGAAAGGGGAAAGAAAGGCAAACAAAGACAAAAACAAAAACAGCATTAGTTACACCAACATACATCGCATAAATAATTAACTAAACATAGACATATATATGCAGCATGGAAAGTAATTAAAGATTTAAAACTCAATGGTAGTACAAGGATATGAGTAGAGAACCGTGTGATGCTGTTTGTCAATGGAAATCAACTCGTTATAGTACCGAGTTTCCACAAACTCTTCATGCTCCCAGCTATTATTACTTTCAGAAAAGACAATACCAGCCTGATCAAAATTCAAAAGAAGTGATCACATTTTTTTTTAAAATAATTTACATATATGTTTAATTAGCAGAAGGCCGGAAGCAGAGTACTTGAGACTGAAGAGAACGGAGATTTTCAAGTTCTGGAATAGGGAACTCTTGTAAAGGAATTGTCGGTGAGACTGAATCCGGTTCACTGCGGTTAGGTTTGGCGAATCTTTTAGGTGCTTGAGCATCGAACAGGGCTTTCACTTGGTTGGTAATTTGGAGCTGCTTATGTTCGTCTAAAACCTCGTCGCTCCGACTAGGTTTGATCACCGTCACATGTCGTTCCATGATGTTGGATTGGGAAGATTACTATTTTCAGATCGGTGGGGGTCACCACCTACTGAGTATCAATACAAATTCTAGTAAACCATGGGCGCCTATTACACTGTTGCTTGTTGCCACGTTCCTCTGTCTCACCAAACTTTAATCATCTAGTTTCAATATTAACAAAAAAAATGACAAAAAAGGTGAACTCAACTAACTTTTGGATTGAATTTATTACACAAAAATTAAAATTAAATATTTTTCCAAAAGTTACTATTTTACAAATATTAAAACTCACCGTAAATATTTTACTCAGTCTTCCAACCGTAGTAGTGACTAGTGATGGAGGGAGTGCTCTTTCAGCAGTAGTTTAGCGTCACATAGGACATTATAATTATCTAGGCTCGCTAACAAGGGGCAACCATCATAAGACAAAAGTTTTTCAAGTACATGTTTATCTAATATATCCTTATATAATATAGATATTACTCTTTCTAGTGGGGTATTCAATGCATGCAAGCTTGTGAGTTGTCCTATTCCTTATCGGAACTCGTGCTTGAGGATTATCTGCTTCACTTGGTGCATTAACAATATACATTTCAATAAGATGTTAATAAATAGGTGGTTCCCTTATTGTACAACTTGGATCACCTCCGTGGAGTCTGTTCAATCTGAAGTGAGAACAAATCCTATTCATGAATTATTTTTAGTCCTTCCAGTAGAGCATTTATTTCTGCTTGAAGGGAGCCATGTGCATTGGCACATTTAGTATATCCTACAATCCAGTCTCCTTTGTCATTTCATGATGACTCCACCTAACCAGCATTTTTGTTTATCTCTTGAGAAGCCTGCACCAATGTTTAATTTTTACCAACCCACGGGAGGTTTATGCCATTTAACTCTAATAAGCAGTTTAGCTGCGTGTAGGATATTAGTATCCGTTAGAAGGTTGAATTCCATAGCTTTACTAGTGATGTGGTTGAGGTTTATGAAAAAAATTGGTATTGTTATAATTGTTATGATTTCTGTTTATCCAACTATACCAAATTGCAAAGGGAAAAAATAGGTTCCAGCTTAATAAGGGGTTTGTGAACTTTATGTGAGGTTTTTCAGTTGAATTAGCCAATGTTCACCATTAACTTTATAGAAATTGTTCCAACCAAAGGTATCCCAAAGATGGTTAGTTGCCTGGCATTCAAGAAAGATACGAGGGATAGATCCCTCAACTTGGTTTTTATAAACTAGGCAATGAGGGTCTATGTTGAGGCCCATTTTTGCCAAGTATTGTCTAAAAGGAATTTTATTATGAAGACATTGCCAAAGAAACTTTTTTTATTTTATTGGGGCAGGGAAGGCTCCAAATCCATTGAAAGTCTCAGTTATTTTCATTATTAACGCGTATTAAAGTGTAGCAAGATTTTATTGTGAAAATACCTTTAGTGTTAAGGGACCAAATATGGGTGTCTCTAATAGGAGTCTTAACACGAATCTTTGTCTTAAAAATGGCATCCTTAATATCATCGGGCAGGTTGAGTGGTATTCTATCCAGGTGTCAATCCTTTTATTGAAGATATTAGAAAGAGTAAGATTATGATCATTCCTGGAAAGAGGGCCTTCTATTAAGTTTCTAAGACTGTCTAGGTTGGGAATCCAATTAGTTTGGAAAGATGATGTAAATGCTAAATAGTACCCTTGGAGCAAACTTCCCACCTTTTTAAAATACCTTTCCATATAAAAGATTTTTTCTTAGTATATTGAGGGTTAACATAAATATTAATGATAAAGTTAGCCCAATGAGTAGTAGTTTTTGTAATACCTTTCCAAGCTAGATTAGCTGAGGTAAACACATTCTTATCCTTAGCTTTATGAAGCCCTAAGCCTCCTTTATCTCTAGGGTAGCACACTGTAGACCAATTACTATAGTGAAGTTTTTGGTTCTCACTAGTACTACCCCATATAAAGTCTCTTTGAACCTTATCAATTTTTTTTAGAATACTCATAGGTAATAGAGTATATTGCATATACTGATTTGGGATGGTATTTAAACATGAGTGAGAGAGGGTAGTTCGCCCTGCTATGTTTAGCAATTTAGCTTTCCAGAAGGCAAGTTTTACTCTCATTTTATCAATTATAAATTAGTAGTCCTTCGGGGGGTTGTTTATTTAAGATAGGGAAGCCCACGTATATCCCAAAGGAGTCAGTCCTATTTATTACAAGGATGTTGGTAATATCCTTTATAAGAGGCAAATGGCAATTATTGGAGAAGATAACTTTAGATTTTTTTTAATTAATAGATTGCCCTGAGTAGTACAAAAAAGATCTAGCCCTTTTTTAATGGTATGGCTTGATTTAATGTTGGCTTAAGCCATTAGTATTAGATCGTCTGCAAAGAATATATGAAAAAAAGAAGGGCCCTTTCTACCTAAAGTAATAGGGTCCTAGTTCCTAATGTCCACCTGGTGATTTATGAATCTAGATAGCATTTCTAGACATAAAATGAAGATATAAGGAGAGATATGATCCTTGTCTAATTCCCCGACTAGGTTGAAAGAAATTGGTGGTAGAGCCATTTATCAAAATAGAAACTGATCTTGTAGAGATGCAACTTAATAAGAGAGTCTTAAATTTGGGAGGGAAGTTGAAGTAATTTAGGGTATGGTGAAAAAATGACCATTCTAAATGATCGAAGGCTTTTTCAAGGTCAATTATAAGAATCATATGACCTTGTTAAGCCTTTTTGTTTATGAATCTTGGAGATAATTTCTTGAATCATTATGGCATTGTCCGATGCTCTCCTATTCTTAATGAAACTGGCTTGATAAGGGCAAATAAGTTGGTCGAGGAAAGGCTTAAGTCTATTAACAAGGAATTTGGTAATGACTTTATAGGCCGTATTGCATAGACCAATTGGTCTAAAATTGTTTAGATGATTTGCATTAGGAATTTTTGAGATTACGCATAAATAGGTCTTGTTGAGTTCGTAGGGGATCTTTTGGGATTCAAAGATGTCATGGCATATCTTCGTGACAGAATGGCTAAGTTCCAGTATTTTTGAAAAAAGAATGGGTGTTAGACCATCTGGTCCCGGTGCCTTAGAAGGCTTGAAAGAAAAAAATAGCTTTCTTTACTTCAATATCCAATAGAAGTTAATTAAGTTTTTGAAAGCTTAGGACATGATGAGTAACATTTGTTAGGGGGCTAATTCGACTAGACTTATCATGAGAGGTTGTGAAAATGTTAGAGAAGTAGTTGCAAACATGGAAGGATATTAGATTAGGGTCATTAATCCAATTCCCTTCATTATCTTTGAAGAAGTTTATTTTATTCCTTCTTTTCCTATTAGTAGCCATTATGTGATAAAACTTAGTATTGGCATCTCCCTCATTCAACCAAAGAATCCTCGATCTTAATTTCCAATAGTCTTCCTCTATAAGCAATAGGTTATTGAATTCTTTTTTGAGGCTCGAGTGGAGATCATGTAAAAAAATACTATAAGGGTAGTGCTTAGAGTTTTCTATCCCTTGAACCCGGGCTAAAATTTTTCTTTTTTTCCCAAGATATCACCAAAAGTAAGGTGTTTCCATTGCATTACTTTGTCTTTAAAGGAAGTACTATCCCTAATGCACATCTCTAGATATTACGACTTTGAAACAAAATTTTCGCTCCTTTTCTTTATGCAAAATGCTTCGATAACAATTATGTTTGCCTTCATAATGAATTGGCTAATTTTAATAGAAGCCGCAAATGTCTATCTACATTATATTAACTCAGCGCAAAGCTAAATGAACTAAAAAGATCTATTACTCTGATAGTCTTGCAATTATACTAGAATATAAGATAGAACTTTAGAAGAGTTAAAGTGCAATAATTGTTTGGGGTGTGGGGAGAGGACCGGGTGCTGGGTCTTGAAGTTTTGATTATTAACAGTGTGTGACTAAATGCACAGAGAATCAGGTCCTCAATGTAGATGCTTAATTGTTGTGAAGAACCAACTCCTCATGATTGATACTTGTACATATGTACAATACAATAACTTTATCTCAAAGTTACCCATGTCCCATTTTAGTGGAAGATGACTACTATAAGTGATAAGGGTCGTTGCTAAAGAGATATGGATAATTCAGTCACAGACAAAAGTCCCAAAGCTTGTGAAATCATTATAATAACGGGAGTCCTATCAAAGAGGAAGTTGACTATGAATAGGACTCCTAGAAGATCTCAAGTGCCTTTTAAATAGGATCGACTTTCGACTTCCAAAATACCTTTTTGACACATCAACTAAAGCAACGGAAATTTTTCAATCGTGTTGAGTAATTTTTTTTAATCTTCCCGAGTCAGTCTAGAAAATGTATTTTAGGAAATCGAGTTGTAATCAAGTGTTATACGCAACTAGTGAGTTGGAGTGAGTATTTTGATTTACAAGTTAGAGTAACTTGTATATCAAATAGAGGTAGCTGGAGTACTAGAGAGTATTGAATTGCAGTATTGTAATTGATACATTTTGGCTCATTGTTCTAGTGGAGTTGGAGTTGAAAATTCTACGTGGTAGGTCGTGCTTTTTGCACCTTTTGAGCCAGGTTACTTTTTACGTAAAAATTGATGTGTTCATTTTATTGCTTGTTTACGTTACGCTTAAGGAACACCGTAAAGAACCAAGTTCTTTAATAATCCATACGGGCATTCAACCTAGCAATTGGTATTAGAGCAGGTTCTCTCATTTACACGGCTAACACTTGGAAATCAAGATGAGTGCTCTACCTGGAATTAAAAAGGGACAATCAACTACCAGACCACTCTTATTCAATGAAAAAATATTATTGTTGGTGGAAAGCAAGAATGGAAGACTTCTTGAAATCTGAAGGCTATGAACTATAGACCATAATAAACCAAGGTCCTTTGATTCCCACTAAATAAAATGCAAAAAAATAACACAGTTCCTAAAGACCCGTCCGAATTTATGGCAGCATATTTCAGAATAATGGAGAAGAATGCAAAGTCTAAGAAAATCCTTATTAGTGGACTTAGTCCTGATGAGTACAACAGAATTTCTGTGTGCTCTAATGTGAAGCAGATATGTGATACACTCTGAACTACTCATGATGGAAAAAAAAAAGTAAATAGATCAATGATTGAACTACTCATAAGAAACTATGAACTTTTCTCCATGAAAGAGTCTGAGCCAATCCGAGATATGATGACTAGGTTCATTATAATAACTAATAAACTGAAATCAGTTGGAAAGATGTTTACCTCAGAAGAGTTGGTTAGCAAAGTTCTAATAATCCTTCCAGCATCACGAGAATCAAAAGTCACTGCAATCTATGAAGTCAAGGAATTGGATAAAATCTCACTTGATGAGTTGGCTGAAAACTTAAAGATGAAATAAGAAAGATAGAACTACACAGGGAAGAACCAAAAAAAGATAAGGCCTTGGTTCTTAAAGCATCTAAGGATGATGGATCATACTATGATGATCCCGATCTAGCAACATTTTCCAAGTTCAAGAAGTTGATGAAGAATTCCAAAAGTGCATCCAAGAGTGAGAATAGTAGTAAACACAAGCGGATCGAAAAAGCTAACTATGATGGGTGCTACGAGTGTGGCAAAAAATATCACATGGTAAAGGATTGCCCAATGTGGGAAATAAAGCGGAGGAAAGAACGAGCTGAAAAAGAGAAATCGGAGAAGATGAGAGAAAAAGGTTCCAACAAAGGAAAAATCCTAGGCAAAGGATTTACTGAAGCAATGAAGCCGGCATTCTCGATAGCATATTGGGATAGTGGGAGTGATCAAGAGGAAGAAAAGGAGGATGAGGCTATAAGTCTCTATGTTTTTATTGATGAACACCAAGCTGTGAAGACAGAACCCCCAGCTTGGAATTCACATTGGAAGACATTCTTTGCTTGATGAGCACCACTATGATGAATAGAAGCTATGTATGAAAATATTTCTCTAGGCTACTGATGTTGAGCTATGGGAAATTGTCAGTCATGGAACAATTCTCCCAACCAAATTGGATGGAAAAGGTAACAAGTGCAACAAAAGAGAAGAGGAATACGATGAGAAAGATCGTCACCTAGTTCAAAAAATGCTAAAGCAAAGGACTTGCTCTACAAAAGTCTATCAAGAAACACCTTCCCTAGTGTGTCCTCTTGTATCTCTACTCATGATATATTGAGGACCTTGGAAATAGACTTTGAAAATAAAAATATTGAAGTGGCTCTGATGGCAATTGAAGAATTAAAAAACCGAGGAAGAAGTGATAGGAATGATGGCAATGAGTGATTCAGAAACTGAAGATAAGGCAAACCAAATAAGTATATCTGACTTGAAAGAAAATATTCATGCTCTGTCCAAAAAGCAACTAATCGCCATAATTATGACCTTAATAAATGAAACAGATAAAATGAGTAATGGAAATAATCAGGTAATCAATAATCTATAATCAGTAATCTTTCGTGTGTCAAACTTGATATCAAAGAGCTTGAATCTGACAAAGCAAGTTTAGAAAAACAGGTCAAAGACCTTAAGAACTAGGTTCTTGAACTTATTTCTGAGAATGAGAAGTCTCCTGATATAGATGGGAAAAGAAAATGATTGATCTAAAGCATAAGCTTGAAAAGGAATTAAAAATTGATAATGATAATCTTTGTGATGCTGAATGTAGAAATAAAGTCCTGCATGAAAACCTAGAAAAGGCTAATTATGAACTCTCTAGACTAAGCAAATGGCATAAATCTTGTGATGCCTTGAATTGGATGAATGAAAACTGTAGCTCTAACAAATCTGAAATTGGCTACAGAAAACTAGTTCCTAAATTTGACCCAAAGTATGTAGGAATATCTGATATAACATGTGTACTTATTGTGGAAAATAAGACACTTTAGAGACATTTGTCCTACCTTAATTCATGCTTAGTTTAGAAACACCTTTGGTATTAATAAAAATGTGAAGAATGAAGAGGACCCAAAGGTCAATCCTCATGTCCATACTAAGTGGATTAAGGTTAACACGAGAATAGCTATCCTCTCTCCTTATAGGCAAGAAGGGATTTGATTCATCCTTTTTTCAACAAAAAAGGGACCCAAGATAGTCTTGGTTCTAAAACAAACTTGTGAATCTTGGTGCAGGCTAAGGTGATAGGAAGCAATCAGGACTCGTATCTAGATAGTGTATGCTCAAGACATATAATTGGAGAAAAGAAAAACTTTCTCTCACTGACAGCCTTTTAAGGAGGGAATGTGTCATTTGGAAATAGGAAAAAGGGCCAGATAATAGGTATTGGCAAGGTTGGCAAGTCACTCTTTCATGTTATAGAAGATGTGTATATGTGGTATGTCTTAAACACAATCTTCTTAACATCTCTCAAATGCGGGACAAAGGAATGAGAAATTCAATTCCAAAATATGCATTGTCACTAAGCTTGATACTGAAGAAATTGTGCTAAAGAGCAAGAGACATAACAATGTCTATAAGATATCGATCATGTCACTTCTTTAGGGTGAGCACACATGCTTAAGTGTAGTGGAAGATGATCCACTACTATGGCATCGAAGCCTGGGATATGCTACTCTCTCTCAAATCAACAAGTTGGTAGCAAAGGACTTAGTCCTTGGGCTACCTAAAGTTGAGTTTACATGTGACAAGGTGTGTGATGCCTATGTTAGAGTGAAACATGTTAGGTTATCCTTTAAATGTAAGACGTTTGTAAGTAAACTCTAAACCTTTGAAACTCCTTCACATTGATCTATATGGACCAATGATGGTAGGATATAATCTCGTATTTTAGTCGCTTATTGCACTCTAATTTAATGCATTTTAATTGCTTTGAGCTTTAATCGCTAGTATTTTACACTAATTATGCGTTTTATGCCTTGTCAGAGTAATTCCAAGTGATGTAGATAGTATGGAGCTAATTCGAGCTATTTGGATCTTTGAAGTCAGAATAAAATCCCTAGGGATTAAGTTGGAATCGCGTTCTGGGGCACCTGGATATAAAAAAAAAGCCAAGAAAATTCTAGACTCTAAGAAATCACCACAACCATAGCGCGTGGAGTGGCGCATGGGGCACCATGGTTGTCACATCTCCTTTTTCACTACACCCACAGGAAGGTACAGTAAGGGAGTTTTTTTAATTAAAGGACAATCGAAACGATTACATTATTAGAATATTCAGAGTCGCCACTTTCGAGATTTATAGTGTCTTAAGTCACCAGTTTAAATCCCGAATCGAGGAAAGGATTGACTCTGTTATTACAGTCCGCAAACTAAAAATCTGGGTAAGGAATTCTGTTAACTCGAGAGAAGGTATTAGGCATTCTTGAGTTTTGTGGTTCTAGTATAGTCGCTCAACTGCTATAATTGGCATAATTATCTGATTTTGAAACAATTTAGACCTATGTGCATTTTTATTTTTAATTTTTTTATTCATTTTTAAAAGAAATTTAACGTCGTCTAAAATATGTCTTTGGATCACGTCACATAAAATGCACCCATAATCCGAAACACATTTTATTCAATGTTATAAGGGTTTGGATTTGGGTCACCTGAAATGCACACCCGAGTTTAGGAAGGTAATATTATTAAAGTATGCGCCTAAAGAAAATATGCATTTTAGCTTTGAGAGGGCCATGTAATATTGCTAAATGGCCTCGAATTGTAAGGTTGAGATAAAAATTAATTAAAACAAGGGCCACGCAATTGTCATTTTTGTTCGGCCCACGCAATTAAAACAAGGGCCACGCATGGCCCTTGTCACAATAATGTGAGTCAAAAAAAATGTTCACACATCAATATCAATCCGTCTCAAACGCTAAATGACCAACAGATTGCTTCAGTAGGCTGAAACTTTAGAAATCAAAGAAGAAATCGATGGAATAGTATTTTTCTTCTCTCAAAATTTAGTTGTCTCTATTTCCTATACGTTCAGCTCTTAAAATCTTTCTTATGTCTCTTGGGTCTACCTTGCAAGGCAAGTCTAGGGGTGCCTTTATAGGCAAGGGACAAGGGAAACAATCAGATTTCCCCTTTGCATATAGGCCCTTTTCCAATTTTGCTTTTTTGCTTAAGGAACCCTAGATGCAAATGCACAAAAATCTTAGATTAAGGTATTTAGCTACTCATAACAATGGATGAATAAACTACTAGAAGATTCATAATCGAAGATTGCAAGAAAAATAAAAGAGAATAAGAATAATGATGTTTTGGGAGATCTCTCACACTTGTTTCTCTTGCCAAAGTACTCTCTAAGACAAATCTGCCCTAATGTGTCCGAATTCCTACTTTTTATAAGAGTTTTACAACAACTTTTCCCAACTTGACACTTTTGTCCTTGACTTTTTCGCGTTCTACCGCGGTTACGCCGGGACTGCGGCCAAATAGGTTCTCTGAATCTGCAGCTCTACTCTGCCGCGGTCCTACTGCGGTTACGGTCTGACCGCGGCAGGCCAAGTTCAACATTTTTTTTTTACTTTTCACTTGGTGCATTTCTTGGGCATTGTTTGATTGACCTCCTTTTCTCCGTAATTGATCACAAACTTGCTCCATCGATTTCTTTCGTTGGATATAACCTACAAAACATGAAACGCACTAATCAAAGCATTTGAGTATCACTTTTTTACAATAAAGCTATATAAAAATGTGATTCTTTAGGGTCTAATTATAGTCTAATTCACCTATTATCACATGGTATTTAAATTAATTCAATATATATTTCGGTAATGTATCAGCACTTCCGTATTTAATAAAAAATACCACATACCATATCTAATATCAACTATTTTTAAGATGCAAACCAAATATCAAAATACCAACAATTTCAATTTTGATATGGTAATTCGGTATTTACCAAATTATGCATAGCCCTAACTTGGAAGAAAAGACTTTGGTAGTCCCTAAAATATGCCCATTGGAGTATTTTTGTCTCTTATCTATATCACTATTTATAAAATATCCCTTATTTTTATAAAAGTGGACAACTATGGTCTAACCCTTAATATTGTTTATAAAACTAACGCAAAAAGCTTCAAATAGTGTTAAAAATGGCGCTGTTAAATATTCTGTTAGTATCCCATCTCTTCATGACCTTGTAAACTCAAACTGCATCTTTGAAATCCTCTGCTTCCAATGCAAGATTATTCGCCAACTTTATAACCAGAAAAGATAAAAAATTACATAATCAAATACCCATTCCAAGGCTCAGGAACATACATTTGAATGTGTTTTTTAAAAACATAAAAAAGTTCTTTAGTTTCTGAATGAATGCATGAAGCTTCACACACACAGAGTTAGCGTAGAGTGTTCACTTTTCTACTGTTTCTCAATCTATGTGTACATAAACATTAGAAAAAAATGCACTCTCCGTCTTTAAATTTTGAAGCTGGCTTTGTGCATAAGTATATTAATGTACCCATATTTTTAGAAGAAAATAAAGGAATTAATCAGTGAATATATGTATATGGAGTTAGGTACAGTTCCTTAAGTTGGTATCAACCGAAAAACTTATGTAGGAAATTATATTCTAATAGACCAATTCAAACTAAAATAATCAGATTATGTACTCTGAGAGAGATCATATATTTTTCACATCTTTTTTACCACAAGGTCATGAAGTAGAAGGTTTGAATTCTTAAAAAGAAAGACTTAAAGCATAGAGCTACAAACTAGTACAGAACGATAGCTTCAAAAGCTTCAATATCAATTACTTCATTACGAACAAATCACACGAATTGGTAACATATTGCAAGAAGATGCAATACAAAATAAACAATGCATCGCTTTAACGAACTCCTATATGGTTATACAACATCGCTTATTTTTCGATTTTTCTTCCGCAAAACTTCGATTCTTTTGATTCCATGAATTTTGATTCTTTGATTTATTCTTCTAGGGCTCATAGTTTCTAAATTAGAGAGGGTCGAGTTGAATTTCTAAGAATTTTGGGAGAAAAGGGGTGGAGTTCGATTATGGATTTCAGTAGAAAGAAGGTCTGATATGTTGGAGAGCGAGAGAATGAAGCAGAAAAATGAGCTATGGGATACTAACCGAATATTTAACAACATTAATTTTAACACTATTTGAAACTTTTTTCATTATTTAAAAAAAAATCCTGTTATGGGTTAGACCATAGCTGTCCACTTTTATTAGTCAAGGGATGTTTAATATTACTACCAATGTCTTTTCCTCTATCCGTTTTAATTTATGTGAATTCATTTGACTAGGCACGAAGCTTAAAAAAAAAGAGAAGATTTTTTAATTTGTGGTATAAAATAAAATATATATATTTTGTGTGGCCATAAATCATTATATAAATATAAATTATTTTCAAATAAAAAAAATATCAGTAATTTTTTTAGCACGAAAAAAAAAAAAAAGGTTTGACACGGAGGGAGCACATGTTATCTTTAAAATGGTAGTAAGTATTTATATTTGGCAGTACTAGTGATTAGTGATTACTGCAGTATGCGAAGGGGTTTAAAGGTCACGCGCACACGCACACGCGCACAAATGCAGCGGCACAGTTCCCTGGTCCCTTTAATTTTGAAACCGATAAAGAAGTGGGAAACAAATCCACAGTCGCTTCCCCCGTCATACACGGCCAGAGACGGAGGAGATACTACTCGAAACCCTCTGGTAATCAGAAATGGTTAGCTCCAAAGACGATTCTGCTACCGACAGCGACAACTCCTCCGGCGACGTGCCCGACTCAAAACCTAGTGTCTACACCGAAGGCGAGAAGGTTCTCGCCTATCATGGCCCTCGCATCTACGAAGCAAAGGCACGTTTCTTAACTTGCCTTTTCTTTTTACACAGAAATCGCTAACTTAGTTTAGAAATGCTGTAATTAGTAGTGGAAATTGAACACGGATGTCTTCTACCGCACGTATGTTCTCTTGGATTTGGTGTTTATCGAAATTGACTGTAACAAAAATCTAGGTTATTTTATATCTACTCAGATTATATGTTTGATTATTGGTTGAGATTTTGTATCATTATTTAATTATTCTCCCTGCAACTATGGGCGATCTGTGTATATGAACTGGAAGTGAATTTTGGGAAATCTACTTTAGCTTTTGACCAATTAAAGTTACCCGACCTTCTCTGCTAACCATGTTGCTGTTCACGCAGAATGCAACTGACCAGATATGGTTCGTATGCTGAGGATTGTTAGCTTCATCTCTTGTAGTTATATTACTGAAGAGACATAGTGCGTGATATGTGGGTTAGGTGTAAGTCATGGGTTTGAACCTTGTTGTAGGAAAAGGCCTGATATTCAAGTGGAGAAAGATAGAGGGACAGATCCGTTTTCCTATGAGTTTTGAACCGTGTGCAATTGAACCTCGGGGATTTCTCGGTTATAAAACAAAGTACTACTCTGCTTATTGAAATTGCACTTTACTTGGTTGATTACTTGAATTTTCACGTTGCTGGTGAGAGTTCGATTTTCCACCTAGTAATCCCCTCTGCATTTTCCCTCCCCCTGCGTATAATAAAAATAATTTTTTAAAAACAAATATACACTTCAATGATATTTAATTTCAGTTGGGAATTGGGATTAGTTTTTTCGCCGTTGTATGTTGGAACATTGAATTACTAAATTTGCTCATGTTGGTGGTAATTGTTGTATTTTCGTGCTCTTTACTTTGAGAATATGTGCATTTTGCTGCTCGCTTATAGCTCTCAAAACTTGTTACTTTTATGCGTGTTTTGCTTTTGAAAACACTATTTGTGAATTAGTATATTTCCTACAAGGGAAAGTTTCTTCAAATAATCATGTGTACAATGACGTCCTGTCACCTTCTACGAATTTTAGCACCCTGATTAAACCATGCTACTTATTGCTGGCCACAAGCTTCTTGCCACACCCTAATGTGATCCATGTTTTTCTACTGTGAAGGTTCAAAAAGCAGAGCTAAGGAAGAATGAATGGAGATACTTTGTTCATTACCTTGTAAGTTTAACATTCATCTTCTTTCACCTTATGCTTTATATATAAAAATTAAATTTGGAGATTTTTTAGTTAAAAGATGTGAAAGAACTTGTAAAATAGGTTAATAGCTTTACATTCTTGGTTTGTTTAAATTTCTTTCAATATTCGCAACGATATCGAGAATTAATACTCGTTTTTATTTATTTTAAATTGCAGGGATGGAACAAAAAGTGAGTCTATGAAGTTCTTGTAAAAAGTTTTCAATTCAAGAGTATCATTTAAATAGCAATTTACACCAGAATTTGAAAGGTTGACCAACTGATGTTGTTCGTTGTAAATGCTGCCTTAATGTTTTCTGTTTGAATGTCCTGCTCCAAAGGAGCTAGTCCTTGAGCAAGGGCATGGATATATTTCGATATGTTGATTATGGTGGTTATATGACAAAGTAGATTTTAAAATGTTGTGCTACTCTGGATGTAAAGGACAATTATGAATGCATGATTTTGATTTGGAAAGCATATGGTAGCACAATGAATTTGGTCTTGTATGTTAATAGCGAAGTTTTATATCTATCATTTCAACTACATGCTCCTTTGTTTCAAATTAAACATGTTCTTTCCGTTTCAATCTGTTGCAAAAGGAATGTCCTTTTCCCAGAATCCGGAATTATTGGAAGATTTAATACTTTACATAGGATCTACTATTACTATTCTCCATAAGCACTTTCTCGATGTTGTTCTACCAAACCTTTGATTAACATATGAAATAAACATATCTTCCCATTGAAGTTCAAACCATGATGTTCAAATAGAAAAGGATGGAGTATTACAAATTCCCTCAACTTTTTGTCTACGTAAGGATTTACTGAATACACATTCACAATATTGAATTCCCTCTATCTTATTTTACCTGGTACGGTTACTATTTGGAGAGTCAAGCTCTTTCTTTGACTATCATCTTTTTTCAGATACTTTTAATTTAGAAAAAATCATTTACAGTTTGGTGTGTTTCTAACTACATAAATTTATTCCAAAAGAAAAGCAATTGTTGTCTAAATTTACATGGAAATTAGATTCAATGAATCGTACTCCAGGCCCCCGAACCTTTTCCTACGACTGTGTAATAGCTATATTACATAATCAGGTTCTGCAGTAAAATTTGAAGCTAGTTTTTTGTTTAATTCAAACTGAATTTTGGAGGTTGTAGTTGAATTATTGTTAATTGTAAGTGTATTCGGCAAGACTAATTACTGAAACTATGTCTTGCAACAGTTGGGATGAATGGGTAGGCACTGACCGCTTGATGAAGCACACTGAAGACAACGTCTTGAAGCAGCAGGCCCTGGACAAGAAGCAGGGCATGGAAAAAAATACTAAATCTGGACGCTCAGCGCAGGCAAAGCCAAAAAGCTCGGCTGGTGTGTCTTCTATAGGTATCTGGTCGTGGAAATACTTATTGTTTTGCGTAATCTCTCGATGTTTATGACTTGTTTATGGACTCAACATTACTCCTGATCTCTATCTTTGAGGCCAAATATTTGGAGATATAGCTGATTGAAAACCAATAATTGGTAGGACTAAATTCCAAAAGATTAGTTCCTTAAAGATGTTTGTCATGTACTGAACATAACCAAAGTTAAGGTTGTAAATCATGTCTAGCATAACTTGAGAAAATAATGCATTAACTCCTTTTCGTGTTCTACCTCATGTTTTCAATTTCAAAAGTTCTGGCGTATCTAATAGTGGACATTAACTACAAAACCAATTGCCTTCTGGTTATGTATCTCCTCTGAAGTAAAGGATCTCATAACTGAGTGGAGTATTAGATCTCGGGATTGAGTGTCATTGTTGTTTCTAACTTACTTTTCATTTGCAGATGTTAAACTGGATAAAGAAGACACTAAGAGCAATGGTATGGTATCTTATGATTTTGATTATTCATTTCATTAAAGTTAGTGATTGCTTTCCGCATTAGTTTTTTTTTTGGGGTTTGCGGGAGGGGGGGGGGTAGGTAATAATAAAGCGAAAAGTTAAGCATGTCCATCGTCCTCCACATAAGTAAAGCAGGTTTTTATAAAATTGTAAAATCTCTAGTTTACTTTTTTTTTGGAGGGGATAGGAAATTTCTTTGATTTCGGACTTTCCCTCTTTACTTTTGTAGGCAAGAACATAGATGCATCTTCTTTTCGGGAAGCTCTTTCGGGAAGCTCTACCTCCAAAATTGTTTCATGATTCTTCCTGCCTTTCTTCGTCTTCTCTATCCACGTTTATTTCCCTTACACTAGGATATTGCAGGGAAGAATGGGAGCATTGAACTTCAAAAAGTTCATTAGTCTGGAGTTCCATCGACCTTGTAGAACTAAAATGTAGTTAAAGATATTTTTCCATTTGGGGAAAAAACAAATGGTCATCCATATTGGAAAGTAACTGAATGCAAACATTGTCTAAAGTAACATGGAAAACATTCTAATGCTTCTGCTTCGAACATAGACAAGCAAGGAAACCCCACATTTGCATTGGGATGGAATAATTGCTTTCCTCTAAATGTTCAACTCCGCTGAGTTGGTCCTTTGATAATTTGGACACGGTAGCCCTAGAGCTCTCTCAGGCATCACGGACACTCAATGTTGGGCGTGTGCCTGATTTGCAGTTTCTTTCAACCAAATTTGCAACCTAAATATATGAATTTATTGGAAAATTGGAGTATTGGACTGTTGATAAAATTTATGTATAAGGGGTGTACTGACTAATCAGGTATCCTGGACCTCAATCCTAACTTCTTTTTAAACAAAGTTACATTGCAGGTTGCCTTATGAATTTCTTTATAGTTTTAAATTTAATGTTTTAGACAGTAGTCTTCTTGCATATACTGGAAATTTTATTCCAAACCCAGTTACGTACTAATTAATTTTTGACATGATTGATGATCATTTGATACGTTATGCATTTTAGGCCATGCACATTTTCTCACAAAAGTGTAATCTCATGTTTAAGACACCTAAATCAAATGTTTTTGACACTACTACAAGTACGAGAAACCCCCCCACATTATCTAGTGGTGTTTTCTCTGTCTGGCAAATCAATTAGGATACTGAGGTAATTACAGTTGTGAGGGTATCAAATGAAGCATGTCTGGTGGATGATAAGACTCAGCTTCAGTATGGATTGCATGCCGGGGAAAAATGCGATGCGTGTAATAGAATGTTAAGCATAGGTGCAAGAGAACTAAGAAAAGGAGGAAAATCAGAAGGATAGTCAAGAAGCAATACGTGATTGCAGAGAAGTTATGATTGACTTTGGTTATAACAGAAGAAACAAAGGGATTCAAAGGCCCCAACCTCAGATCTTCTATAGTTGATATATCGTTTGAGTGTGCTCAGAGAAAGTGGGACACATCTTTTTGTATGTAAATTAACCAGAGTCATAAGAAAAAAGATTAGGGAAGAAAAGTAATGACTGGCTTTGGTCATAACTGAAGAAACAAAGGGATACAAAGGCCCCAACTTGAAATCTGCAATAGTTGACATATCTTTTGAGTTTATTCAGAGAAAGTGGGACACATTTTGTTGTATGTGATCGGCTTTGGTTATAACAGAAGAAAAAAAGGAATACAAAAGCCCCAACCTCAAATATTCAATAGTTGACGTATCTTTTGAGTGTGCTCAGAGAAAATAGGACTCATTTTTTTGTATGTAAAATTAACTGGGGTCACAAAACAAAAGATTATGGAAGGGAAGTGGTAATATCTTTGTATGTAGCGCTCGCTATTTACAACACTGGTTTGAACAACGGAAGCTATCTCTGAAGATGTCTCTTTACATGCTTTGTACCGAAGGAAATCAATATAATCCGGTAAAGAAACCATCTGGATTGGATTCAATGAATTAGATTTAACAGATTTTGAGTCAACGACTTCTAATACGAATGACATTATAATGTTCACGCCCTGAAATTCGGAAATCCTTCTGGAAATTACTATTAATGCTAGAGAAATTAGAAAATTTTCTGGAAATCACTGTTCACGCCAGAAAAATATAAAAGTGGTCGGAATTTGGTTTAGATTAGATGGGTAGACTCAGAATTGCAAGGCAATTGACACTTTCGAAAGAAACTTTTTCAAATTCTAGCCGGAACAGCCCTCACACACGCCGGCGACAGATCTCAGGCAGGCGTGTGGGGGCGCGTGGGTTGTCTTTTTCATGTGAATCTTTCTAGTGTTTGGTCGCCTCTCTCTTGGAACCTTGTGGTGGTGTTGGATTTCACACGACATTGATAATTAGTGACTTTGACGCAAATAGTCACTTAGGTTACCGAAAAATCGCACGGTGACTGAGTTCTTTCTTGCCGGAGTCGCTTGAATTTATGCACATCGATAAATATCTCATGATTGGTCTGATACCATGTGAGAAAGCACGGGAGAAAATATTATTAATCATCTAAAGTGTTGTACAACGCCCTATTTATATACAGTGATTACATAATAATAGGTATCTACTTTCTGATGCGGGACACTATACATGACTAACTACTTAACAGTTAGTATAACTCAATCATGTTGTACGGCTTCATTCAAATTGATACTCTGATGACAACTTATAAAAAATATTTTGAGTTACTAGATCCAGTTAAATGTTACGAGTCCTTGATGACTGTGGAGTCCCACTCAAAATTCGCACAGCTCTGGGTATCATCCTTGTGGAGTGGATACGATAGTTAGGAATACATGCAAGATTGGATGTAAAAAGCTAATGACTGACAACATTCTCCTTAATTTTCCTATGAGTTGGCATTTGTCTACCATCGCACTGTGGAATATTGTAGATGAAATACCCTTGAGTTGGTCTAGGTGATGACTTTTTACTATGTCATGCTACACTGGAGTACATCTATTTTGCTTCCGGATCACAAAATCAGACAGATTTGAGTTTGTTAAGTCTTTTTGTTTCTATTAATTATCTGCTTACAAGATATTTCTTTTTAATTGAACTTGTGTTGCAGTTCCAAAAGGGAAAAAGCGCAAAGCCGACTCAGGCACTGAGGTTTGCTTAATTCTGGACTCTATGGCTCAATGCCTTGTTTTCCTCTTATAGTTATCGCTGATGACACATTTGAGTATATATCTTTTATATGGTACAAAGTAAAGAAGTCTCTAATTGTAAGTGGATGTCAATGGAACAGGAGGGATGAAGAGAGCTAGATCATTCATGTAGCTAGGGAATGAAAAGTTTTTCTGCCTTGGTTTCTATGTCCACTGTCCAGTGCCCTGTATGTAGGTAGAAGCTGAATAAATGCAGTTAATATCTTGGATGAATCTCCAAAAGAAAGTTATAGATATCAAATGAATTCCAAGTGTTATCCTCCTCCTTAAAATGATAATTTTGGCTGTCTTAGTTTTGAGTGCGTGTTGAGTTTTAAAGTTCTAAAACTATAATCTTTTAAATAGAAATGGGTTCGAAACTAAAGATAAACAGTTGTTGTTGATAAACTTGAAGTTTTATTATGACTTAACTCTAATCTAGCTGGCGTCAACTGTATGAATCTTCTATATCGACCCTTCTCTATTCTAGTCCTCTATAATTTACTTTTTAAGACAAATTTAGGGTTCTCTAAATCCCACACTTATTCCCACATAGGTCTATAGAGATTTCTAACCAAACTTAAAAGACTACTGGAAAGCATGAGATTTGATGTAAGTGTAACAACTACTAATCTATAATTACAAATTACTGCTATTGCCTGCAGGATCCTTTGCTTTCTTTATATTCAATTTTTAACTGAGCATGTTCTTGTGATTTTAGGTTTACCTCATTCCCTTCTTGCTCGTTTAATCATTATAGTTTCACACCTATGAACATGTGTATTTGGGAGTCTACGTTGCACTTGAACAAATGGTCTCATGCAATCTTTCACTTTATTTATCTGCTACTTGCACCCTCTATCGAATGTTATCATTTTTAATCCTGGTAAAGGCATATCCATCTTGACATACATTTTTCTATGGCATTCATCTTGTGGATAGAGGCCCAACATTCACTTTCATATAACATTGTTGGTCTAAATCGTTGTGTAGAGTATTTACTTGTCGCATAATACTCCTTTAGCAGTCCTCCATTTTAGTCATCCTATACTGTGTGATTTAGACACTGCAATCCCATACCTGTCTAATCTCACTTCTTTTGCCTGTGAAGACATTTGTTATTAAAAGGTTTCTCAGCCATTATTTGCCATCATGGGGAGGTTTCTTCTTGTTGATGATGTGCTGGATTAGCTTTTAAATAATCATATATTGGTGTAACTTGGATATTTGATGGCAGAAGGGCAATGTATCTGCAGAGAAACTTGTGAAGATTCAGATTCCATCTACCTTGAAGAAGCAACTGGTTGATGATTGGGAGTTCATCACGCAGCAAAATAAGGTACATATATGTAGGATCATGACTAGGTTTATCTGTTTTATCAAGCTCAGTAACATACTAAGACACAAGTGATGACAACAACAACGACTACTACGCTTCCCAAACAAGTGACAGTGACAACTATTCAATGAGAAGTTCCTAGTTGCTGACCAATAAGCTGTTTGTTTCTGCAGCTGATAGAAAACTCGTTTGTAATAAACTTGCACGAGACCTTGATTGCTCTTTTTTGAGTTCCAGTGTTTCGTGGAGATAGACTTCTATGAATTTTTGTCTTAGTATCAAGTAATATAGCTCAAAACATGCTATTAAAGTTGATTAGCGGGGGCCGTCCTCCAATCGAGTCTAGTATCCGACGTGTTGTGCGTTCTAGTAAAGCATTTTCTATTGTTAAGGGTTGGAGCATAGATGAGTGACCAGAGCCATGTATAATGGGAAACCCATGATAGAGCAATTAACTAGAAGTAGAATTGCTGACTTATCTTATCTCAACCTGAAATCTTAAAAATAAATGCTGACAAATAGATGGCTATGCCTTATTTGTCTTTGAGATCTATGCTGATTTACTAGACCGAGTTCCTCCCTGCTAATCTGAACCAGATCTGTCGGGATTAGAATAATTTATATTGGATAACATGAAATTGATCTGCCCAGCCACACATCTGTATTCTTCCCTACAAATGGCATGCTGGAGTTGGTCATCTTTCTTTTTTTTTCATTGACATTGAATGATTTTGTGGCTATGAATGAAAGGGGATTATGACCTCACCAAGGCCATTGGGCCTGCTTCTGTGAGGCCCATCTTGCCATATACGCTCAAGCCCCCAACAACCAACCTTTAAACTAACTTTCAGCATAAAATCGGTTTTGGGCCTGGCAGAGATGATTTCCCAGGCCCATGCTAGCTCACCTGCTTCTGTCCCACGAGACCAGGCTTCACGTTAACCCAGCTTCTTAAACAAAAGAATAGTTCTATAATTTAGGTCTGATAAATTCATAATTTATCTCGTTAGTCAAATTATTTCTCACTTCAACATGCGCGCTAGTTAAATGTCTCACAATAATACCATTCAACTGAATTCGAGCAATATTCTGTAGGCCAGATATTAATTAACATTTTAATTACATCAAGTCCTAAAATCCTTTAGCATTTGGATCAACGTAGTACCATAACTTCTTCAAAATTGCAGAGTTTGAACGATAGTACTGAAAGTGCAAATAATTTTCAATAACTTAAAATGTACAAGTGCATATAATTTTCATTTATATTCTGACAATGTTAGTTATTAATGTTGGTTGATATACATAAGTATTATATGATGAAGTCGGATGTGTTCTTTTTTGCAGCTTGTGAAGCTCCCACGATCTCCCACTATTGATGATATATTGACTAAGTACCTTGAATACCGATCCAAAAAGGACGGGATGTAAGTGCTTTGTCTTTTTCTTTTCTTGTAAGGTTGAATGTATAGCTGAGCTGACGCTATGCATCTTTATTTCGTTCTTCCATCCCTATCATATTTTGATTGTCAAAGTTTTAAGTATATTGAATTCCATCCTTACAATTCTTCTATGGGAGCTATGGCATCCTGTAGTCTGCATGGTCAATGTCGGAATATATTGGTTCTTTTAAAAGGTAATTCCATAAGAAAACTCATGCAGGATGAAGAAATTATAAAACCAGCCCAGTATTTCCTTATGGACCTATATTCTAGTGTTTTATATTGTCAATTCATTAAACTATGCTTACCAGATGTCAAGCTAGTAGTTGGTTTATTGCCAACTGTGAGGTTATTCACAAGTACCTTTGCATGAGCAGTGTGATTGCAAATAAAATGCATTTATCTTGGAGGTGTAGTTTGCTCTTTTAATATGTCTGCCAATCTTTGTCTTCCAAATATACATGCAGGATGACTGATTCAGTTGGGGAGATACTGAATGGAATTCGATGTTATTTTGACAAAGCACTGCCCGTTATTTTATTGTACAAGAAGGAGCGCCAACAGTATCATGAAGCAGTTTCAGATAATGTCTCTCCATCTAGTGTATATGGTGCTGAACATCTGTTGCGTCTTTTTGGTATGAAGAAGTACTAAATGGTCACCTTTTATTGAATTAACCCCAATATAGAGATATGTGAACCTTAAAAAATATCATACTGCAGAGGATCCTTCATATGTTTGTCTGTACGCTTGTATGTCTTTACTTATCAAAAGTAAATGTTTTGATAAGATTGTGAAACATCCTCTAGGTCTCAATTCAACAAAATATGTTCTGCAGTGTTTTAAATGTGTTTACATGAACTTAAAATAAATATTATATGAAACCTCGAGACCTGTAAAGTCCTATCTTAATTTGTTTGCTGATGTTGCAGTAAAGTTGCCCGAGTTACTTGCATATGTAAAAATTGAAGAGGAGACATTGATTCGCTTGCAGCAGAAATTGCTAGACTTTCTCAAGTATATGCTCTTTTTCCTCTACTTCCTTCTACCAGTGTTTTTATTTTATTATTTTAATTTGTATATGTTTTTGAATTATTATTTAAGTTATTTGTCTAATCACATGATTCTCTATTCTCTTCTGGAAAGCACCGAGGCAGAAATTTCTCTAGCTTACATTGGATTGTTAACTTCCCTGACAATTTTCAAGGAAAACATAAGCTTAAGATATTCAAAAAAATATATTAACCTTATAAAAAAAAGATATTCAATAATATTATTCTCTTTCTGTAACTTCTGAATATTAGGTTAGCCTGACTTTTTCATTACTATGGTAATGTGCCTGAAAAGGAGTTGCATTAGATTTGTTATAAATGATCAACAGAAGGGAAGTGCTTTTGTTATTGTAACTGATGAAAAATAAAAAAAGGAATAAAAGATATCCTTTGTTTCTGCCTTCTGTAAGAACCAGTTCAACAGCAACATTAATGAATTCCGTTGTAGTTTTCCTGGCAGGGATGTTGTGTTTCCAAGATGACATGGATTCAGGAAACACCTATTGTATTGATGTATTATTTTGCGATGAGCCTTTATTTTGTGTATGCTTTTGTTACAGGTTTTTGCAGAAAAACCAAGGTACTTTCTTCTTATCTGCTTATGATGGCCCCAAAGCTTCTGAAGGAAGTGGTAAGGATAAAGAAAGTTGACCAGTCTACCAATTTAACCATAGCGGGAATGAGTTGCATCAGAAGCAGGAGCAGTATTTCTTTAACATGCCATATGCTTACAGGTGATGGCTCGCAAATATAGGCAAACTGTTTGTTGTTGTGTGTTGTGATTGTAACAGTAGATCATTCTTTTCTTTCTTTTTTTCTCCTCTTTGTGGAGTGGCATTCATTTTCCACTTAAACAGTCAGGGGAGCAACTTTAGAGAGGAAAGTCCTGCCTAATACGATAATTTATTGAATGTTAAGTTGTGTCCACCTGTAGAGTTGAGTGCCATAAAGAACTGTAGATGATCCCTAGATCTTGTACTTCACTTACAATTTATAGCAGCCAATGTACCATTTAGTTTCACCATAGCGTAGGGACTGGAAGGATTTATTGCTATTTTGTACTCGGAGTGGACTCTGATTTGACACTGATGACGACATATGATACTCTCGAATGACTGTTAGATCTTTTTTGCTGATATGTAGTGCTGTTCTTAAATTATTCAAACCAATGTTTAATATAAATAGTTATGTGATGTTCCGCTTTTTGTGTGACGATCCGTGTTATTATTCTCCTTTCACTTCCGCTTCAAGGGCGGAACTCGTTTAGCAAGATTCAATTATTTTCATATAAAATGTTTAACATTTATATCCAACATTTATTGTGTTAAAAGGTATCGTCAAGGTATAGCTAAAAAGGAGCATGGAGTCATTTAGATGAATGATAACTAAAGAGCTTAGCTCGTCCGTGTTAGAATGTGATTGGAAAGGGATATAACAACAGATAGGAGGAAAAAAAGGAAAAAATTACATGATTTGATTTGAATTTTTAAAAGTAACTCACTAGTAAAGGGATATATGGAGCTGAACACTAATTTACGGACTGGACCCCAAATAGGTCAACTAAAAACTGAAAAATTAAAGATGCTCAAGCTATTCCACAAAGTTCAAAGGTCAAGGTTTTAAAAAAAAAAAAAAAGACTTACCTCGCTTATTTGGAATGACGTGAAAAACATGATTTAAATTGTCTTTGGCAGGACCTTAAAGGTAGGTGGAGGTACGTATATAAAATAGTAAAATGAAAGTTAATTTGAATTTTTATTTAAAAATATTTGTTGTGAATTTAATTTTTTAAAATATAAACTCACTTAGATACCAGTGAGTGATTCAAATTTGAGTAGGACGCTCTGAATCATAATTTCTTGTTATATTATAGTATCCCATAGGAAGAGAGTTTTTCCGTGGATCAATACGTTAGAATTGCCTAAATTATTTTGACAACAAAATATGTCCATACATTTTTGCAGAATAGACAAAAGCGTGGTGAGCTAACCCAAAATCGTGAAAGAGGTGTAGTAAAAGAAGAAAATGTTGACAAGTAGATCCGTGAGTAGAGCGTAGCGTAGGACCGTAACCCAGAAGTGAGCACATAGTGTGGTATAGATGATACAACAATAGCCACACTCCAAAATAGCAAAAGAGCCCCAACCCCCATTATTATTGATTGAGAAAGAGAGAGGAGACAAGAATGCGTATTCGGTGAAAATATTCAGCAAAAAATGGAAGCTCTGCGTATTTCAACTTCATTCGCAGGGATCAATCGTTCAACCTACAAAACTAGAAGGAGAATCACAGTCAACCGAAATGTCCTCCTCTCTTCATTGAAACCCAAACCTTCAATTTCAATTCGGAGCTCCACTCAATTCCGCGGTCGCATCCACTCCGCTGCTTGTAACTGTGGCCACAGTCACCATCATCATCACCACCATGACCATGATCATCACAATCATCACCACCACCATGGTCATGATGAAGGTGACGGGAAGCTTACGAAATCTCAGGAGCTATTTCTCAAGTTCGCCAGAGCTATCAGGTGGACCCACTTGGCGAATATCTTGAGAGAGCATTTAGAGCTTTGCTGTTGCTCTGCGGCTTTGTTTATTGCTGCCGCTGCTTGCCCTTACTTTCTTCCCCAGCCAGCTGTTCTGCCTCTCCAGCGTGTTTTCACTCTCATTGCCTTCCCTCTCGTTGGGGTATTTATGTCTTTCATCTTTCAACTAGCTGTATACGCACAAATGGTTTCAGTTATACTGTACAATTGACCTGTCTAATTGTTTGAATAATTTCTTTGTGCAGTCTTAGCTTACAATACAAACTTTAGGATACTATTTTGGCTATAGAGATACGAGGAAATGATCTCCTATTCAAATGCTTTACTGCGTTTATTAATGGACCACTAGAACAAGAAAAAGAATAAAAACATGGTTTTCCAGTCATTATAATGAGATTAATTAAGCAGGAGAATTGTGATTTAAGTCGTAAAATCTATTAGAGTGATTAGCCAGCTCAATCCATTTTCCCGTATGATGATCTTCACCCTCAGTGGCGAAGCTAGGAATTTCTACAAGGGTATTCAAATTTAAAAGAAGTGAAAAACAATTCTAATAAAGGGTATTCAATATATGTTATATACTTCTAAAATGTAATATTTTACCTATGTAAACAATGTAATTTTTGACCACCCTTATCCATATGTGGCTTCGCCACTGTTCACCCTAGGACCGACTATGTTCAGCCTGCAACCTCTCAAATAATAGGGAGTAAACGAGTCACAAATGGTAGACTATGGACTTAGCCCTTGGGAATTGTTACTGAATAGAAGGTGTGTAAGTACACTGCATTTGGAACAATTGAAGTTAGGATCTCTAAGTCCTCAGAATATTGCAGTTTAGGCAAAGCGTAATCGATGGTGGTGTATGATGTTGTGGATATCAATTTGTGTAAATCCATATGTAAAGAAGTACGATTACTGGTTGTTGTCTCATGATGAAACATTTTAATTCCTTCGGAAAGACCCATATTTATAATTTCACTTTATTGTCAGGTCTCAGCATCACTTGATGCATTAATGGACATTACTGGTGGCAAAATAAATATTCATGTACTGATGGCTCTTGCAGCCTTTGCATCAGTTTTTATGGGGAACATATTGGAAGGTGGCTTGCTTCTTGCAATGTTTAATTTAGCTCATATAGGTAAGTCAAACATTTTGAAAATGTCCTCTGGAGGACTTGAACTTTTTTATCTAAGACATATTTGTCAGTGCAGCTGAAGAGTACTTCACTAGTCGCTCCAAGGGTGACGTAAAGGAATTAAAAGAAAACCATCCAGAATTTGCTCTTGTGCTGCATGTTGACAATCAAACTTTGCCTAGTTTTGCTGACTTGACATACAGTGAAGTTCCAGTGAGCGACCTGGAAGTTGGCTCATTTATATTGGTTAAAGCTGGTGAGGTCTGTATCCACAATTCTTTTGGGTTTAGTTGCATTAAAAACTCTTTTACTTAATTATCTGTTTCTTTCGGGCTAATGTGATATTTTACATCAGACGTTCTGTTCTCCGCATGTGTGCAACTTATTCCTACTAAATCTTAGATCATAGGTTGTTTGTATAGCTTGTATCTTCTACTTTAGCTGAGAAGTAAGAGACTAAATAGCAGCTAGTGTCTTTTGTTGAGATTCCAAGATCTCTGTACGTGTATGGTCTCATGACCTTTGCAATTTGCAAGAGAAGATATACCAATAATTAAACCGTAAAAGCTAATACAAAATTGACTTTATAGTAAAATCTTATTATAATTACATCAATATATTAAGAATTATTTGGCAGCTGGAATTAGAAGAATCTGAGATTAACACCTGTAGGACTAAGAGATTGCAACATCTAGAATATCGTGATATCATACTTGGAGGAGATAATTAGCTACTATTGTTTTCTCATACAGACAGTTAGCAGGGAGTGGTAATGCCTTATACAGGTTTTGGCCTGTTAGTATACCTATACATCCGATGTTCTTGGGTTCTTAATATATATGTGTGTGTGTGTAATCATACTTTCGACTTTGATTCATGGAGAAGATTATTTTTTTCCATGGCCAAATTTTGTCCTACAACTTGTATTGGGTTAATTCAGTATCTTGTACATTTTGTGCTTCAACTTTCTAATATGGTGAGCTTCTATGTCTGTTTAACTCTTCATGTTGCTTTGATCAGTCAGTACCAGTGGACTGTGAAGTTTCCCGAGGTAGAACAACAATTACTATTGAGCATTTGACAGGAGAAGTCAAACCTTTAGAAAAGAAAGAGGGGGACAGTATTCCTGGAGGTGCACGAAACCTGGACGGTATGCTGATAGTGAAGGTATGCCCTTCAATAGTCCATGATTCTGATTGAACTCAATTGATTTGAATTGAAAAAGGTGAAGAAATTTGTGCGGTTGTAGCCATGATGACATTAAAAGAGAAGACGTATATTCCTTCTTTTTTGCTTTTCTTAGTGATGAGACAGATATTTGTCTCTCTTAAACTTGTCAGAAAAATTTACAGAGAGTTTCCTGGTTTTTAAGAATTTTCGTTGTGTTTATTCCTTGACTCAATTGTGGAGTAACCTTTTTAGTGTCAACTCCTTATTTTACATTTACATTCTCCTGCATAGTCTATGCATAATCATGTATTAACTGTCAGAATGGTTTGTCAAAATAGACCAGTGCTTCTGATATAGAAGCTAGTTTGCTTTATTATTTGATTGCTGAGTTGCTGATGCTCATTTTGGTAGAAATTTTTTGCTGCACATCAGTCACGATTGCAGCTTGACTTGTAATAGCTTATGCAATCACGGAACATTACTAAAAAACAGGCGTTGCACAGTGTTTGATTATGTGGGAGGGAAGATAATAGTGTTGGAACAATTATTGTAAGATAATGTAAGAGAGGTAGTCCCATGGTTCTACTTCTAATAATTGATTTTGCAATATTTAGGGCTAATTTTAGTTGTGAGAGTATTTAAGTTAAAAGTGATGTTTGCTATCTTTGATTGTGGGAGCATTCAGATTAAATATTGTGTTTCTTTCTTCCTTCAGATAGATGCCATAATGAAGGTATTCCAAATATCTATTTTTTTCCATCTGTCCTAGGAGAGATTTGAGTACAAGTGATGAAGTAGGCGAAAATTGCTGCAATAAGACACTCTGATGCATTATGATATTTAATGCTGAGTGTAACGTGGAATTTGTATCTCACAAGAAAAAAATTGCATATGAGATGCATTATAATGGTTCCCATATTTGTAAAGAATTGATTGTTAAATTATTGAAGTCCAAAAACTAGTATATATAGGTTGTAGCGAAAGAATTCTCTCTCATAACCTTTCTTACTAGTATATATAGGTTGTAGCGAAAGAATTCTCTCTCATAACCTTTCTTTTCTGTATGCTGTTTGTTTTATTCTATTGCATATAATAAGTTCATAAATAGGTTTACTGCCAATAATAAAGTAAATAAATATGTTCTGCTGCCATACTCTCTGCCATGCGGTGGCCTTGCCTGACTTGTATTTACTGTAATGATTGATTTAGCAGGTAAGAGACGTGGTTTAGTTAGGTGTTTCATTTTACCTCAAAATCTTTGTTCTTTTCTGGCAATTGCATTACTTGTCTATCTTTTTTGATGATTCTGCTCTGGATCTTGTTCGTCATGTTTCTAATTTAGATCGTTAATGTGAGTAACCACTGTTGCCCTTCTCTTAGTATTTGCGTGCATTGCCAATTTAACTCTTGGGATGTGAAGAGTGAGATGGAATCGCGTAATGGGTAAATGAGTTTTAAAATTGATTATCCTTTAAGCCCCCATGGCTATGGTCTAGTAATCCAGGACTTGTATCATTTGATGAAGCCATGTTCGCCAGAAACATGTGAAGTGTATGCAATAACGAAAGTTTCGTAAGGGTAGTGATAAAAGCTCAACGAGTTATGTGTTGGTTAGGCGCACATCAAGAGTTCGAACCCTGCCACAGTCAAAAGCCTGGAATTAAAGTGGAGAAGGCTAGAGGGGCATGCTCATTATCCACCGAATTTCAAATCACGCTCTACTCAGTTATTGAAAAAAAATTCATTATCCAGTAAGAGACTTCCTTGATTGTCTACAATATTATAGATTCTAGAACTCCCAGATTTGCAAATCCAAAGGGATGTCATTCTAGAGTCATTAGAGCTGCCAGCGACCATTATTTGAAACCATAAAAAGTTTTAGTCCCAAAAGTTAATAAAGCTTAGCCAAGGTCCAAGAAGTGACTTTAAATTGGTACAATGAAGTAGGTACCTGAAAGTTAAAGTCCTATTTAGTATACAATGTTAAACATGGTTAATTGAGGAGCTTCAAACAAAAGCAGTGTTATTTAAGAACCATTCAATTTAATTTGTCTAATTCAGTCTTTTGTTAACTTTGATTTTCCCTATAGGCGAAGAAGACGTGGAAAGAGTCCATGCTCAGCAGGATTGTGCAGCTGACAGAAGAAGCTCAGTTAAGTAAACCAAAACTTCAAAGATGGCTTGACAAATTTGGCGAGCAGTACAGTAAAGCAGTTGTGTTATTATCTCTAGCAGTTGCTTTTCTTGGTCCATTCGTTTTCAAGTGGCCTTTCATTAGCACGGCAGGTACTTTTAGATTCTTAATCGAGCATATACTTTTTTATTTGTGTTTACTTGTTGCTGTCCACATCAGTCTTTCTTGCACTACTTCACAGACCTTCCTATCAGGAATAAGGGAATTTAAATACATATGTTTTTGAGATGTTAAAATGGGTTAAACAACTGTCATTGAACTTTGTGTGCACGCATGGGCTTGGGTCTGTGGAGGCATCTGTAATTGTGTACCCACTATCAAGAGTAAGACTTTTTCATGATTTTTAATGCAAGTGAAAAGAAGGAATGTCCATATGGATGTGTCTATTTCATCAAATATTCTCTCTTCCATTTGGTTATCTGGTGTTTTTTCCCTTCTTTTTCTGCAGCTTGCAGAGGATCAGTTTACCGAGCATTGGGCCTCATGGTGGCTGCATCACCTTGTGCGTTAGCTGTGGCACCATTGGCTTATGCAACTGCCATCAGTGCCTGTGCAAAAAGGGTAGGTAGCTTTTCAAATTGGCAGGCAATCTACTTATTGAACTTGTGTCAAATCCTTTTCACCTGCTTCTTTTTTAAAATATTTTCCTAATTCTAGAGCTTGTATAATACCTCATCATAGTCTTTATGTTTGAACAGTTAGTCATCCTATTTTCATTATTATAAATGTTACTGTCAAGTCTGAGCAGAACGTTTTAACATATATACATATATATACACATACATATATATATATTGTTCTAATTCTTGTCATTTGTATGACAAAAGCTATTTTGCCTCTCCTTTTCCATTCGAAATGTTTCTGGTAGTTTGTATAATATTAATACCTAATCATTGTCTTTATGTCCCATACTTGTCTTATTTTCATTTTTGTAAATGTTTTTTCCAGGATAGCAGAATGATATTATCATATGTTGTTTCAGGCTCAGCCTTTTCTGTTCACAGGTTCTGATGTGGTGAATATTGTTTCTAGGGTATATTGCTTAAAGGTGGACAAGTGCTTGATGCCTTGGCTTCATGTCATAGTATTGCATTTGACAAAACTGGTACACTGACAACTGGGGAGTTCATGTGCAAAGCAATTGAACCGATACATGGACATGGAAAAAAAATTGCTTCTTGTTGTGTCCCCAGCTGTGAGAAAGAAGCACTTGCTGTTGCAGCTGCAATGGAGAGGGGTACAACTCACCCGATTGGAAGGTGGTGTGAATTGATATATCTCGATATATGTATTTAATCTGTTTATTTATTTGATATGTCTCTATATATGAATTTTGAATGCTTATCCCATTAGATTATACACTATCTCCTTTAAGTGAGTTTAGCTCAGAAGTCGGTGTTAGTACCTGAGATCGCTTAATGCTAATCTCCTCTGCTTACTCCATTCGTGCAGAGCTGTTGTAGATCACAGCACAGGCAAAGACCTTCCTTCAGTTTCAGTTGAAAGTTTTGAGAATTTACCTGGTAGAGGCATATTTGCAACAATATCAAGCTTTGAGGTATTTTTTTTCCTATCTGCTCATTATTAATTCTGTTCTAATTTTCTCTGTTCAATATGTGAGAAGGCACGGGAGAAAATCTGATATATTGATATTGTGTATCTAATGCAATATAAGATGTGCTAATTTATAGCTACTCTATACAGAGGGCATACTACTCCTATTCCAATGTGGGACAACTATATATCTATATCTAACACTCCCCCTTAAGCCGGAGCATACAAATCATATGTACCGAGCTTGTTACATATATAACCAATGCGAGGACCAGTGAGGGACTTGGTGAAAATATCTGCAAGTTGATCATTCGACCTCACAAACTTCGTAATAATATTCCCTGAAAGTATCTTCTCTCTTACGAAGTGACAATCAATTTCAATGTGTTTAGTTCTCTCATGAAATGCCGGATTTGATGCAATATGAATGGCAGCTTGATTGTCGCACACAAGTTCCATCTGACTGATTTCACCAAATTTCAATTCCTTGAGCAATTGTTTGGTCTATACTAGTTCACATGTTGCCATAGCCATTACTCGATATTTTGCTTCTGCACTAGATCGAGCAACTGCATTCTGTTTCTTGCTTTTCCAGGACACCAAATTTCCTCCTACTAAAACACAATATCCAGACGTAGAACGTCTATCAGAAGGTGATCCTGCCCAATCAGCATCTGAGTACCCAACAATCTGCTCATGACCTCGATCCTCAAACAATAATCCTTTTCTTGGAGCTGATTTTATATACCGGATAATGCGGACGACTGCATCCCAATGACTATCATAGGGAGAATTCATAAACTGACTTACAACACTCACATGATAAGAACCCTCGGGGGTTGGCCTAGTGGCAATTGACTTGAGCCTTGGGGTTTGCTCACTTTCAAGGTCTCAAGTTCGAAACCCAATGGGTGCAAACAATTTCTGAGGGCCATCGGACTGGGTAAAACCCGAATTAACCGTGGTGCACTTGCGGGAAACTCCTTGTCGAGGGCATGTGCACCCCAGGATTAGTCGGGGCTCGAAGAGACTCGGACACCCGGTGCCAAATAAAAAAAAAACACTCACAGGATAAGAAATGTCGGGTCTAATCACTATGAGATAATTTAATTTAGCAACCAGCCGCCTGTAACTTGCAGGATCACTAAACGGCTCCCCTTGTCCTGGCAGAAGTTTAGAATTCGGATCCATCAGAGTGTCAATAGGTATGCAATCTATCATGCTGTCTCCTCAAGAATGTCTAAAGCATATTTCCTTTGAGAAATAACAATACCTGAGCTAGATTGAGCAACCTCAATACCTAGAAAGTACTTCAATCTGCCTAGATCCTTAGTTTGAAAATGTTATAAGAGATGTTTCTGTAGATTAGTAATACCATCCTGATCATTGCCAGTAATAACAATATCATCAATATAGACTACCAGATAAATACATAGATTCGTAGCAGAATGTCGATAAAACACAGAGTGATCTGCTTCTTTACGAGTCATGCCAAACTCCTGGATAACCGTAATGAACTTACCAAACCACACTCGAGGAGACTGCTTAAGACCATAAAGTGACCGACGCAAGCGACATACAAGGCCACGAGACTCCTCCTGAGCAACAAAACCAGGTGGTTGCTCCATATAAACCTCATCCTCAAGATCACCGTTAAGAAATGTATTCTTAATGTCCAGCTGATAGAGGGGCCAATGACGAACCGCAACCATGGATAGAAAAAGACGGACTGATGCCACTTTAGCCACAGGAGAGAAGGTATCGCTGTAATCGAGCCCAAATATCTGAGTATATCCTTTGACAACAAGACGGGCCTTAAGTCGATTAATCTGGCCATCGGGACCAACTTTGACTGCATAAACCCAACGACAACCAACAACAGATTTACTTGAAGGAAGAGGAGCAAGCTCCTAAGTACTACTTGTATGTAAAGCAGACATCTCGTCACTCATAGCCTATCGCCATCCTGGATGAGACAACGCTTCACTTGTAGACTTAGGGATGGAAACTGAGGACAAAGAAGATATAGAAGCATAATGGGGAGATAAAAGACCATGATAACTCAAACCAACCTAATGAGGATTAGGGTTAAGTGTGGCCCGTATACCTTTTCGAAGTGCAATCGGTGTACTAGGGGCAAGGTCCGCAGTAGGAGCAGGGTCAGGTGCAGGATGAGATTCAGTTGGGCCTGATGTAGGACACAGACGATGATGATAAGTCAAGAGTGGTGTTCCTGTGACTGGTAACTAGGAGGAACAACACTAGACTCCTCAATGGTTAGTATGGGTTAAACCTCTGTGTTCGAAGGTGGAGGAAGAGCTATATGAAACTCCTCAAAGGTTGGTATAGGTAAACCTAAGATATATCATGGTGGTCAGCAGAAGCAAAGAAAGGTTTAGACTCAAAAAATGTGACGTCAGTTGACATAAGGTACCTCTGAAGATTAGGTGAATAACAACGATATCCTTTTTGAACACGAGAATAGCCAAGGAAGACACACTTGAGAGCACGAGGAGCTAACTTATCTTTCCCAGGGGCTAAGTTATGAACAAAACACGTGCTCCCAAAAATACGAGGTGGTAGAGGGTATAAGGCTGATTGGGGAAACAATACTGAACGCGGAATCTGATCCTTGATGGGAGATGGAGGCATCCTATTAATCAATTAACAATCTGTGAGAACTTCATCGCCCCAAAAACGCAACGGAACACGAGATTCAATTAAAAGTGTGCGAGCAGTCTCAATAAGGTGCCTATTCTTTCTTTCTGCAATCCCATTTTGCTGAGGGGTATAAGGACAATATGTCTGATGAATAATTCCATGAGAAGTCATAAACTGCTAAAACTGAGAAGATACATATTCTAAGGCATTATCACTGCGAAAATGCGAATAGAGATACCAAATTGATTTTTTATTTCAGCACAAAAACTCTGGAATATAGAGAATAACTCAGAACGATCTTTCATTAAGAAAAGCCAAGTACATCTTGAGTAATCATCAATGAAACTAACAAAATAACGAAATTCCAAGGTTGAACTGACTCTGCTAGGACCCCATATATCAGAATGAACCAAGGAGAAAATAGACTCTGCATGACTCTCAACACTACGCGGAAAGGAAGCTCGGGTATGTTTTTCAAGATGACACGACTCACAATCTAATGTAGACAAACTGGATAAACTAGGCACCATCTTTTGAAGTTTGGATAAACTTGGATGTCCTAAACGACAGTGGATTAGGTCCGGAGGATCGGTAACTAGACATGTTGTGGAAGGACCGAGTGAATTAAGATAGTAAAGGCCTTTTGATTCACGTCCTGTACCAATTGTCTGCCCCGTACTGCAGTCTTGCATAATAAAAGAATCATCAGTAAAATATATACCACCATGAAGGGCACGAGTCAAACGACTAACAGATGCAAGACTAAAAGGACAACCAGGGACATAAAGAACGGAATCTAGGGTGATAGAAGATAATGGGTTAGCTTGTCCAACTTCTTGTGCCTTAGTTTGACATCCATTGGCTAAAGTAACAATGGGAAGAGACTGCGAATATACAACAAAAGTGATTTATTACCAAAGATGTGATCAGAAGCGCCTGAGTCCATGACCCATGGTCCAAGAGTACTAGACTGGGAAACACAAGCAAAAGAATTACCAGCAACAAGAGTATCAGTCTGGACAACTGAGGCTAGTTGTGGAGATGTCTGCTTACTTGCTCGATACTGAAGGAGCTCATTATATTCTTTTTTGGATACAGAAAAATCTTGGTTACCTGTAGTCTCGGTCTGAGCAACATAAGCATTTTTGGGTGGACGACCATGTAAGAAATAGCACATTTCACGAGTGTCCAAGTTTGTGACAATAAGAACACTTGGGTCTAGATCTCCCAAAACGACCTCGTCCTCTGTTCTCCATAGTTTGAGACGTCCGGACATCCACTGTCTGCGATGCGAGAATAGATGAATCAAGTATTTGTGATGAGATCGGTGGGTGACTTGGTGCTGCAGCAAGGCGGAGTAATCGAGAGAATAATTCATCAACTGTGGGAACAGTCGGACTAGCCAAAATCTGGTCTCGCACTGAATCAAGATCATTAGGAAGTCCAGATAGTGTAAGAACTAGAAACATCTTTTGTCGCTGGTCTTGTTGCTTTGCGATACTACCCAAAACTGGCATTAATGTCTCAATTCCTCCATGATTGATTGTACTTGACCCAAGTAAGTAGACATATCTAATTCTTGCTTCTTTAAGTTTGTCATCCGTGATATCACATCATAGAAGCGAGATATGTCATTAGTGTATAAGGTACGAGCCTTTGCCCAAACCAAATAACATGTTTGGAATGGACGAAACAAAGGCATCAATAGAACGCCACGAGATGCTACATAATTGAGCATCAATTTTTACCCAAAGCGCTATTGCCTTTTCATCTCATTCACTAGACTGTTTAATTAGATGATCTTGAACACCTTGACCTTTACACTACAACTCGACAGATGAAGTCCATGCTAAGTAGTTTGAACCTCCAATTAACGGTTCCGAAGTAATCATAACACTAGAGCTTTCAGAACTCATGTTTTTAGACCCAAAAGCATCAGTTCCCAAAGACATCGTTGCAAAATATTACCAAGTTAGAAAAATAATCAAATGTGATCCACTGAAACAGAGTAAGGAACAACTGTAGATGTCAGACTATTACTGTAGCAGTCGGAATAGTACTGTAGTAGCCGGGAAAATTCAAAGTGGCCGGAATGAAATAAAAATAGTAGGGGTAGGATCATAATTACCAGACGACCCAACTGTTCTGAAGAAACATTTCCAAAAATGGCCGGAAGTCCACTTTTAAAATCGCTATTCACGCCGGAAAAATATAAAAGTTGTCGGAATTTGGTGTAACCTGGATGGGTAGGCTCGGAATTGCAAGGAGAACTTCTGAAGAGTCGTCGCCAAAAAATGGCCGGAAGGTGGCCCACGCGACGTTGGAACTTCGCCGGAAAATTTTCTTCAGGTGGCGCGTGGCGGCGCGTGGAGGGTATTCTGATGGAGATTTTTTTTATGGGTTGGTCGCCGGAGCCCGATCTACTTTGTGGTGGTGTTGGTTTTTGCACAACACTGACGAAAAGTGGATTGCCGGAAAAGGACTTCCGATCAACTAATAGTAGCTGGAATTTCTGCACAGCGATAAATCTCTCACGATTGCTCTGATACTATGTGAGAAGGCACAGGAGAAAATATAATATATTGATATTGTGTATTTAATGCAATACAAGATGTGTTAATTTATAGCTACTCTATACAAAGGGCATACTACTCCTATTCCAATGTGGGATAACTACATATCTATATCTAACACAATATATTTACCCTTCCAATACAAGAAGTGACTTCTCACTTGTAGCTCCTCACTCCTCAGTGGAAACTTAAGCTTAAATTGTCTTCATATGTAATCTTGCCTGATCAAAAATCTTCACCAATGTGACGTTCCATATTACAAGTTGCATTCTATTTTGTAGACTACTTACTAAGCTGATATCCTGATTTAACCCGGTCTTTGGTACTGTACATTTAAAGTGGTTTTAAATCAGGTGCACCATCTAAACTGCACGCACCATCTAGACTGGTGGTGCTGGACTCAGTTCTATTTTTCATACAAGTTGTGGGACATCTACTCCCTAAAGGGTTAGGACTTAGGACACACGGGAATAAGGCTTTGGATGGCAAAATTTTAGGTCTTAAAGTAGGGGAATTTCTCTGTTTTTTAGCTGAATCTTGCATATATTGCAGATTCATGCCTATCTATAGCAGCGCCTCTTGGTTGTTTGGGGGCAATGAGAACTAAACATGTAGACAGGCCAAACATGTTAAATATCCGTGCAGTAATTGTACTATAATAACTGATGGGAAATGACATTTGGATATTAAACCTAAGACGAGATATATAGCACAACACGAAAAGCTGCATGTACTGAGTACCACCTAAACCTGCTGTTTAAACAATTCTGCATCCAATAATGTTTGACGTCACCTGTCTGAGTTGGGAGTTTACTTGAGATTCAAGGGCTTTGCTTTAGTTGACCAAAATATTCCAAAATTTTTTGGCTGAATTGAAGTCTATTAGCACAGGATTAGATAAAAAACATAGGTTGGGTTTAGACTATGGTCAAACTTTGCCATCAAAAAGCACCGTTGTAAGATTGTTTGGAAGTTGCAAAATCAAGTAGTATGAGCTGGGGCTGCTTGTGCAAAAGGGCTAAGGAGGAGCGGATCACTGTAATTTTGCAACAGAGTTATGGGCCCTAATTAATTCCATGTTTAATATCTCATGGATGACCTAATAAGCTGGTGAAGTTTGGAGGACAGGAATATCCCTCCCCTTTCTATTTATTAGTTATGGTGAGAAACAAATAGTAGATTATTTTAGGCTATAGAAAATACTATGTGGAAAGCAAAAAGCTCTCTTTCTAAACTTAAATTGGCTGCTACTTAATTCTACAATGGGAGAGTTAAGTAATTATTCATTATATCTGTCTTATAGCCAGGACTTGGAGGTGGTAAACCATGGGAAGCTTTTCTTGGTTCTGTGGAATACGTCACCTCACTTTTCCACTCTGAAGATGAATCGAGAAGAGTTAAGCAGGCAGTAAGCACGTCGTCTTATGGAGGTGATTTTGTCCATGCTGCTCTCTCCGTTAATAATCAAAAGGTCAGTTTCTTATAATGAGTATTAATACTTTAGAAATCCACATTTGCTCTTCCTTTTTTAATGATGGTGGTGTCCGGGCAGCATGCGTGCACCTCGAATATTCCACAAGGTACCTGCTACCTTACACCAACACATGTACCGGGTAATTAAGAAGCCATGAAATACGTCAAAATAAACTAAGGCATAGAAATGACCAGAAATAAATATAGCAACAAATAAAGCAGTATTAAACCATACACCGGTATGAGGGTTGGGGTACAGGAGTCGGAGATAGATATGCAAAGGGGGGAATATGCCAATTTATCCCAAATGGCAACAGATAACTTTTCTCATATCACCTATATGGATAATTTTGTTCTTAATCTCAAGATTAGTTTCTAGTAAATCCAGATCCAAGTTTTTTGAATGTACTCAAAGGCAGGAATATATTCAATCTACCTCAGTCCCGCCCCTGCAAAATCCACCACACAAAGTCATGAACAAAGTGGCATCTCAGAAATTGTGACTGTATCCTTGTCCTTCAATCCTACCCCATAAGCATGATTCTGGGATTCCTATTTTCCTGGGAAGCATTAGCAATGTGGTTTATAAGACTGATCTAGCCCCTGATCCTCATCCAAAACCAGCTAATGGTTACAGTCGACAATCTAGGAGAACCTTATTCCTCTTTTTATGACTTTTCGAGCAACAAAATGTTGCAGATTCACAGTTTTCCAGTCTTCAACACTGTAGACTTCAAGAGTATCACTTAATTCAACTTTTTGGTATTAAAATTATCAATGTTTGATTTAATAGCAGTGTCAGTTAATACAAATTAGAAAATGAACATTGGACCAATCTCCCATGTGGACTTGTCTCGCATTGGACCTTTTCTCGTGTCCATCTAGTACAGAATACTCTCAGTTTTATTATACCTGTAAAACCGGAAATTGTTACTGAGTAAAATCACAAAATGGAAGAGGCTGAAAAGATATGTAAAGGTGGTCTGGTGTATGAGCCGGAAGCTCACCTATTTATTTTTAAACATCAAGATTTCTAAGCCTCTAAATAATGGAGAAACATTCCTTATAATTGAGTATTATTGGTTACCAAGACCTTTCAAATCAAATGTCAGCTTACTGGATTTTGCTAGGCAAAGCCAGACCAGATATATAGACTTTAGTGATATCTTGAGAGTTATGATGTACAAATATTTTATGCTCATCTCTTTTTAGAATTCTCCTCAAGCTTCTTCCTCAATGCCCATTCCGTAGACCATTTTGTGATTCTGTCTTGGACCAGGTAACTCTTTTTCACTTTGAAGATAAGCCTCGACCTGGAGTTCTAGACGTTGTACAAACACTGCAGAATCAAGCTAAACTTCGTGTTTTAATGTTAACTGGTGACCATGAGGCAAGTGCACGTAGAGTTGCTAAAGCTGTGGGTATCAAAGAAGTTAACTGCAGTCTAAAGCCGGAGGATAAACTTTATCATGTTACAAGCATTTCAAGGGATACAGGTGAGTCACAAAAGCTACAATGAGTCGTCATGTTTTTTAGACCCATTTTAGATTTCCATATTCTAAAAAAACATATTTGTGGTTTTGCACATTTGCTCTCACTAGTTCATGTTCATATTTCACTCGCATCTTAATACACAAGCCAAATGACAACTTATCAAGAACAATACTCATGCTAAGTCACCAGATTATTACTCCCTCCGGTCCACAATAAGTTTGACCATTTTATCTTTGGCACACCCATTAAGGAAATACGAACTCCTAGAGAAACAAAATGTATTCACTAAATTAAACTTAATTGATTGTTACCTTAACACATTGAAATATGTAAATAATGGAAAATTTTGAAAAAATAAAAATTAATTCATTCTATATTATGTAAATGGACACTTATTTTTTACCAAAATAAAAAGGTAAAATGGTTACTTAAGTAATAAATAGCTAAGGCAGCTCTGGTTAAATGCTTCTTTAGGATTTAATAAATATTCGGTGAACCAGGTAGTACCTGTGTAACTAGTGGTTCTGTGGAAAGAGGTATCATTTGCCTCTTTTGAAGCCTTACAGCTTACCCTAAACTTCTCAACCAACACGGGTGTAAAATTCCCTTAAAACTTAATTAATTTGACAATCTGAATGGGTAGCTTTTAATGTTTCACTTTCCCATCAATATATCTAACATTAACTACTACTCCTTCCGACAAGAGGGGTTGCTCTGATGGTAAGCAACCCCCACTTCCAACCGAGAGGTTGTGAGTTCGAGTCTCCCCAAGAGCAAGGTGGGAAGTTCTTGGAGGGAAGGATGCCGGGGGTCTATTTGGAAACGGCCTCTCTACCCCAGGGTAGGGGTAAGGTCTGCGTACACACTACCCTCCCCAGACCCCACTAAAGTGGGATTATACTGGGTTGTTGTTGTTGTTGTTGTTGTAACTACTACTCCTTCCGGTCCAAAATAAATAATTTTTTGGCCCTTTTTTTGTGGTCCAAAATAAGTGATCTTATTTATTATTTTTTTCCTACATTGTCCTTAGAGCAAATAGTGATGGAGTATGTGTTAGGAGTGTTTATGTGACATAGTAAAGGTTAGTATGATCAATTTTATTGCTAATTAATGCTAAAAGATCAATTTCTTAATCTATGTGAAAACATAAAAAAAATCCCTTATTTTGGACCGGAGGGAGTATAGACTAAAAAGATGTTGCCCTTATTCGGACATTGTTCATTATACCATGTGGACCAATTCACAGTATTCCTAGACCAAACTTCAGAACAATTTTTCAAATTTTGTGCTTAGATGTATTCCACAACCCCTTTATGCCTGATGTTGATGCAGTGTGTTTGCTCCTTTTTTTGGCTCTCATGTCATGTAATGACAATGTAGTGTGTTGATAACAATATCACTTCTTAACTGTTTCTTCATTATTTTGTCCTCTCTTTCTTCCCTAAAACTTAACCCGGCAAGTTTCCGTGGTAAATTTATCCGATATGTTTTTTCACAACACACACATTTGATTGCGGATCTTGATGAGCCTTGTAAAGCATAATTCCAAGCTATATCATTTCGTTTATTACTATCGGATGACGCCATTTCAATGCTGTTTTATAGAAAAAAAATTATCAAGTCAATATGCAATTAATTCTACTTTATAAGACTATAATAAGTCTATAATTGAAAAAACAGACCAAACAAAATAGAGCCTAAAAAGAAAGAGCTACTGCCTCTGCTCTGCCTCTTCTGCTGGTCGAAAAACAGAGCAAAAAAAAAAAAAAGAGAAAAAGAAAGAGAGAAAGAGCTACTGCCTCTGCTGAAAACAGAGCCAAAAAAAAAAAAAAGACAAGAAGAAGAAAGAGCTGATCACTGAAGAAAGAAGAAGACAGCAACGGTGGAAGTGGAACTGTCGAAGAAAAAAAGAAAGAGATAGCTGAAATAGAAGAAGAGGAAAGTAGAAGAAGAAAGGAGAAGAAGAAGAAGAAAAGAAAAGAAAGTAACATACTTGGGTTACTGTGCTGATGGCTGATGATGGAAGAAGAAGATGAAGCCCTAATTTTTCTGTTGCTGAGAAATGGTCACTGAAGGAGAAGAAGTGAAACCCAAGCCCTAAATTTGTATTTTAATCTCTGTCGCTGCCTTTTTTTTTTTTTTTTTTCAAATAGCGTTGCTTCACAGCGCCTCTTGCTACACAGGCAGAGGCGCGCGCCTTTTCTGAATCGTCACGCAACAGAGCAAAAAAGCGCTACTGCCTCACGTCACGTCGCGTCGCCACATGCTATTAGCAACATAGCGCTCGCTATTTACAACACTGCTTAGAATAGAGGACCTTATAGGTGAAACTGGATGGGGTAAAACATACACTCGAAGTTATTTTACTGTTCAGGGTAACAAGGAGAAGTCAAAAAAGGTTAATCTTAGTCATTCTCATTTCTCTCAAGTTTAAGGGTCCCAGTAATGCCTATGTATGGGGTGCAAACTCGGATACATGCTAATCAACTAACTTTTCACGATGATTCATGTTTCCTAACTGGGCTAATTGTTACCTGACTAATTACTGTACTTCTGAGCAGGTGGCCTTATAATGGTAGGTGATGGCATCAATGATGCCCCAGCACTTGCTGCAGCTACTGTTGGTATTGTGCTGGCTGAACGAGCTAGTGCGGCTGCCATAGCTGTTGCCGATATACTGTTGTTACAAGACAATATTTCCGGTGTCCCATTTTGTGTTGCAAAATCTCGTCAAACAACATCCTTGGTATTTCCTTTTCCTTTGTAATCAACACATCTTTCTATATGCAGCAGCTGATTCTCACCCCTATACATGCAGATCAAGCAAAATGTGGCACTTGCTTTGTCTAGCATTCTTTTGGCCTCTCTTACATCAGTATTGGGAGTCCTCCCACTGTGGTTGACGGTATAACTCTATTGCAGATATTTCTCACCTTCTTGTTTCAATTAATCTGTATATTTGTCCAGCTTGCTGCTGTTAGTCTTTGTGCAGCCATTAGCTCCAACAATTATAACCTAGTTGGAAACACAAGTTAACCTTTGTGAAATTTTCTTATTTCTAAGTGGTCCAATTCCTGTGATTCTTGGAAGATAGATAGATTTACATTCTGCCAGGGAGTTGCACCTACGGAAAAGGAGAAACTGCATTTTAGCCCTAGGTTGGTTGCTATCTTAGTAAATTCGTTTGAGCTGGTGTGTCAACATGCAGGTCCTCTTGCATGAAGGTGGCACGCTTCTTGTTTGCCTCAATTCTGTTCGTGCTCTAAATCCTCCAACATGGTCATGGAGGGAGGATGTTTCACAAATGATTGACAAATTGCATTCTCTAATTATGTTCTTGAGGCATGGCACCCTACCTAGCACCATTCAAGCAGCCCATTTGTGAGTATTGACCTCCTGCACTGTAGCTGTTCACATGCCCATTGAGATGGAGTGACGAAAACTTTGTTGTCGGGAAGTGAAAAATACTGCACTGTACATGTTAAACTTCATCAACTAGATTGTCAGGTGTACACTTGAAGCTAAATCAGCCCTATGTATATTCTTATCCATGTTTCTGGTCTTTCCATGATATTAGGCGGTATTGAAATGTTGCTGTAAAGATGTAAGCGGCAAAGCATCTAATTTTAATACAGGACGTTAGGGAACATTAGTCATAAAGTTGTCTTGTACCACATTTGTACGAGTCTCCTGTTGGAAAATGGAGTTCTATTTTTATCTTTTCCTTAATGGCTTTGGTCAAACGTGCTAACGTTCAATTTCAGTTATGATGATGCGCTCGAACAGTTTTTTCATGTGTTTACACACGGCACTAAAGATGGAAAAATGATTAATTCAACTATCTGTATAATTTGAGAATGCAAAACTGACAAACCACTTTTACGGCCAGCTTATACATGTCTATTCTGGGTACAAGGACATATGTGGAAAAAGGTAAAACAACAACTCTCTCCAATGGAAGTAATGGAATATTCGACTAGGTTAAGGTTTATTTTGATCTGAATCATATTAGAAAAGTATTTTTTTACCTTCTCCTTGTGCTTATCACATTCGGCTAATAATTAAGGTTTAGTTCATTTTTGAAAACAGCAACCTCCACATTGGCCTGATAATTTGTGACCTTTCTAATTGCTGCTTGCTTCACTATGACATTACTTATACACTATTGTCCACAATTCAATTCTTTCTCATTTTTCAAAGGAAAGACAAATAATTTCAAGAATAAAGTTAAGAACTTCTCTTCATTCAAATCCTTCCATCTGAATTCATTTTTCATTTCTTTGGAGGTAGGGTCTCTCAAAACATATTTACTTACCTAGTTTTTTCTTGTTTTCTAAATCTGCCTGAATATAAATTAATAACGTCTTTTTTTTTTTTTATCTTTTTTTTTCTTCTTATTTGTTCCAGCCTTAGCATTTCTGCTATTGGAACTTGGCTTTATACTCTCCCTCCCACTCTCTCTGTACAAACAGTCCAAAAACTACTTCCTTTTTTTTAACGATCCCACACAGTTGAAGCTCTAAGCCAACATGCGCCCCCCAAACATAGAGAGAAACGAAACAAAGACAGTTTCTTTCTCTACCTCCCTCTCTAATCGATTTTGCTTACTCCCATGCGATTAGCACCTGTATTCCTGAATCCATCAGTAGCTTGTTGCATACACAAACCTAACCCTATTCCACTTGGCAATTGGTGATTTTGTTGCTGAAACTGCTGCTGTTGCTGATAATGTTGCTGCTGCAATTGTTGTTGTTGCTGAAATTGTTGCTGTTCAATCCCCACCATATAGTTCCTCACCTCCGCTTTAATCATCTCCTGCATCACTCCCAACAACTCCTGGCTGAACGGCACAAACACCTTATCTTGCTGTTCTCCTGCTGCAGCATCCTGATTTAAAGGAGCACGTTGAAACGACACTGCCGCAGCCTGAGGCGGCGGAATCTGCATAGCAACAGGAAGCATCTGGAACGGATTCTTCGACTGAGTTGACTCTGCCGAACGATTAGAAAACTCGGCCACGTCAACTCCGGGAAGCGAAAGGCTAAGGGAAGTCGGCGGGTCATCGGAAGGAGATGACGTGTCAATAGACGAGGGCGGAAGCACACCGCCGGCTCTAGCAACAGGCTTGAATAAGTGAGATTGAGACGATGAGGTGACATGAAGGCTCGAATCACTATCCGAACCCGATGGGCTACCGGGACTGAAATGGAAACCAGACACCGGCATGGCAGATCCGGCACTAACGGATCTCTTTAACGGCGGCTGTTGATTTTGAAAAATTTGATCGACGAGTTCGTTACCTTCATCAGCACTAAGAGAGGAGGACTTCCTCTTCAAGGTAGAGTTCCAGTGGTTCTTAATGGCGTTATCGGTTCGTCCATTAAGAAGTCGGGCAATAGTAGCCCATTTATTCCCAAACCGAGCATGAGCCCGAATAATGGTCTCATCTTCTTCGGGAGTAAAAGCCCTATGCTCTACTTGTGGAGATAACTGATTGCACCACCTTAACCGGCATGATTTACCGGATCTTCCAGGTATGGATTTGCTAATAAGAGACCAATTTCGTGGTCCATGTTTATGAACGAGCTGCTGTAGAAGCTCGTCTTCCTCGGGGCTCCATGGACCTTTAACCCGATCCATATCTTTCTTAAAACTGTTGCTACTGCTATTGGCCATTTTTGTGTTGTATGTGTGTTTTTAGAAGAGGAAACGTGAAGGAGAGAGTTATATATGGGAGAAGAGGGTATAAAAGGGAAAAGGGATGACCGGTAAAGCCGGTAAGTGGGGAAGAGTTGTAAGCGTTATGGGCACCGATTGATTTTTTAATTTTTATTTGAAAAAAAGAAGGGATAGGGAAAGCGGTTGAAAATTAGAGATGGAATACAGCTGTAAACAGGGACACGCGTCATAAAGAAAGATTACACTGATTTACACAATAACACATGGAAGGGATTGTGTGTAGGCTCCTGTTTTCAGTTTTAGGGAGGCTGTTCCTCCTCTTTCTTTTTCTATAAGCTGCGTCTACATTACTCTTCTTTTTTCCCACTCACCTACGGATATTTGTTTGTTTCCAGTGGAAACAAACAAAAGTTGAAATGTAACAGAGTCAGAGGTTGTTACCTGGTAATTTGGGTGCCACTCTGTAAGAAGTAAAATGGGGAACACAAATTTTAACTTCAACTCAGATTAATGGTGCTGAAAATGTTTCATTTTTGATAGATATTTAAACTGAATAGTAGATCGAGTAAATCAGTAACACTCTCTATATCAAGAGATTCTTTTTGTACGTAGAAATATCATATTAAATTCCTAGTAATACCCTAATATTTATATCTATTTAAAAGACTTGCATTGAAGGTAACCCAAACGGATGAGAAGCTGCGATGAGGATGCTCAGGTGGATGTGTGGGCACACTAGGTTGGATAAGGTTAGGAATAAAATTATTCAGGAAATGGTAGGGGTAGCCCCAATGGATGAGAAGCTGCGAGAAGCGAGACTTAGGTTGTTCGGGCATGTGCGGAGAAGCCCCGATGCACCGGTGAGGAGTTGCGAGCGGCTGTCGGTAGTTGGCGCGAGTCGTGGCAGAGGGAGGCCCAAGAGGTATTGGGAGGAGATGATTAGGCGGGACATGACTATTATGCGAATTTCCGAGGACATGACTCTTGATAGGAAAGTCTGGAGGTCTAGTATTAAGGTTGTAGGTTAGGGGCTTCTATTATTTCGCGGGATAGGGATGATTCGAGGGGGGAGGGTTCCCGATAGGTTAATACTTATGTGAGTACTCCTAGAATTACTACTGTCTTTTGTTCATGTTGTTGCTTTGTTTACTTTGCCCTTTTATTCGTCAGTTTTTTTGGGGTTTATTCTGGAGTCACTAATGCTTATTTTCTCGATCTTTCGCCCAGGGTCGATTAGAAACAGACTCTCTACCCTGTCGGATAAAGGTAAGGCATGCGTACACATTATTCTCCCCAGATCATACTACGTGGGATTATAGTATCGTTGTTGTTGCTTGCGTTGAATGAGCTGGTAAACATATCCCAGTTAAAGGAACTTATTATTCATACACAGTAAATCAGTTAAAGAATGATGAAAATCCTCTGTAGATTTAAAACTTTATTAAAGAGAAATAAAGCAAGTGACTTGTAACTGAAATCATGACACATTTTTTATTGTTTATTAATTAAAATAAGTATGGGTGTGAGTGGAAGAGAGAGAGAGAGAAGATTAGGGTAACGGTTGAGGAGATGATTGAAAGACAAAGAAGAAATAGAAAGAGAGTGAGGCCATCAGCTTTGACTGAAAGCAAGCAGAAACTGCAGTTGACAGCCTGGAGAGCATACAACTTTTTTTTTTATTTTTTATGGGGATGGGATATTTATCTACCCACTCCTTTAATTCTTTCGTTTTCTCTTTTCAACCCCAACCCCCTCGTGAAAATGAAACGGCCGCACGGACGTGCTGAGCTGGCACTAAACGACAACTTTGGTCGCCGAATCCGAAGGCGAATCATTACTACAATCCTGTCAGTCCAGCCTGTTTTCTTATTTTTTAATTCTAAAACCCCTTCAACTTCCTTCAATATACATATCCGTCCTTTCATTCTTATTGCAACTCCAACGCCCTTTGTCCCAACTCTTATCACCATCAAAACCTGCGTCAATCCTTCACAGCCTCTTTTTTAATACAGCAAATTATTTATTTCAATCGACTCATTTATATCAAACAATAAACGCATTAATATTTCTTCTTTAATAAAATCTAAATATTAAGAACTTAAATTTTATGGGAATATGCATACTAAATCATTCAGGATTGTAATTACAATAACATATTCAATATATTTTTAAATGTGAGGTAATCTTGGATTATAGTCCTAAAATTATAATCTCTCGACTAATTTATTTAATCTGGGAGATTGGATAAAATAACCTCAAAATAAGGTGGATATTCAGGATTAAGTTGGTACTTATCTGGTCCAAAATAAGTAGTTTTTTTTGTGGTTTAAAATAAGTGATTTTTAGATTTCAAGAATAAAATAATTATTTTTTTCTACATTATCCTTGAAGTAAATTGTGTTTGAATAAATGTTAGGAGTGTTTATGTGAAATAGTGAAGGTTAATATGGTTAAATCTATTGCTAATTAATGGTAAACGATAAATTTCTTAATCTGTGTGAAAACATCTAAAAAATTATTTTGAACCAGAGGGAATATCATATTAATACTATCTTTGGTTTGACGGTATAAATTTATCTTGTGACTGACTTATTCCTTTAAATGCAGTGTAAATTTAATCTCACACTTTATTCCAACTTATCCCTCGTACCAAACAACCTCTATAGATTAAACATTTAAGTTTCTTAGTACTAAACTTGTTATATTTTTAATGTTATATCAGATCCACTATGTATAGTAATTATACTGAATTTTTACACTTCAATTTATACTCTATCTCAAAAAATATTAATTTCAAATAAATCAGTACTATAACACTACATACCCCGTTGAGTATAAGATATACATTAAAATTCTACACAATTTACATATATTTAGTACAACAATAAATCCAGTTTTATCCTAATATGTGGAGTCTGAGGAGGGTAGTCTGTACGCAGACCTTACCCCTATCTAATGCAGGTAGAGAGATGTTTCCAATATACCCACGGCTCAGGAATGACAAGAAGGAGAAGAGGAAATCATGGAAGGAAGAGAGATGGAAGAGAAAAAAATGAGAGATAAAGGATAAATAGCATCAAATAATAGTTACAGGGAATATAATATCTGAGGCGTACAAAATCATATATCATAATAAAAAATCTATGAATATGAAGGGACATGCACGCTACTAAGCCTATCGATGAACCCAATAAACTACCTACTAACCTTCTGCCTCAATCGTCAACCTCCACTCCCTCCTATTAAGGGTCATGTCCTCAGTGAGCTGAAGCAGCACCATGTCTTGCCTAATCACTTATCCCCAGTACTTCTTAGGCCTACCTTGACCCCTTCTTAAGCTCTCCATGGCTAACCTCTCACACCTCTCGATAGGGGCAACAATGCTTCTTCTCCTAACATGTCTGAACCATCTCAGTCGCGACTCCCGCATCTTGTCGTCCACGGAGGCTACTCACACTCTGTCCCGGATGATTCATTCTTAATCCTATCTCGCCTGGTACACCCACACATACATCTCAGCATCCTCATCTCTACTACTCTCATCTTCTGCACGTGGGAGTTCTTGACTGGATAACACTCAGCCACATACAACATAGCAGGTCTAACCACCACTCGATAAAACTTACCCTTAAGTCTTAACGGCACATTCCTATCACATAGAACATCGAAAGCAAAACTTTACTTCATCCATCTCACTCCGATGTGATGTGTGACATCTTCGTCAATCTGCCTTTACCCTGGACAATAGATCCGAGATACTTAAAATTTGCTTTTTTGGGGATAACTTGACCATCAAGCTTAATCCTTATGTCTGCATCGTCGGTTTCACTAACTTTGCACTCCAAGTATTCTGTTTTGGTTCTACTTAGTTTGAAATCTTTAGACTCCAAGGTCTGTCTCCAAACGTCCAACCTCGTGTTAACTCCGCTACGCCTCTCGTCAATCAACATTATATCATCGGCAAATCGCATGCACCGAAGCACCTCCCCTTGGATGTGATGTGACAATACATCCATCGCCAAGGCAAACAAAAATGGGCTAAGAGCCGATCCCTGGTGAAACCCCATTACCATAGAAAAATGCTCTGCCTCACCACCCACTATCCTCACTCGAGTCTTAGCATCATCGTACATATCCTTAAATACCCTATTGTACGCTATCGGGATGCCCCTAACCTCCACACACCTCTACACGACCTTCATCGAAACTTTATCATATGCCTTCTCAAGGTCAATAAATATCATATGCAAATTCTTCTTTCCCTCTCTGTACTGCTCCACTAATCTCCTTACTACATGAGTAGCTTACGTAGTCGAACGCCCTAACATGAATCCAAACTGATTTTTGAAAATAGACATGCACCTCCTCACCTGGCATTCACCATCTCTCCCAAAGCTTCATAGTATGACTCAATAACTTAATACCCCTATAATTGTTGCAATTTGGATATCACCTTTTTATTGTTAGATATTCGACCATTCTATGACCTGGGGGTCAACTTCATCACGACTAATTTATAGTAAATGGTCAACGTTGTTGACTTTTGACTTATGACAGCTGCCCTTAAGGTGAATGAGAGGATGTCTCACGACCAAAAAAGGGGCCCATTCATAACCAGTTAAAAAAGCCTGAGGCTATAAATACCAAGGGAGAGAACCTCCCAAGAGGGGTTTCTTCTTTTACACAACTCTGAATACACTAGAAAAAGAAAGGTATGCTCCATAAGTGGAGCGAAAACCAAGATCAATGTATGATCCTGAACCTTTTCAAGGAGAGCCAGGTCAAGGTACCATGATGAATAAAATCCCGTTTATATCGTTCCATAATTGATAACTTCTATGTCTCAAGTTTGTCTTCTAATTCAGCGATTAACTACGATTGGCTAAGATTTACCCCTTGAATTATTTTGATTGATTGGCTTGGGAAGTGTTCGATAATTTTCCACCAAACAATTTGGCGCCGTCTATGGGGATTTCCTAGAGAAATCACATAGTTCTCCCTGGAAGCGTAGCGAAAGGAACGTAAAAAGAAGAAGAAGAGAAAGCAATCCAACTCGAACAGAACAAAGAAAGCACATCGAGCGCATAATACTCGAATGCATCAAAGGAAATTGAGATCCAAAAACAACTAGAAAAGAAGAAGAAGTTTCCTCTCTCTCCCTCGGAATAAAAGTATGAGGCATTTCTTTCACCCTTAACGTGGTGTTAGGCCGAAAACTGGCACAGGGCTGTCTCAAGCCAGAACTAGAACTCAGGCTAAGTGCCTTCGCCATCAAATATATTAGGTTTGACCTTAGTCATACCAGGACTTAAGCTAAGTGCCTTCCCCATAAAATACACCAGGTTCGATCTCAGTCAAACCGAGACTCAAGCTAAGTGCATTCACCATTAAATTTGTTAGATTCGACCTCAGTTGTACTAGAACTCAGGCTAAGCGCCTTCGCCATAAATATATCAGGTTTGACCTCAGTCGAACGAGGACTCAGGCTTCGCCATCAAATATACCAGGTTCGACCTCAGTCAAACCGGGACTCAGGCTAAGTTCCTTCGCTATTAAATTTATTAGGTTCGATCTCAATCGAACTAGAACTTAAGCTAAGTGCCTTCGCCATCAAATACACCAGGTTCGGCCTCAATCGAACCGAGACTCGGGCTAAGTGCCTTCACAATTAAATTTGTTAGATTCGACCTCAATCGAACTAGAACTCAGGCTAAGCGCCTTCGCCATCAAATATATCAAGTTCGACCTCAGTCGAATCGGGACTCATACTAAGTGCCTTCACCGTATAAAATATTAGGTTTGACCTCAATCGAACTGGGACTCAGGCTAAGTGCCCTCGCCATCAAATATATTAGGTTCAACCTCAGTTGAACCGGGACTCAGGCTAAGTGCCTTCGCCATCAAATATATTAGGGTTGACCTCAGTCGAACCGGGACTCAAGCTAAGAGCCTTCGCCATCAAATATACTCCCTCCGTTTCAATTTATGTGAACCTATTTCCTTTTTAGTCCGTGCCAAAAAGAATGACCTCTTTCCTTATTTGGAAACAATTTACCTTTATGCAATGATTTATAGCCACACAAAATAAAGGTGCCTAATTTTACACCATAAGATCAAAAGTCTTCTCTCTTTTCTTAAATTTCGTGCCCAGTCAAATGGGTTCTCATAAATTGAAACGGAGGGAGTATTAGTTTCGACCTTAGTTGAACTGGGACTCAGGCTAAGTGCCTTCAGCATCAAATACATCAGGTTCGACCTCAGTCGAATCGAGACTCAAGCTAAGTGCCTTCGCCATTAAATTTGTTAGATTCAACCTCAATCGAAGTAGAACTCAGGCTAAGCACCTTCGCCATCAAATATATCAGGTTCGACCTCAGTTAAACCGGGACTCAGGCTAAGTGCCTTCACCATCAAATACACCAGGTTCAACCTCAGTCGAACCGGGACTCAGGCTAAGTGCCTTCGCCATTAAATTTGTTAGATTCGACCTCAATCGAACTAGAAATCAGGCTAAGCGCCTTCGCCATCAAATATATCAGGTTCGACCTTAGTCAAAATGGTACTCAGGCTAAGTCCCTTCGCCATAAAATACACCAGGTTCGACCTTAGTCGAACTGGGACTTAGGCTAAATGCCTTCACCATTAAATTTATTAGGTTTGACCTCAGTCGAACTAGAACTCAGGCTATGCGCCTTCGCCATCAAATATGTCAGGTTTGATCTCAGTCAAACCGGGACTCAAGATTTTCGCCATTAAATTTGTTAGGTTCGACCTCAGTCAAATTAGAAATCAGGCTAAGTGCCTTCGTCATTAAATTTATTAGGTTCGGCCTTAGTTGAACTAGAACTTAGGCTTAGTGCCTTCGCCATCGAACTTATCATGTTCGACCTCAATCAAACTAGAGCTCAGGCTAAGTGCCTTTGCCTTCAAATTTATTAGGGTCGGCCTCAGTCGAACTAGGGCTCAAGCTAAATGCCTGTGCCTTCAAATTTCTTAGGTTCGACCTCAGTCGAACTAGGGCTCAGTCTAAATGCCTTTACCTTCAAATTTGTTGAGTTCAACCTTAGTCGAACCAGGGCTCAGGCTAAGAGCCTTCGCTATCAAAGTTGTTAGGTTCAGTCTCGCTCGAACTAGGGCTCAGGTTAAGTGCCTTTGCCCACGAAATTGATTGGATGTGACGTCACCCGCCCTAGGGTAGGGCGAAGAAAAATTAATTGTCGTCACTACAAGATGATCGCCCCTCCCCGTTCATATCAGGCCAAAGAGCCATCATTATCGATCCAAAACTGACATGATGACCTCAGTCGAATTCAAGGGCTGGTCATCCCTCTAAACATATTCAAAAAAGAAAAGTAGAAGAACGGAAGACATAGTAAAGCGCAAGACAAATGATGGAAAAAAGAGTACAATTGTATACAGAGTTAAGAGCTCGGGTAGTCCCCGCTTACACCCGGCCCCGACCGGTCAATACAAGAAAGTAAAATACAGAAAAACAACAAATAACAAACAGGGATAACAAATCTTTTCTTTACTCGGCTCCACCACCATCGGCTCCACTCGCGCGCGAGCTTCACGAGCCTTCTGGTGTGCCACCTCGAAGACGGCCTCGGTCACAATACCCGCCTCCAACAAGTTCTTGTAAACATTGAGTTGAGCTTCGGTGTAGACCCAAAGTTCATGAAACTGGTAGGAAACGGCAGTATGCGGCGAACTAGCTTGATTTTGTAGTCAACGGTTCTCCTCCTCCGAAATCGCAACTCGATCCAACATGACCTGGGCCTCCTGCTCAAGAACACCAATCCGTTCCTCGAGCCCCGCCTCTCTAAGGGCCACTGTCTCCCTCTCTGACTCAAGCCAGGACTTATGCACGTGAATCGATGCCTCCAGCGCCACGACCTTTAACGAGGCACCCCTTCCCTGAAATTTTAAGGCAGCAACCTCGTCTTCCAGCGCCGCCAGTTTCCCTCTCCATTCTGCAGCCGCCTCCTCTGCCTTGACCCGGTTCTGCTTCTCCTCCAATTCCATCTCCCTCAACCTGCTCTGCAGGTGCGCACACTCAGCTGCAATTCCTTTTCCCACCTCAAGCTCCTCATCCATTCGATGAATCTGCTCTTTAAAAGAACATTTACTACCAAGCGCCTGCAACAACTGCTGATCCCACCTCGCCAACTCCTCGCCCAAAGCCTGATTACTGGGATCATTCCATAAACGCTCATGCAGCCCTCGGCACCGATCACTGTAATGAAGATATTTCCCCTACATCTACAGGAAGATCCTAGAATAAATCTTGGCTCTGCGGATGTTCTCCACCTCCAACAAGTAAGTCTGCAAAACAAAGGGAAAGTAAAGCTAAGGCAAAGGCTAAAAAAAGAGAGAGAAAAACTAGGAACGTACTACGTACCCTCAGGCCCATCACGGGTACTTCGTCCATCACTTCAATATTCGAAACACTCCTTAATGACGTGTTCTCGGCCTCCGAACATAACAACTCAAACTGCGTCACCAAGCTATTTCCTTTAGTTAAGAAGTTCAAATCCGAGGGAACCTCAATAAAATGGGCCGACCCACCTGCATGCACCATAAAATTGGTAATACCCTCCTCAAACATACAAACATCGTCGGGGTCCAAATCGCACTCAAACTCATACTCATCCTCCACCACGTCCTTTCCCCTCTCTGCCACCGTTGATATAGAGCAACCCGCCATAGCCAACAATGGTACGTCAGAGGTCCTGATGGTGGCCTGTAAGGATCGACCCTCCGCCTCAGCAACAGGACCTTCGGATGGGGTCGTCAAGACAACAACATTCTCTTGGCTAGAGCTAACGGGGGAAACTCCAACTAACTCCCTCTACTCGACAACAAGCGCTACGGTTGTGCCACCCACCGAATCCATTGGGGGAGAATCCAAGGTGATCACCGATGGAGGAGCCACTCGCCGCCTCTGCGAAGGAATTTCCTTCTCCTCATTTGAAGGTGATCTCGTTCGAGAACGAACAAGCCTGGATGTTCTCTCATCTTGTGGCACAACCCGCGTTGGGGATGCAGCCGCCGATGATTCAACCGATGCCGCCCTCGGTACTAGATGAGGCACAGGCGCAGCAACTAGCCTAGCAATTTCACCCGGCCGATGGAAAGCCAATTGAAGAGTTTTGACACGACGTGTTCTCTCTAGATACAATGAGCAAACGAATCAATAAGCGCAGTCAAAACAAAACAAAATAGAAAAGAGAAAAGGCCTATATTCCACCTGTTACGGGCCTGCGACCATGTCTCTCCCAGAAAGCCACCGAGGTGAAAATGCCCGCATCACGAGGAAGCACCGCCTTGACCAATCTCGGATCCCCTCCAAAGGAGGCGGCGACAACTTTTCAGCTACAAAATATTAAGGTAAATCAATAACCATAAGTACAAGGCATAAGGAAAGTCGAAATAGGGCAGATACCTAGTCAGGAAGGAGGTTTCACGTGCAAAGTTCCAAACTTCCCGGAACCCGTTTGGGTCCACCACCAGATGTTCAGTCCGAATGTAGAAAAAGTTCTTAAAAGAATGACAAATGACCTCATCGTCCAACCCAACCATCAAGCCCTTCAATCCTCGTGGGTGTGCATGGATCATGGTGCCGCCGTTTTTTTGGGGGGCGAAGAGACTAAGCACATGCCTCAGAGTGACCTCCTCACCAGCTAGCTCCGCGTACTTGATAAACATAAGAAGCAACTTGTAAAGGGAAGGAGAAAGTTGGGTCGGGCATACCTCGTAAAAGCGACAGAAGTCTACTACCAGCATCGACAATGGGAATTTATACCCCACCTAGAAAGGATAAGAATAGAATGAGCAATACCCTCGATTATCAATCTGCAGCCTATCCTCGATCTTTGCAAGAGCGATCTCGACATAACGTGGGATACGCCATCGCTCCCGCATTTGGGCTATCCCTACTTGCCCTATTAGGGAAGCGATGCCCCCTTGTTTCACGCCGCCTGGTGCACTAAAATCCATCATTTGATTTCTTGGCCGAGGTAGAATTTCATCGACCGAAGGAATTTCTTCACCTTCCACTAACTCTAACCTTTCATTTGCTTGAGCAGGATTTTTGACCATCGAAGAATTAGCTGGATGATTTCCGCAAGAGGAAGTGCCTGCCATAATTGATTCACGAGCGAGAGAAAGATGAGCTTTAACAAGGGAAACAGAGAGATCAATAATGATAACGATTAGAAGAATAGGGAAAATACGATTTGATAGAAGAAAAGTCTTCTCGAGAACTCTCTTAGAAGAACAATGAATATGTAAAGGACAAAATGACATATCTTCTCTAGTTATAAGTAACAGATTCTGCCTTCACGGAACCCAACGATCGCCATTAATACATAAGGTGCACGAAGCGATTTAGTTTCGTGAAAACGTGCGCCATTACGAACGACCGCGCGAGATTACACTCCACTCACCAACCAACGGTTCAGTTCTGAAACTTCATTTCGTTGTGTCCTTCCCAATCACGTCGCTCTATCCCTCCGCCGAAGTCGACCCGGACACGACTTCGATGAACAGAGGGACTAAATGTATTGGCAGATATTTGACTATTATATGAACTGGGGGTCAACCTTATCGTGACCAATTTATAGTAAATGGTCAACACTGCTAACTTTTGACTTATGACAACCGTCCTTAAAGTAAATGAGGGGACGTCTCCACGACCAAAAGAGGGGCACATTTGTGACCAGCTAAAAAAGCCTGATGCTATAAATACCAAAAGAGAGAACCTCCCAAGAGGGGCTTCTTCTTTTACACAACTCTGAATACACCAGAAATAGAAAGGTATGCTCCATAAGTAGAGCGAAAAACAAGATCAATGTAAGATCCTGAACCTCTTCAAGAAGAGGTAGGTCAAGCTACCACGATGAATAAAACCCCATTTATATTGTTCCATAATTGATTACTTATTTGTCTCAAGTTTGTCTTCTAATTCAGCGATTAACTACGATTGACTATGATTTACCCCTTGAATTATTTTGATTGATTTGCTTGGGAAGTGTTCGATAATTTTCCACCAAACAACCTTGTTCTTGTAAGAGAAACCATCGCACTTCTCCTTTATTTTTCTAGCATCTTCTTTATTTAAAAAAAATATTAAACAATTCAATAAGCCACTCCAAATCTGCCCGTTTCCGCTGTACTGGGAAAAAGGTTTTTTTATGACTTGGCAAGACACGTGGAATGGTCAAAGGGTTGACGGACAATACTTAAATAAAAGATGCGGGAAGATAAATTAGACACGGGACGTAATTCAGCTTCGAGTTCCGTACCTGTTTAGAACGGAATGAGATGTAATTCTAAAGACAAAAGATACAGAAAGCAGTTTAGACCCGTATCTCGTATCAATTCAAGACATTCAAGGGCAACATATCAAAAAGCATTTAAAACATGGATCTGAAGATAGGAAGAAGTCCAAATTCAAACATTAAATACCTGATACGTTGAAGAATTGACATTTAATAGGAATGATTGTGTAACGACCTATTCATTGTCATTTATTACTCATAATTATGTCATTAAAGCTTAGGTTTCATTCTTTAACCTAGGATCAGCTATAAAAGGAAGAAGTTACATCATTTGTACGACACGATCAACTATTGAAAGCATACTAATATAATTTTTCTTTATTGTTCATTATAATTATTGAAAGCCTATTACATTCTTCGGTCTCTTGATTATCAATAACCCGATTTCTCTCTTATTTTCTAGTTTTAATCGAAATTTCATATTTTGGTTAAACAAATTGGTTTCGTTACCGGGAATCTTATAATCTATTCTTTCTAAGCTTACACACCTTACTTGTGGTTAACATCATGTCAAACACCACCAACAATAACAAAAATGCTGTTCGAAACCAGATCCCTCATCTTCAAAGGGATTTGCACAATGTTAACGTAGTTCCTTCCCATCCAACTACTTCACACCAATCTCGTGAAGATACTCTTGCATCAAATACATCATTACCAAAAAGGACATTGAATTTCATCAATGGAGGAGAGGATATTTATAGAGTAACGTACACGACTTCAAATAAACTTTCTAAAGTGGTTATTACACACGGGAAGCGTGTGTGCCAAACCTTAAAGGACGAAACTATGAGTTTTGATGATGCAGATACAGAAGGAATGATCACTCCTCACAATGATGCACTGGTTATATCCTTACTCGTACACGATACTAATGTAAATCGAGTTTTAATTGATCCAGGAAGTTCTGTCAACATCATTTTGCTAAGAGTGTTGCGGGAAATACAAGCTGAAGATAGAATGATACCCAAAGCACATAGGTTATCAGGCTTCGACAATACAAACGTGATAACAATAGGTGAAGTAATTCTAACAACTTATATTGCAGGTGTTATTAAAGAAACTAAATTTCAGGTAGTTAATATGGAAATGACCTATAACTTAATCATGAGGAGACCATGGATTCATGATATGGATGCTGTCCTATCAACTCTACATCAAGTTATCAAGTTTCCATCGCCTTGGGGAATATGTCAAATTCGAGGAGATCAACAAACAGCCAGGAGTATCAACGTTGTGACAAGTACGAGTACCGTAGGAACATTTGGAGGCAATAACAACAAAATTTCAACTAAAAAAACGGATTTAGACTCGAGACTTGATGTCATTCAGGAACCCGAAGAAAACAAAAACATCAAGACAACAATAGTGGAGCTCGAAACAGTAATACTATTCGAGCAATGGCGTGAAAGGAAAGTTTACATAGGAGTTAATCTAAGGCATGACATGCGAGGTATGCTAATTAAATTTTTAAAAACCAATGGGGAGTGTTTTGCTTGGTCCCATGCTGATATTACAGGTATACCGCCGGAGGTGATGACTCATAAACTCAACATGGATCCATCTTTTGTTCCAATAAAGCAGAAGAAAAAAAAGTAAGGAGCTTTCAAGAATCAAGTAATAAAAGATGAAGTTCAGAAATTATTACAAATTAGATCAATCCGCGAGGTAAAGTATCCTGATTGGTTAGCCAATATGGTGGTCGTACCTAAGAAAAATTATAAGTGGCGAGTTTGCGTAGATTATACTGATCTAAATAAAGCTTGCCCAAAAGATTCTTTCCCTTTACCCCATATAGATAAAATGATAGATGCAAATGTAGGTCATGAACTTCTATGTTTTTAGATGCATATTCGGGGTACAACCAAATTAAAATGCACCCCGATGATGAAGAAAAGACTTTTTTCATCACAGACCGGAGGACTTACTGTTATAAAGTAATGCCATTTGGTCTAAAAAATGCTGGTGCAACCTATCAAAGGTTAGTCACTATAATGTTTCAGGAACATTTAGAAAAAACTATGGAGGTATATATAGATGACATGCTTATCAAAACCCAGCATTCTACAGATCACATTTCTTATTTATCTGTCACGTTTGAAATTTTGCGTAAATATAATATGAAACTTAACCCAGAAAAATGCGCATTTGGTGTCCTCAGGTAAATTTTTGGGTTTTCTTGTTTCCAACTGTGGTATTAAGGTAAATCCTTCTCAGATTAAAGAAATCAAAGAAATACCTGATATCCTTACAAATAAAAAGGAGGTTCAATGATTGACTGGAATAATCGAAACCCTAGGGAGATTTATTTCTAAGTCTTCTGAAAAATGCTTTAAATTTTTCTCGGCACTTAAGAAATAGGATTATTTCGAGTGGAATGAAGATTTCCAACGAGCCCTTAAGGATTTGAAAATCTATTTGTCAAACACCCCTCTATTGGCAAAGCCAAAGGAAGGCTAGAAGTTACTTATTTATTTGGCAGTTTCAGAAGTAGCGGTAAGTGCTGTTCTAGTTCGTGAAGATAAAGGTAAACAATCTCCTATCTATTATGTAAGTAAGGCTTTATTAGATGCAGAGACAAGGTATCCGCAGTTGGAAAAGTTAGCGTTAGATTTAATTATGTCATCTAGGAAATTAAGGCCTTACTTCCAGTTTCATCCTATTGTTGTAGTTACAGCTTTTCCATTACGAAATATTTTGCATAAGCGTGAACTGTCAGGTAGATTAGCAGAATGGGCTATAGAATTAAGCGAATATGAAATAATTTATCAACCTAGAACTGCTATCAAATCCCAAGTACTTGCAGATTTCGTAGCTGATTTTAGTCAAGGGATACATTTAGAGGCAGAAAAAGAATTACAAGTTTTTAATGGTACGAACCCGGGGATTTGGACATTGTTTGCTGATGGTTCATCTAATGTAAAGGGGACAGGCTTAGGAATTATTCTAATACCACCAACGGGAGAAACAATTTGACAAGCTATAAAATGTTACCCTATTACTAATAATGAAGTAGAATATGAAGCTGTGATTATAGGTTTGGAATTGGCACTCGAACTCGGCATCAAGAAAATCATAATCAAAAGTGATTCTCAGCTGGTAGTAAATCAAATACTGGGGACTTATGTAGCCAGAGAAACCAGAATGCAGGAATATCTCGAGAATGTGCGAGAATTAGTAAGACAATTCGAAACTTGGAAGGTAACACGGATTCTAAGAGATGAAAATGCAGAAGCTGATGCTTTGTCCAACCTCGCATCCGTGGCAAATATAGCAAACGATGCAAATGTTTTGATTATACATTTATTCCATTCCATTCTCGAACCTGATACGAACGAGGTAAATTTTAATCATTTAGCATGGGATTGGAGAAATGAAATTATTGTTTTTTTGCAGTATGGAACCGTACCTAATGATAAAACAAAGGCTCATGCATTATGTAAGAAAGCTGCCCGTTATTGTTTAGATCAAGGAAATCTTTATCGAAAAATGTTCGGAGGTCCTCTAGCTAGGTGTCACAGTCCTTCACAGGCAGAGTATGTAATGAGGGAAATACATTAAGGACATTGTGGAAATCATGCGGGATGTAGATCATTGGTAAAAACATTGATACGAGCCGGATATTATTGGCCTAAAATGGAGGAGGAAGCAAACGACTTCGTATCTAAATGTGATAAATGTCAGAGGTATGGAAACAATATGCATAGGCCAGCTGAGTTACTACACCTAGCCATAGCTCAATGGCCCTTCATGAAATGGGGGATGGATATCATGGGTCCATTACCTCAGGCAAAAGGACATGTAAAGTTTTTACTTGTACTTATTGATTATTTCACTAAATGGGTAGAAGCAGGGGCATTTAAACTGGTACGAGAAAAAGAAGTTAAAGACTTTATTTGGAGGAATATAATATGCAGCTTTGGGGTACCAAAGGAAATTGTGTGAGATAATGGTCCACAGTTAATAGGAGCACAAATTACAGAATTCTTTCAAAGCTGGCAAATCAAAAGAATAACATCGACACCATATCATCTGGTGGGTAATGGACAAGTGGAATCTACGAACAAGATAATCATCAATAATTTAAAGAAAAGGTTGCAAGATTCAAAAGGCAACTGGCCTAAAGTTCTACCAGCTGTGTTGTGGGCTTATCGGACAACTACCAAAACAAGTACGGGCGAAACACCGTTTTCGATGGTTTATGGTGCAGAAGCTCTGATTCCAGTAGAAATAGGAGAACCAAGTATAAGATATGATCAAGCAACGGAGGATTCTAATAATGAAGAGTTACGGTTAATCTTGGTTTGATTGAAGGAAGGAGAGAAGCAACATTGATAAGAATGGTGGCTCAAAAACAAGTAATTGAACGATACTATAACCGGAAAGCACGTCTCAGGTTCTTTAAAACTGGGGACTTTGTGCTCAAAAAGGTGTTTCAATCTACGAAGGCTGCTAATTCAGGAAAGCTAAGTCCAACATGAGAATGACCATATAGAATTCGTAACATTACGGGAAAAGGTGCATACGAGCTAGAGACTATGGACGGCAAAATTCTACCTTCACATTGGAATGTTGTACATTTAAAAAGATATTACTTCGAAGGTGGTAGACACGGTCAGGTATCTTCATGTCAAATTCTTTTTCTTTTAAATTATTAAGGTTTTACTAACAATTTTAGATGCTAGGCAAAATCCCTAACCCGTGCCTAATGACGAGCCACAACCTGCATGGAAAAATAGAATATTCTTAAATTCTTAGACTAGGGTTATATCAATCTGATGGAAACACATGCGGGTAGGCAGTCTTCATCTAAAATTGTACTTTCGAATCCCGCGTATATTCTATTTCAGGAAAGGACCAGCATATGAGTACTAAACAAGTGTTCAAGGCTTCATTCTTCAACGCTCGAAGACTTGGGGGACTATACAATATACATAGCTTCGTGCAGAAAAATGGATGCGGGTTCGTAGAGAAAAAGAGATACGAGTATTCAAGCAAAAGTTGAATAAATTCAGCTACAAATTGCCACATATCAAGATTCAATTGTGAATAGCTACGTGTACAATATTTTTCAATGTTTCTTTACATAAAATATTTTTTAAATGTTGTAAACACTTTCCAACCCCTTTCTAAGTATATAAAGATAGGGTTATGGTTTTGTTCTAAAACAGGTTACAATAAGAAAACCTTGTATATTTTATATATAAAAAAATCCGTTGCACGAAAAACAGTTGCGAGGAAGTCATAGACGTACTACAACGCATGTATCATTTGAAAACTTGCTCAAGTTCATGAATAAAAACTTGTCAAAGTTATTTTTATACAAAAAAGATGTGTTTCCTATTTCTTTCATCGTATCATAACACCATTATGAAGTTGAGACGTCTTCTTCATTAAGTGTCAATATATAAAAAGAGCCCTCTTTTTATAATCCTCATGTTGATAGTCCATGAGTAGAATCATAAAGCATTTTCAAAGGATAAAAATGCAAAACTATTCTATAAGTTCTAAACACAAAAATAGGCAAGAATAGAACACAAAGAAGTATTAAAACCTCTAAAACATAAAAGACTAAAGGAAAAGGGAAATTTAGTCATTCAAATATAATCGTCTTTAAACAAATACCCCATTATGGAAACCGGGGACTTCATCACAAAAATCCTTTAACAAGGATTATACCACTAAATATATAAAAAAAAACTTAAACTTTTTTAACTGGTCACTGGGGGAGTTGGAACATCAGAGGTTGCAATAGGAGAAGTAGCCACGAGAACCTCAAGTCCCATAGGCCGCGATGAAAGTGATTCACCCTCAGACATTTGAACCACTACTCCAGTCGCTCCAGTAGCAGCTTCACAATCCACTTCACAATCCACCGGCTCTACTGTTTCCGGAGTTCCACACATTGGAGAAGAAATGTCAATTGGTTGCTCAGAAGTGTCAACAGGTTAGTTACTCTTCTCAATCACACCTAAGATTTTAGCTAATTCAGATTATAAGTTAAAATTCTCTTGAGTAGCCTCTAATATTGCATCACGACGCAATCTAAGAAAAGCCCAATTGACCTCGTAATTGAAATTCTCTGCAAGAGAATTATATTCCTTCTCCAAGTTTTCATAATCCTTTTCCCATGTAGCAAGAGAGTTATTCATTAACTCTTGCTCAGTTAGTTGGGAATTGAGGGAAGTCTTGAGCGTAGTGTTGGAACTCTCCAAAGCATGAACTTTGTCTGAAGAAATTTTCAAGTCAACCCGAGCTTGATTCAAGTTCTGCTCCAACTCTCTGGAATATTCCTCTTTTCTCTTCATAAGTGCTTTAAGCTCCTTGATTTCTTTATTAGCCCTTGACAATGATTCATTTAAAGTATCTTTATCCTTTTTGACCTTACTTAAGATGGCCTGAGAAATCCCTAAGTGGATAAAGTGCGATTTTGTCGTTCCAAATGGGTTTTATCATCTCGAAGTTCATCCATGTTCATTAAAGCACTTTCATACTACTCCTTCCAATTTTGAGCTTCAAGCTGGGCTTCTTCAATGGCTTTTGCGGATTCCCGAGCCTTTCTTTCCAAAGAGGTAATCCTCCCCATTAGCTCAGTACCAATCAAATTAGCCTACAAATATAAGACATAAAAATAAAAACCTATGATTAAAGGATAGCTAATACTCAATTTGAAAGAAATTACCTTTAAAGTTGAATGAACTATGTCATTCATCAAAGTTAAGCAGCTATGGCTTTGCATATTCCTCCTCTCTATATCTCCGATTAAGGGCTCAAGCCAGACATCAACACTACCAGTCTTCCTCAAAAGGCTATGAGTTGCAGGTATTTCAAGTGTGACTTTTCTCATAGTCATACTACTGCTACTCGGGCCAGTTTCCGAATGCACTACAGAGGAAGAAGGGGCAGTGGAAGGAGGAGTAGTAGAAGAGGAAAAAACGGCAGAAGGTACGGGAGCCAAAATGAGAACAAACACGGGAGTTGAAATTGATACGGGGATGGAAGCATTCACCATAAGTGAAGGAGCAAAAGAAGTCAACATGTGATAAAAAACACTTACAGTTGGAGATGATGTAAAAGAGATAGGAGAAATCGAAATTGAGGAAGATAAGGGAACTTCATTTAGAATAGGACCCCGCTCTCCACCTTCGAAATTGTCAATAGAAAGACAGTGAGTAGACTCACTAAAGAAGAAAGTAGAGTTGCAGAGTTAAATCAGAAGATGACACGTGTAAGGAGCATTAAAAGAACAAGACAAGTGAAACGTTAGCATTAATTATGACAAAAATACCACTTCCAGTTCCCAATTATTTAACGGATAAATAAAAGGAAAGTGGGGGGGGGGGACTATCTGTATTGGGAAAAAGTTTTTTATGATGTGGCAAGACATGTAGAATGGTCAAAGCGTTGATGGACAATAATTAAATAAAAGATGAGAGAAGACAAATTAGACACGGGACGTAATTCAGCTACGAGTCCCGTACCCGTTTAGAACGGAATGGGATGTAATTCTAAAGACAAAAGATACAAAAAGCAGTTTAAACACGTATCTCGTATCAATTCAAGACATTCAAGGGCAACGGATCAAAAAACATTTAAAACATGGATCTGAAGACATGAAGAAGTCCAAATTCAAACATTATATACCTGATACGTTGAAGAATTGACATTTAATAGGAATGATTGTGTAACGACATATTCAATGCCATTTATTACTCATAATTATGTCATTAAAGCTTAGGTTTCATTCTTTAACCTAGGATCAGCTATAAAAGGAAGAAGTTACATCATTTGTACGACACGATCAACTACTGAAAGCATACGGAAATACAATTTTTCTTTATTATTCATTCTAATTATTGAAAGCCTATTACATTTTTCGGTCTCTTGATTATCAGTAACTCGATTTCTCTCTTATTTTCTAATTTTAATCGAAATTCCATATTTTGATTAAACACCCGTATTCTTTCAAAATTCCACCAGAATTTCATCTAATCCGTTGCTTTGCCCTGCACATCTTACATATATTTAGTTAATATTATATTTTATCACTTAACTAAAAATTAACACAGAAGTTGGGTTGGAAAAATTTGTTCCAATAAAGATGTGCATGAAACCGTCCTTTCCGCATAAAGTATACCTGTACGGATCAGGTAACCCACGCTCTCATACACGCTTCCCAAAAACACTAGTCACTTTCCTACGACCTTCCTTCTCATCCACTTTATCTTTATTAAATGAAACTTTGAGTAATCTCAATTATAGGACCCTAGATTTTAGTGTGAATACTGAAAGGGGTAAAGGATTTATATTAAAATATATATATATAGTAATTAAAAATAAAAAAAGTGGGAGAGGGCACGGCAGAGATAAATAATAAATGAGAAAGATAGGAGAGAGGAGATATGCGTATCCGTTTCTGTTACTCGTACGTCGTACCTACTACCTAATGCCCAGCTGTTTGGCATGGCTGTTGGGTTGTAGTCATCCATCTCTAATATCCTATTTGTATCTCTTTCTCTTCTCCTTCTAACAAAATTCCTTCAATACTTGTTCGTCGGTTGTTATAACTTTTAGCAAATAATTATACTGTCTTTTTTGGATTATTCTTTTTGGTCAATGAATTTTAGTACACTTGATCACTTGTAACCTTTGTCTCTCTAGTTGATAGCATATCAAAAGAATAGTAATAACTTCAAGATTTATTTTTCATATCTTTATGGTTTTCTTCACAAGACAGTGACAGATCCAGGATTTTAAAATCGTGGGTGCTCACTGATAAAAAAATTGAAAGAAGAGGAAAAAAAAGTTTAGTTATGGGTGCTCAATCAATTTTTATCTAAATATTTTTATAATTACCTACACAAATTTACTAAATCTTGTCAAAGATAATGGGTGCTTGAGCACCCAAAATTAACATATAGATCCGCCCCTGTTCACAGACAAAATCAGGACTTAAAAGTTATCCATTCGAATTATATCATCGACTCCTAACTCGCTTTAATTATTGAATTCGTAATTAAATATTTTACATATTTAAAATTCCTATATTTATCCGAACACATAGCTACTACACTATCTCCGCCTCTGCCTTTCTTATCGAAATATACATAAAGCATCAACATTCAAAACAATATAATGTTCTAGCTAAATTAACATTGCACCTCCTTCTACCTGTATGGACTGAAAAATATCTTTGATACAGACAAGTCACTTCAGCACCATGATAGCCTTCGTCGGCTGCCACATGTTATCAGTAAGGTCTCCACAAAGATCTGTCCCAGGTCGACGTAGCCTCAAAGTGATGAAGGGTGCGGTTGGAGGTCAACAAAAATCAAGGTCGTGAAGTCATCATTGTTCAATGTCGAGGTCGAGCATCTTAGACAAAGTTATAACGACTAATTTTAAGATATGACACAAAAGAGAATATTCTAGTGGATATTGTCTACACATTACTATTAGGGTTTCTACGAACATGTTCCCTGTAAATAGAAATAAAACACTATGATAGGGGAGAGGAGATTTCATTTGTAAAAAATATATTGACTTCATAGAGAGAATCTGGTCCTATTGCAAGCATACAACAACAACGTTTTTACTAAGATACTTGTCTAGCATTTCTATTGGATCCAAGAACAACGTAAGTGTTCAAAGGTTTATCAACCACATCATTGTGAGAGAGAATATCCACTTATCTCATCTCTTTTAAGGTGACTCACACGTTTTATTGACTTAAAAAACACTTATTGTCATTTATTACTATTTAATGCCATATTCCATCTTTTTAATTATTGAATATTGTTATTGTTGCTTATATTCATTGCCATCTGGAAAATTATACAAGTTATTTGTCAACTGATAGCTTTATCTTTAGGATATTATTATTAGTTAAGATTAACTCTTCTTTATTTAAATCTAATTGGTTGAACCAAGATCTATATTTTTTCTCAAAACAGTTTGGCGCCATCTGTAAGAATTTCGTAGTTAATTTTGTAATTTCTTTTAGATTTACAGCTATAGTGAGTCACTAACCTCACAAACCCCCAAGATTTTTCTCTTTCTTTGCACATACAATAACCTACATGGCGGGTAACTAAGGAAAGAGGACAAATGTAATATGTGATTTCCTCTGCAACCTCATGAACCTATCAATGAGAGCTGCAAAACATTAAGAGAGGACGTGACGCCCATTGCCTCCCCCAAGCGTGAGATATCGCCTCCCCTCATTGTAACATAGTTGAACCAAATAGAAATAGGGCCTCCATGTCCATAGAACAAGGGACGCCACCGGCCGTGAAAAATTTCCTAGAAGCATGACTGATCGATACGCTAGTAAGCATGCTCAACAAGCCCACTCTACGCACGACTACAGAGACTACAAGAACCTACACAATACAACGAGTAGACGAATGAAGAGTTTGTCACGCCCCAAGCTCGGGGAGCACGGATGACGCTAAATCGAGTGAACGCGTTCGAGCAAGCATGTTAGACACATTCTACTCGACTCACTTATGACCAAGAGAAGACATGATTACATCCATTAAACAATAGGAGATCATACAAGTACATTATTAAACCAATTCATTATGTATCTTATTGTTATGTTTTAAGGTACATACACCTTACGATTTAGTGAAACAGAAATCCAAAGCACAATATAATTCATTGACCTTCCCAATATCGATATACCAACCACATCAACGTCTACAGAGCATCTAAATAGATACGAATGAAAGTGCTACAAAAGTGTTGGCAACAAGGCCCCGACTATACCTCAAAATATGATAAGAAGGTGAACATGAGATACAAAATATATAGGACCCCGGAATGATGTGGGACTTACCGAGTTAGCTGGAAATAGGGCCCGCCACTAGCTGCGATCAACACTGTCTACTATGGAACCACCTATATCCATCTAAATATGTAGCGCCCCCGACATAAAGGGACATTAGTATAAGAAGGTGAACATGAGATACAAAATATATAGGACCCCGGAATGATGTGGGACTTACCAAGTTAGCTAGAAATAGGGCCCGCGACTAGCTGCGATCAACACTGTCTACTATGGAACCACCTATATCCATCTAAATATGTAGCGCCCCCGACAAAAAGGGACATTAGTACTGTCAAATAGTAGTAGTATGTAAAGCTAAACACCAATTTTAATAGACCGAACAATGAAATAAAGAGGAAGCAATCATGATGTACAATAAGAGCTTCAAACAAATATGACTACGTCAAGTAAGGATCACATAGTTTCGGTTCAATTTCCATCTTATTAGGTTGATAATCTTAGTGGCATGCACCACAATCCATAACACCTCTGTGTTCCTACACGAAGTCCGATCTCGACCCTATTTTCTAGGTCATCTCATTTGAGACATCAACCATACCCATAATTTCAATCAACTAATCCAAAATAATTACCACCATGTGTGCGGTGTGGTGTCTGATCATGGCCCGATCGGCTAGGCCATCTCACTTGAGTCATCATCCTTTCAATCGTTCATCTCAATTCACATTTCCTTCCTATATTTCATTACATGGCACGAGTAGCCTCATTTATTAAGTTGTTCTTGGCACTTGACCGTATCTTACAATTTATTTTTTTCACTTTTTATACATTCAAATAGCAATATCATCCACACCAATAAGGCCTATTATATAAGGCAATGCACACATAATAAAAAAAGCTTGAAAAATCTTAATGACACGGAGGCTCTCCGTACAACTTAGGTTAGCAAGCTTTATTTGACTCTTGATATGAATTCTTAACCTTTCTCAACACATATTCCTTATTTCAAACACATTCTCAAATAGCATGATGACACGATAAATATTTAGAACAATTATTGAACATGAATCTTTCAACACAACGCATTAAGGCAGCAAATTCTAGTATGATCAAGTTAGGAACTTACACCAAATACTCGAACACCAGGGGTTCGATTCTATGAAGAAGAGATTTTAGCCATACATACGTCAATTGAGCTTTATTAAACTCTACAATGCTCCAGAATTCTTAGCAACCTCAATATATTTCGAAGATATAACAATTTGAAACAATATTAGGAAGATGGTTATGATTCTAGCTCGTTTGAGCATTCTATCAAACAATATGTGCGCAATAAGTCTCTAAGGTCCTTTTATAGAGGATTTCGTCAACCCACAACCTATCTTTCACCATTTTTGGCTCAATAATGTTCTTATACCCGTTGATAACACAAGCAAGAAAGATAACGATTTCAATACACATGAACTTTCTTTCTAATTTCCCATATTTTAGTTAGAATTAAAAATTAAGGGTTAGGGTGTAGAATCTTACCTCAAAAATGAGGATCTAGTGTGCTTTCCATGTTAATCTTCAAGGATTTGCGTAAGAGTTGAAGGATGATTTGGGAAGATCACTTTGTTACTCTATGGCTCCTTCTGTCACTCTAAAACATCAGGTTTCTGCTAAAAAATGACCCATTGTATGTATTTAACACTCCGAAGTTCCGGACTAGGCTACAGACTTGGCCTCGCCAGGCTAAAACCTGGTCTTAGTGTGCTACAGGCTAGGCCTCGCCAGGCTAAAGCCTGGTCTTAGTGTGCTACAGGATAATCCTCGCTAGGCTAAAGCCTAGTCTTATACCTAGCTTCGCCAGGTCGAAAAGTATCAACTCCACAATGCATTGTTCAACCCAAAAACTCCACAATTACAATATATTAGCCTACCTTGGCATTGCAGAACCTTAAATTACTTTGTGATATTTTCCGGGCCTTACATTCTCCGCCGCTTAGGATGATTCGTCCTCAAAGGAGAAGTAAAGTGTGCCCCAAGCGCCTGTCATAACTTATCTCTTTTCTTACAACCTTAAACTCCTAAATTTTGACTAACTCCCAAACTTTTCAAAAATTTTTGCAGAGTTCCCTTTGTAATTCGGCCTATCCACCTGCTAGAGAATCATCAAAACCAACTTAACATCACATCCTAACAACATATATATGATCAAATAACATAAAACAACACCAACCGTGGCCTCATAAGCAACATAGAATAATTGCACTGAACACATTTACATTAACTAAACAAGTGATACAAAATTTACAGGAAGTAACTTCATAGAAACTACTACATGGCTATTCGAACAAATGAGGGTACTTCTTTTTCATCTCTTCCCTGGCTTCCCAGGTAGCCTCTTCATCTTATTGGTTTCGCCATAAAACTTTCACGGAGTAATTTCTTTATTTCTCAACTTTCGAACTTGCCTATCAAGAATGGCAACTGGAATCTCTTTATATAAGTTCTTCATTAACCTCAGTAATCTCATCTAGTATGATAAGCGCCAGATCCCCGATTACTTTCTTCGGCATAGATATATGAAATACGGGGTGCACTAATGACATCTCAGGTGGTAGCTCAAGCTTGTACGCCACCTGCCTAATCTTCTGGACGATTCTATATAGACCAACATACCTTGGACTTAATTTTCCTTTCTTTCAAAATTGCATAATACCCTTCATAAGGGAGACCTTCAAAAATACCTAAACATCCCCTTTGAACTCTAAGTCTCTACGACGAACATCCGAATAGGATTTTGACGACTTTGAGTAGTTTTCAACCATTACTTTATGTAACCTTTTCCATAGGTTGATGCATGAGGTCTGATCTTACCAATGCAGCTTCTTTAACTTCGAACCACCCAATAAGAGATCTACACCTCCTCCCATATAATGCCTCGAATGGTGCCATCTGTATACTAGCATGAAAGATATTATTATAAGCAAACTCTATGAGTGGTAAACGATCATCCCATCTTCCTTTGAAATCAAGAACACAAGCACGCAATATGTCCTCAAGTATCTGAATAGTCCACTTTGCTTATCTGTCGGTATGGATAGAAGGTTGCGCTAAGATTTACCTGAGTACCCAAACCTTGCTGGAATTTCTTCAAAAAGTTAGTTGTGAACTGTGCTCGTCGATCGAAAATGATAAAAATTGGAGTGCCATGCAACTTGACTATTTCCTTGATATATGACTGATCATACTGTTCCACTGTGTCGGTAGATTTAACTGGTAAGAAGTGAGTTGATTTTGTGAGTCGATCCACAATTAACAAAATTGAGTCAAACTTGCACTGGGTGCACGATAGTCCTACCACAAAGTCCATAATAACTATTTCCAGCTTTCACACTGGAATTATTTTATGTTTCGAGCCAAACCACCGGGCCTTTGATGTTCGGCCTTTTCTTGCTGACAATTTGGACATTTTGCCATAAAGTCCACTACATATATTTTCATATCATTCCACTTGTATACTTTCTTGAGACCATGATACATTTTGTAGAACCTGGTTGTACAGAATACCTAGAAGTGTGAGCATCGACCAAGATTCTTTCCCGAAGACCATCTATATTTGGAACACATAATCGCCCTTGGTACCATAGTGAACCATCATCCATGCTAAGAGAAAAATATGTAGCCTTATGTCTATGAATCCCCTCCTTTAACTGTACCAATAATAGATCGTCGTATTACTTTTTTTTGAATTCCACAACAAGCGATGATTTAGCCTTATTTTGTACAATCACCCCTCCTTCACTACCCTCTTGGGACAAGAGGGGTTGCTTTGATTTTAAGAAACCTCTACTTTCAACCAAGAGGTTGTGAGTTCGAGTCTTCCCAAGAGCAAGGTAGGAAGTTCTTAGAGGGAAGGATTCCGAGGGTCTATTTGGAAACAACCTCTCTACCTTAGGGTAGGGGTAAGGTCTGCATAAACACTCCCCTCCCCATACCCCACTAAGTGGGATTATACTGGGTTGTTTTTGTTGTTGTACCCCTCATTTACTAGAGTCCGCAAGACGAACTACCAAACTAGCCAATCGATGAACCTCATTGGCCAATAAGCTATAATGTACCTCCAAGTGAGCCAAACTACCCATAGATTTCTAGCTAAGAGCGCCCGCCACTACATTGGCTTTTCCTGGGTGATATAGAATATCAATGTCATAATCCTTGAGTAACTCCAACTATCTCCTCTTCCACAAATTCAATTCCTTCTGCTTGAAAATATATTGAAGGCTCTTATGGTCTGTGACTATATCCTCATGGACCCTATACCGAAAATGGCGCCAAATTTCAATGCAAAAAACATTGCTGCAAGTTTGAAGTCATGTGTTGCATAGTTCTTTCTATGATTCCTGAGTTTCCTAGAGGCATAAACTACCACCTTAACATGTTGCATCATTAGTGTAACATCTTTATCACATTTCTATTACATAAGACCTCCTAGGAATCGATTTCTAAAATAGTTTCCATGATATGTTTACCATCCTCTATGAATACTTGCAACTTGCTCTTCCAAATTTTCAACAAAATACGTTACTGGATGAATTTTCTTATAGGACCTTCTATTTTATGTGAATAACATCTACTAACTTGAGCACACACCCTGATAACATCAACCTGTACGACATTGCATCAAATGTAAGGTAACATTGTGCTCAGACCTTTCTTAGCGAACCTCTTTCCTCCTTATGTGCCTTATAGAATTTAAGAAACTGCTATACTTCCCTTGTGAACATTATCACAACACCTCTTTACTGTTAGACACCTCCCAAAACACACACCAACACCGTTTATATATATATATATACACACACACACTTTAGGAAGAGTCACTGGCCTGAAAATGGCATTCTCTGAAACTTGAGATCCTCATGAATTCCTCGTCAACAACTTTTCATTTTTCCTCTTAAGTGTAAGACTTAGTCTACCTGATTTCATCCTTGATGAGTAACACACCTTATTCCCAGTATTGTAGCTACCAATAGAGTTTCCTGGTATTGTGGTTTAAGAGCTACCATGTTAACCATGCCTGGTCCATAACAAGTGTTCATCCTCTTTCAATCTGTTTGGAACCTTTTCCTTTTCCATTTTGGGTAGAATGCATTGTCTTCCCCTTTTTGATCGCCCTTTGCTTTGGACAATATGCCAGTACCGTATTTTCTTTTAAACTAGAACATTTATTCCCATTCCATTTTGCTGATAATGCATAGCTGATAGCCTTATTGTGCTACACACTTGTCTACCTCCTGTGAACTCGTAGTATCATTGTACCTGATTTGTTGAGCTTATCATACCACCACTTCACTACCAGTAGTCTCACTTTCCATTGTTATATGTAGACATGAAATCCCTCTAGATCTTTTAGTTTATATTCAGTGTCACCCAAGTCGGTTGAATTATGATTAGTCCTTTATATCTTCTATTAACACTAGTGCTCTAGACGAGTCAACGATCATGATACAAATTATTTAATAATAATCATGACCATCACAATTATAGATTTTCTTCCCATTTATTCTCGCCTCATTATTCCTAATTAAGGAATAGCTGTGCACTCTTCCATATGTTATGTTCTTTTCTCTTAGTTAGGAATTTATCCTGCTCACCTCTCAACGCTTGTTGGTTTATCCGGAGAAAAGTGTGTTCATCCGTGTATCACTTAACACTTCCTCGCTTGTAAGATTCTTAAAAGGCCCTCTATCAAGTCCAAATTTACTCCTGGACTATTATAGCATCACATTTATTTTCCCCACTCGTTCCGCCTTTCTTAAAGCCTTGAAACTTTAGTTAAATCGCAAATCCAGGATTAGCACATTCGAAAAACTCACAACCTTTCACATTTGACCTATAGTACTCTATTGAGTTCCATTGTTACCGAACCTTTAACAAGTATAAAATCCCTTTAGAAATGTTATTCTTAGTTTGTACAATCGTTAACCCTGTCATTTACATTGCCATGTATGAAAAAATTACCTTCCTTAACCTTCCACCTTCTTGGAGTACTAGCAGTCTATCATTAGCATATCCTTTCAGAAAATTACATTACCCATTATCACTTTTATATACTACACATGTCTTCAACAAAATATTCAAACATCATAGCTACACGGTCTTACTCTTGTTTCATTATATTTAAGTAGCCTCCCTATGACCCTTGCTCCCTCACTTGGGGTGTTGAAAGTGTGTTCTGGAGAAAATTATTCTTGTTGATTGTTTAAGTCTGGTCTGTTGATGTTGTATTACTGCATCTGGTGCTACTGTGTTACTACTACTAATTACTCCCTTTTCCTTCTTCTATTGTCACTATCCAGGTATCTTCTGGAATCCTAGAGGACATGCGAATGTGAATCTGCATTTTGAATCTGAAACATTTCGGATGCAAGTTGTATTCCAAGTTTATTTCTATTGTTTCGTCCATTTCAATATTATTAAGTATGTAATTCTATATTGTGCTTGTTTAGTCTAGCCATTTCTTATGTTGCTGAATATTGTATAGTGAATTTGTGGTTATTTGTTGGTTTGATTCGAGAGAATATGGTTGTGAGGTCTGGATTCAAAAAAAAAAAAAAATGAATTGAAGGCATCATCATATAGATTTAAGGTTACAGAAATGGTTATTTGGACATAATATGAACCGTGTTTTCTGTTCCTCTCCATGAATTTCGATACATTGTTATCTTTTTATGATTGGATCCTTTTCTGAGTAATTGGTCTATTGGAAGATTTAAACCTGTTTTAGCTTATAGCATTGTCAATCAATTTGTATGTTACTGCATCTTTGATGAGAAGGTTGTGAATTTATTTCCTTTTCAGAACTTCAACAACAGTAGGTTTTTGGGTTTAGCTAGAACCTAAGTTTTGGTTGTTGGAATATTTTAAATAGCTAATGCACTGTTAATATTCTTATTATGCATATGTAGACACATTAATTCAGGAGAAAGAAATACTTACTTTGCAGTATTTGTTATTGGCCGACACAACTTATTCCTTTAGTAAACTTTTTCATTGTTTAAGTTGCAAATGATTAGAGAATTGTCTAACTTGTTAGTTTGTTAAGTTTCTTGGTTTGGTGACTGCTGTGTCGGTGAAATGGATATCCATTAATATTTCATCTTTATATGTTGGCTTTCCTTCAGTTGTTAGTTTGTTTGGATGTTCTGGTATACATATTAATTTACTTCTTGAACCTAATACGCCCCTTATTATGTGACTTTTGTATATTTGCTCAATGTTAGTTTACCTTTGGGAGTTAATGCGATTGTAATAGCGTATACATTCGCGTAATATTACCATAATCCTAAAATTAATTTGGAGTATGCGTTTGCGCAACTTCGGTCAAGCTTTCCTTAATAATAAATTTGTCATTAGTATAGTCCTCTTTAATAAGTGTAGTTCTTTACACCGAGGTGTGCCGTGCCAAATAAAATCTCAATTGCATGGTCCTCATTTAATTAATCTCTTATCGATCCTTAGAACTCAAAGCGTTCCATTTAGCAAATTCCATGGCCCTCGCAAAGTGCAAACCCGTAATTATTTTAGGCGCTTCACTTAATAATTTTACTTTACTAAATCTGGGTGCACATTTATGTGACCCACATCCAAGTCTCGACGAAGTCGAAATGTATTAAAGGTCACAGGCGTATCGGTACAGTGTGTTCCGAAGTACATTTTTACGACGTCGCAATTCTTATAAAAACAATAATAACTACAAGCGGTTAAAAGTTAAATTCGCACATAGGTTTAACATGTATTAAAATCAGATACTTTAGCCAAATATAATAGTTGAGCGACCGTACTAGATCCACGAAATTCGGGAGTGCCTAACAACTTCTCCCGGATTAACAAAATTCCTTATCCGGATTTCTGGGCGCAGACTGTAATATAGAGTTAACTTTTTCCTCGATTCGGGATTCAAATCGCTGACTTGGGACACCAAAAATCTCCCAAGTGGCGACTCTAAATTAAATAAATGAATCCCGTTTTGATTGTCCTATAATTGAAAAAACTCCCTATACCACGCCCTTCGCGGGGCGCGGTAGCGCCAAAAGGAGGTGTGACAGCTCTGGCGACTCCCGCTGGGGAAATATGACCAAGAACCACTGGTTCAGGGTTAGAAATTCGAGCTTGAAATAATTGTTGTATTTGGATTCTTTTTTATCTGATATTTATTATATTTTTGGATTTAATGTGCAAATTGCTGCTATTGTCTTCTTGCTCACCCCCGATAAAGTCTTCTGAATACAACCTCGGGAATCGCGGATACGCGCCCCATTCTTTGTTGAGATAAAACCAGTGGGCTTGGGCTCCCGGTGAAGGATTATCAGTCACCCATATTTAAGAACGGGAATGGTCCAGTAGCTAAAGCCGTAAAAACATTGCTCCCGGTACGCTACTCCTTCCCAACTCGAGTTGTCCGCTCGTTTTATGGTCAGTCTAGATGCTCCTAACTCCCAAGGCAGTAAAACCTAGTATGACAAGACTTCATGCCGAATCCCTAGTAGTAACGTTTATTTGCATCATGTGCATTTGACTTAGGGGACTCAACAGAGGGGTTGGTCCGTCTAGGACAGGCGACCTGAAATAAAAAACCATCCTACTGCATCCTGTTTGTTTTAGCCATTTATTTGCTTCAAACTTGCATGCTGACCAGTTTTTAAATATCAAGGAAAATGTAAAAAGAAAAGAAAAAAAATTGTTATTTTCAAAATACTTTATTTTTTTACTTAAAAAGAAAAGAGAAAAAAATTTGTTTTTTTTTTTAAAAAGTGTGATTTATTCTTAAAATAAAAAAAAATAATTAGTTGTTTTTCAATAAAATAAAAAATAGTTTGTTTCATTTATAGATGTAGTTTGTTTTATTTAACCGAACTACGCTGGTTTGATTCTTACAAGGTGTGAGATACGTAGACAACGCTCATCAGATCCAACCTCCCCTTTTGCAAAATAGCCAAAAAACAAAAATGTCAAATTTTAATTCTTGTCATAAATAAGTTGTGTAGTGGAGCCTTTGTCAAATATAACGGATTATTCCCGAAAGGGACACCGGAAGGCTGACTTTGCATAAATGGCCACCTTTGGGTCATTTTGTAGATTTTTGGCCGGTTGACCCACACAACCTTAAAATCTCCGTCCCCAAGACACTGAAAGGTCGTGCTTGCAATACCGGGTCCTTTATTAAAAAATTAAAAAAAAACAAATCATCATAAATAAGTCGGTGATGCTATTTTTGCCAGAAATAGCTGAATGTTCCCGAAAGGGACGCCGGAAGGCTGACTTTGCATTAGCAGCCACCTTTAATCATTATTTTAGGATTTTGGTCAGTTATCTGACGCAACATTAAAATCTTCACCCCCGAGGTGATGAAAGGCTGTGTTTGCAAAACCGGGTCTTTTATTTTAATTTGAAAAAAACAAGAAAAAAGAGGGAAAGTGAATGCTGTTGGTATTTTTTGGTCAAAATAAGTCGAGCCAACTTCGGTAGTGTATTAAATCGTTCTTGCCAAGATATCCTTAGAGTATCTTTCAGTTGTCGAAAGGTTGTCTTCATAAAAGAATGAACAAGTTTGTAAAATAATCCTTCGAGGCCTCAAAATTCATATAAAATTGGGAAGGGTCCCCACTTGCAAAACAACCTTTTGGCTAAAATTGGTAAACATGGAAGGAATCTGCTAGTCTGTTTTTTTATTTTATATTTCTTTTGATTAGAGCATGTGGTGTGGTTTTAGAAATACTTGAAAGAGGTACAAACAAAATAAGCCGGGATGATGCATATGATCAAAGCAAAGACATGTCGAAATGGTTAAACTGGTTAGGAACATTGCATACCAACGTGCAAGTGCAATATGTGTTAAACTCTAACGCTAACCAAGTTTGTTGTTTTTCCAGAAGATTTCAAACAGTTAGTTTGTTAGGATGTTCTGGCAGATTACCATTACCACATGAGAGCCAAAGGGCCCATTCCGAAAAGCATGTCTGGTTCGGACAAAAGCATCGAAGAGGAAAAAAAGGAAATGCAAACGATGAAGGAAGAAGTAGACATGTTAAGGCAACAAATAGCAGAAATGCACATAGCCTGGGCTAGAGGGCAACCATTACCAATGCTTCCCAATGCTCCTACTCTCCCACCGGCTCAGGCTCCGGAACATCCTCCCCCTGGTCTGTCGACAAACTTCCCAAGTCACCACTACTACCAGGGAAGAAATCCATATGATCCCCAAGTTCCACCACCCAATCAAAACCCTCCTCCACCAAAGGTTCCCGTCTTTATGGCGCCTCCACCAGCCCCATTGCACAGATCGTCTAGTGAGTCATTGTTTCAGGCTCACGATACATAATATTACCCCCTGAACCCACATTCCAAGCACTTGAGCCACATACCTATAATCCCAACTTTGAGGTTCCAACAGAAATTGAAAGGCCGACTAAGAGCACAGAGCAGGATGAGATGATGCGGAAGTTTAAAAGCTTGGAGCAATCCTTCAGGAACATACATGGCTTAGGTAACCAGGTCAGCTTAGCCTACAAGGATCTATGCCCTTTCCCTGACGTCCAATTACCGGCGGGTTTCAAGATGCCCAAATTCGATTTATATGAAGGGCACGGCGATCCCATGGCACATTTACGTGGTTTCTATAGCAAAATGAGAGGGCGGGTGGAAAAGACGAGCTAGTGATAGCTTATTTTGGCCAAAGCTTAAGCGGGTCTGCGCTGTAATGGTATACAAGGCAGGATCCCAGCAGGTGGTACACTTTGGAGACCTAGTGCAAGCGTTTGCTGATCATTTCCAATATAATCTTGAGATCGTCCCTGACCGTCTCACATTGTTAAAGCTGGAGAAAAAGCATGTAGAGAGCTTCAGGGAATTTGGGTTCCGTTGGAGGGAACATACAGCAAGGGTAGATCCCCCAATGAAGGGAAGTGAAATGGTGGATTACTTTTGGCAGACTTTGGAGCCAACTTACTTTGGTCACCTGGTGACACCGGTTGGAAAATATTTCAATGAAGTGGTGAAAATGGGCGGTATAATAGAAGAGGGACTTAAGTCCAATAATATCCTTAGCTACTCCGCGATAAAAGCAACAACTCATGCCACTCAAAGCGGCACGAGGTTGCACTCGGGAAGAAAAAAAGAGAAGAAGTTGCAACGGTAGAGGAAGGTACATGGTCCAGATCGAAAGGTCCTTCCTCTCACTACCAATCCAGACCCTACCACCTAAATCACCCACCGTAGAATACACATCTACCTCCACGAAACACATATCCACCACCAAGGGCCTACAGGAACCCTCCAGGACCAGGTTTTTGCAGGAATCACGTTTTTAGAAATGAAAAGGTACAAAGAACATTCACTGAGTTGGGAGAAACCTATACTGCTTTGTTCCACAAATTAAGGCAGTTAGGCTTGTTGAGTCCTGTTGAGCCAAGATTGCCAAATCCCCTACCCCAAAATATGGATCGATCAGTAAGCTCTGAGTATTGTTCAGGGGCTCTAGGACATGATACCGAGAAGTGTTGGAAGTTGAAACATGCAGTGCAAAATCTTATTGACACCAACAAGATCGAGGTTCAGACATTAGAGGCACCCAACATCAATCAGAATCCGTTGCCAGCTCACTATTAGACCCATAAGATCAAATTGGTACACAAGGGAGGGGAAAATTAAGAAGCGTGATCTGTGATAGTGGGACCATATTCCAAGAACAAACCAATCAGCAGAAGTTGGTAATTGGGAGGAGTTTTGGTGGGTTATTTTGTTGTCATTTCCGTTGTCCGGGTTATTTTCAGGGTTGTAATCCGGATTTTGTCTTGTGGTCAAACCCTCTCATCCTTCTATTTTTGTCATAGCAGTTTGCTTAGTTTTGTCGAGTTTCGTTTCAGGGTTGTACTTTGGTTTATTTTTCTTATTTTGTTATTGAACCATTTTGCCATTAGTTTAATGCAACTTTCGGTCTTTTGTTACCCACAGTCATCTTCTTTGTTTAGTTCTTTTTATCTTTAGATTTGTCTTTTGTTCAAACGCTGATTCTAGTGACATGCCATCCGCACATAACTTTGGCCTAATATTAAAAGTTAATCATGTATGAACTTGAACTTTAAGTAGCAATGGAGTGGCAGTTATCAGAATCACCTAACATACTCGAATTGAATCAAAAGGACCATGGAACAGTAAGACCCAATGTATTCTATATTTTAGTCTCAGAAACTGATCTTAAATTGATTAAACTCTCAAGAGACACTCTCAAAAAGACCGATTTTCAGGTCTCTAAAGCTAATCACTCTCAAAGCTTTCTCAACTCTTCTTTTAAATCAAAATATGTGTTTATGAGTATCTCCAATATTCTATCCCTCTCCCCCTAGATCCTCAATGTGTGTCCTCTATTTAAAGACCAAGCTTACTCTTTTTTATTCAAACACTTTTCTTTACAGCTTGTATATTCCTTTCCCATGTTGTCACGACCCCAAATCCGGTCGTGATGGCGCCCAGCACATTGCTAAGACAGCCTGACCAATCAATATCAACAACGGAGCTAGAAGCTCTCTTTAACCCATTTAAGCATTTAAAAATATGAAACAATAGTAATACTTATACTAACAGCGGGGAAACCAAGTCCCAAAATATACTAACTCCCATAGACCGAATGGTCAAGAGTCATGAGCCTCTAAAGAACATAAGTGTAATAAAGTTTATAACAACTCAGTGTGGAAAAGAAAGACAACAAGATAAGAAATGACATCTAGAAGGGGAGTCAGGTCCTGCGGACGCTGCAGCTACCTCGACTATCCCGCACAATGCCTCCAAGTAGCTACCGAATCAAGTCTGCTGAGAGGTACCTGGATCTGCACACAAGGTGCAGGGAGTAAAATGAGTACTGCCAGACTCAGTGGTAATAAACAAGGGTAAGACAGCGCAGATAAGAAATCCGCAATAAAGCACTATGTAAAGCTATAATCAGCTACCCTGTCATAGAATTAATCTTCACTGTACCTGTAACAACAAATACCAATAAATAGCATAACAGCTAGCAATGCATGATATGACCACTACGGCGCGTAGCCCGACTCCAATTTTGGGTACCCGTGCTCACTGTGGGGGTTCAGACTCCGGAGGGGCTCCTACAGCCCAAGCACATCTCATAGAGATATTCCTGCGGCGTGCAGTCCGATCCAACATATATCTCGCTGCGGCGCGCAGCCCGATCCACTACTAGTCAGCTAATATGCAGATACAGCCTCGCAAGCTCAAAAGTAGTTTTTGAAAACTCTTTTATCATTTTTCAGTTGGAAAACAGTAATATCAAGTTCCAGAGATTGGAATTAGCATAATAACAAAAATAGCTGCGGACTAGTAGTAAACTAGCATGTCTATATGATAAGACAATGATAACGATTCTCGCGGGATCCAATAACTGGCTCACGGCCCACAAGTATACTCAACCGCCCAAGAAGGGGGTTCAACGGCTCAAGAGTGGCCATTATCACAATATATATATATATGCAACCATCCGAGAAGGAGGTTCGACGGCTCGAGAATAGCCAATAATACAGTATCAACAGGTCGGACTAATATATATAGTCTCCAGTTCATGATCGACCCCGCACTCTCAAGAGTGTGCGTGTCTCGCGGCTTCAACTGCCGAGAAGCATAAGCAATTACCTTTCCTTCCTGCATCAACACACAACCTATCCCCACTCTCGAGGCATCACAATAAACGGTATATGAACCCGAGGCTGATGGCAATACTAACACTGGAGCTGTGGTCAAAGCTGTCTTGAGCTTCTGAAAGCTCCCCCCGCACTCATCCGACCACACGAATGGTGCACCCTTCTGGGTCAATTTAGTCAATGAAGAAGCAATGGATGAAAATCCCTGAACAAACCGGCGATAATACCCCGCCAAGCCAAGAAAACTCCCGATCTCTGTAGCTGAGGTCGGTCTAGGCCAACTCTACACCGCCTCTATCTTTTTCTGATCAACCTGAATACCATCACGAGACACCACATGTCCCAGAAATGCTACGGACTCGAGCCAAAACTCGCACTTGGAGAATTTAGCATATAACTTCTCCTCCCTCAATCTCTGCAACACAATGCTCAAATGCTGAGCATGCTCCTCCCGAGTACGGGAGTAGACTAGAATGTCATCAATGAACACAATCACAAATGAATCCAAATAGGGCCTGCACACACTGTTCATCATATGCATAAATGCTGCTGGGGCGTTGGTCAGCCCAAACGACATCACAAGAAACTCATAATGACCATATCGGGTCCTGAATGCAGTCTTCATAATATCCGAGTCCCTGATCTTCAGCTGGTGATAGCCTGAACGAAGATCGATCTTAGAAAACACCCTCGCACCCTGTAATTGATCAAACAAATCATCTATGCGCGGTAGATGGTACTTGTTCTTCACTGTCACTTTGTTCAATTGCCTATAATCAATACACATTCGCATGGAACCATCTTTCTTTTTAACAAATAATACCGGCGTACCCCACGAAGACACACTAGGACGGATGAAACCCTTATCCAGAAGTTCTTGAAGTTGCTCTTTCAGTTCTTTCAACTCAGCTGGTGCCATCCGATAAGGAGGAATGGATATAGGCTGAGTGCCCGGCACCAAGTCAATGCCAAAATCAATATCCCTGTCCGGCGGCATGCCCGGTAGGTCTGAGGGGAATACATCTGGGAAGTCCCTCACAACAGGTACAGAATCAATGCTAGGAGACTCAGCTCCCACATCTCTCACAAAAGCTAAGTACGATAAACACCCTTTTTCAACCATCCTCTGAGCTTTTAAGAACGAAATAACACGGCTAGGGACGAAATCGGTCGAACCCCGCCACTCAATCTGAGAAATACCAGGAATGGCCAACGTAATCGTCTTAGCATGACAGTCCAATATAGCATGATACGGAGACAACCAGTCCATACCCAATATAACATCAAAGTCCACCATTCCCAACAATAACAAATCTGCCTGGGTCTCCAGACCCCCAATAGATATAACACAGGATCTATAGACATGATCCACCACAATCGTATCACCCACGGGGGTGGATACATGAACAGGTAAATTAAGACTACTACGAGTCGCACCCAAGTGATGTGCAAAATAAGAGGACACGTAAGAATATGTGGACCCTGGATCAAATAGAACAGAGGCATCTCTGTGACAGACAGAAATGATACCTATAATCACTACATCGGAGGCAACTGCATCACGCCTGTCAGGAAGTGCATAGAATCGTGCCTGGCCTCCACCGGATCTCTCCTCGCCCCTGGGGCGACCACGAGAAGACTGACCTCCACCTCTACTAGACTGAGATGGTGCTGAAGAGGAGGGCTGATCCCTCTGCTGAGTCCTGGCCCTACGTAGTCGAGGGCAATGTCTCCTCATGTGGCCAAACTCACCACACTCATAACATGCACCTGGTGCTGGAGAAGTGTTGCACTCTGGGCTGGGAGGGCACTAAGCGATGACTGACCCTGCTGAAACCCCTGTCGACCACGACCATAAGAACCTCCGCTCTGCTCTGGGCGGCCTGAATGAGAAGGTCTAGATGAGCAACCTCTGCTCTGCTGGGAATGCCCTCTAGATGGAGCACCACTGAAACTACCAGAACTACGAGGCCTCTTGGCCTCCCGCTCCTCTCTCTCTCGGCGACGATCCACCTCAATGGAGCGTGCCATATCGGCAACCTGCTCAAACAATGATGACAGAACTCGCTCGCTGGTCATAAGAATACGGATAGAGTAGTTGAGGCCATCAATGAACCTCCTGATCCTCTCCCTATCAGTGGGGATCATCCATGTGGCATGCCTAGCCAACCGAGTGAATCTAAGCTCATACTGGGTCACAGACATGTCGCCCTGAATCAACCACTCGAACCGGCGACGTAGCTCCTCGCGACGAGACCGAGGTACATATTTCTCTAGAAAGAGAGTAGAGAACTGCTGCCATGTGAGAGGTGCTGCTCTTGCAGGCCTACGCCTCTCAAACTCCTCCCACCAATCAAATGCGGGACCAGTGAACTGAAATGTAGTAAATGAAACTCCGCCGGACTCAAGAATACCAGCCGTACGCAGCATCTTCTGACACTTATCCAAGAAACCCTGGGCATCCTCGCCCTCGGCGCCACTAAAATGGGGTGGCTGAAGTCTACCAAATCTCTCAAGACGACGCTGCTCGTCATCGGGCATAACCTGAACCATATGCTCTGGAGCTGGAGCTGGTGCAACTGGAGGAATAACCGGTGCAACCACCTGAGCGGGGACCGCCTCTGGCATTTGAAGTCCCTGAACAACCGGGTCAGGTGTGCGAGCTGCAGGGGTCTGCTGTCCACCCCCTGACTGAGATGTCGCTACAGTAGCGGTAGCTGAAACTACCTGAGCCAAACCGGAACACACTGATAATATCTGAGCAAGAGTCTCCTGAAGACCAGGAATAGCAATAGATACAGTCTGGCCCTGAACTGGGACTGCTGGAGCATCAACCACTGGGGGCTGCTCCTGAACTGGTACAACGGGCGGGTCAGCTGGCACTGCCTCAGTGTGGAAAAGAAAGACAACAAGATAAGAAATGACATCTAGAAGGGGAGTCAGGTCCTGCGGACGCTGCAGCTACCTCGACTATCCCGCACAATGCCTCCAAGTAGCTACCGAATCAAGTCTGCTGAGAGGTACCTGGATCTGCACACAAGGTGCAGGGAGTAAAATGAGTACTGCCAGACTCAGTGGTAATAAACAAGGGTAAGACAGCGCGGATAAGAAATCCGCAATAAAGCACTATGTAAAGCTATAATCAGCTACCCTGTCATAGAATTAATCTTCACTGTACCTGTAACAACAAATACCAATAAATAGCATAACAGCTAGCAGATGTAGCTAAATGCAATGCAATGCATGATATGACCGCTACGGCGCGCAGCCCGATCCACTACTAGTCAGCTAATATGCAGATACAGCCTCGCAGGCTCAAAAGTAGTTTTTGAAAACTCTTTTATCATTTTTCAGTTGGAAAACAGTAATATCAAGTTCCAGAGATTGGAATTAGCATAATAACAAAAATAGCTGCGGAATAGTAGTAAACTAGCATGTCTATATGATAAGACAATGATAACGATTCTCGCGGGATCCAATAACTGGCTCACGGCCCACAAGTATACTCAACCGCCCAAGAAGGGGGTTCAACGGCTCAAGAGTGGCCATTATCACAATATATATATATATATGCAACCATCCGAGAAGGAGGTTCGACGGCTCGAGAATAGCCAATAATACGGTATCAACAGGTCGGACTAATATATAGTCTCCAGTTCATGATCGACCCCGCACTCTCAAGAGTGTGCGTGTCTCGCCGCTATACAGTGTCACAAAGTGGTATACCGGGGTTTCGAACCCGCTGGTCATCACCCACATATATTACTCACCTCAATACAGCGCGACGACTATTCCGCAATGCCCTTGCCACGAGAATCAAGCTCCGCACGCGTAGAATCCTGATCCAATATAGTAGAAATACAACAAATTAGGCCAATGGGACTACACCCAATCAATACAACTCAATTTACATCAAAATTCCCAAAGTTGTCAAAACCCGACTTTCGGTACGCTTATCGAAAAATCACGAAAGTCACATATTCGGAACCCTCATCTCAATACGAGTCTAAGCATATCAATTTTACCAAATTCGGACTCCATTTGCCCATTCAAAACCTTGATTTTCTAAAGTTCAAGCCTAGGGCTAAATCCTCCATAAATTACCCCAAATTCCTCCATTTTCATGATATAATTGCATAATATTATCAATACTAATCATAGTTTAAGTCCATAGTTGATTACCCGATGATTTCCCTTGAATTTCTCTTCAAAATCGCCCAAATCGCCTCTAAAGCCGAGACCCAAATGTGTGAAATGTTCTGAAATTTTTCTAACTTCTGATACACTTAACTTACAGCGATTTTCGCTTCTGCGGAAGAATTTCCGCTCCTACGAGTCCGTATCCGCGACCAAAGGGTCGCTTCAGCGGTTCCAGGCCTAGCCGGCCAATTCCGCTTCTGCGAGCAAAGGACCGCTTAAGCGCGTCCGCTTCTGCGATAAAACGTCCGCTTTTGCGAAGCCATCCGCTGCTGCGCTACAGAGCCCGCTCCTGCGGACTCGCCCAGGCGGTCAAGTGTCCGCTTCTGCGGACCTTCTCATTTTTCTTCTCGTCCGCTTCTGCGATCACTGGCTCGCACCAGCGATGCCGCTTCAGCGAAATGATTTCCGCTTCTGCGTAACCAAGCGCTCCTGCACCCCTCGTGCGCTTCTGCGGACTCGCTCCTGCGTCCAAAATTCCGCAGGAGCGGAAACAATAGAAACAGAATCCCAACTTGCAATTTCCATGATTTTCTTCCGTTTAGCCATCCGAAAACACCCCGAGGCCCCCGGGACCTCATCCAAACACACCAACAAATCTTAAAACCTTATTCGAACTTGCACCAATCCTCAAAACACGTCTAATAACACCAAAATCCATAATTCACATCGAATTCAAGCCTAAATCCCTTAAAACTTTCCGAATTACACATTCGATCAAAAACCCGACCAAACGACGTCCGAATGACATGAAATTTTGCAGGCACATCCAAAATCACCTAACGAAGCTACTGCAACTGTCGGAATTCCATTCCGACCCCGGATCAAAATCTCACCTACCGTTCGAATTTCGCCAAAATTCAACCTTAGCCAATTCAAGCCTATTTCTCCACCGGGCCTCCAAATTCAATTCCGATCGCTCCCCTAAGTCACAAATCACCTCCCGGAACTAACCGAATCATCAGAATCCGATTCCGAGCCCTCTAACTAAATAGTAAACTTCGGGTTGACTTTCCTTATTCAAGTTTCCTTCACAAAGGCTATATGCCTCATTTTCAATCCAATTCACTCCTAACTCACCCGATAGACTTTAACACCGATATAAAAGCATAAAACATACAATTTCAACATAACGGGGTGGTAATTCCCGCGACGACGGGCCGGGTCGTCGCATTCTCCTCCTCTTAAGCAAACGCTCGTCCTCGAGCGGGTCAAGAAACATACCTGAAGTCTTAAACAAGTGAGGATATCTGCTCCGCATCTCCCGCTCGACCTCCCAAGTGGCCTCCTCCACGGGTCGACCTCTCCACTGAACCTTAACTGATGCAATCTCCTTAGACCTCAATTTTCTCACCTGTCGTCCCAAAATGGCAATAGGCTCCACATCATAGGATAGATCACCATCAAGCTGAATGGTACTGAAGTCTAATACATGAGACGGATCTCCAATGTACTTCCGGAGCATAGACACATGGAATACTGGATGAACGCTGGATAAGCCGGGCGGCAAGGCCAACTCATATGCCACCTCTCCAACTCTCCTAAGTATCTCAAAAGGACCAATGTACCTGGGACTCAACTTTCCTTTCTTCCCAAACCTCATGACACCCTTCCTAGGTGAAATCTTCAACAATACTCTGTCACCAACCATGAAAGACAACTCCCGAACTCTACGGTCCGCATAACTCTTCTGACGAGACCGTGCTGTACGAAGCCTCTCCTGGATCAACTTTGCTCTATCCAGAGCATCCTGGACTAACTCGGTCCCTATCAATCTAACCTCACCAGGCTCAAACCATCCCACGGGGGATCTACACCGCCTGCCATACAATGCCTCATACGGGGCCATCTGAATACTCGACTGATAACTGTTGTTGTAGGCAAACTCAGCAAGTGGTAGGAAATCATCCCACGAACCACCAAAATCAATCACACAAGCTCGCAACATATCCTCCAAGATCTTAATAGTGCGCTCAGACTGTCCGTCTGTCTGGGGGTGAAATGCCGTACTCAACTCAACCCGTGTACCCATCTCTCGCTGAAATGCTCTCCAAAACTGAGAAGTGAACCGAGTACCCCTATCGGATATGATAGACACTGGGACTCCATGCAACCGAACAATCTCTCGAATAAAGATCGGTGCCAACCGCTCCGATGAGTAGGTAGTACTAACCGGAATGAAGTGAGCTGACTTGGTCAATCTATCCACAATCACCCACACAGAATCAAACTTCCTCGCCGTCCGAGGGAGTCGAGTAACAAAGTCCATAGTGATCCTCTCCCATTTCCACTCGGGAATAAGAATGCGCCGAAATACGCCACCGGAGCTTCGATGCTCGTACTTAACCTGCCGACGGTTGAGGCACCGTGCTACATGTCCGACAATGTCCATTTTCATCTTCCTCCACCAATAGTCGTTGTTTCAAATCTTGATACATCTTCGCGGCTCCTGTATGGATAGAATACCGCGAGCTATGGGCCTCTTCCGGAATCAACTCACGAAGGCCATCAACATTGGGCACACATATCCGGCCCTGCATCTTCAATACGCCGTCACTATCAATGGTGACATCTCTAGCGTCATCATGCTAAACTCTGTCCCTAAGGACAGCCAAATGTGGATCATCATACTGGCGCTCACGAATACGATCATATAGAGATGACCGAGATACAACACAAGCCAATACCCTACTGGGCTCCGAAATATCTAACCTCACTAGCCGATTGGCTAGCACCTGAACATCATAAGCAAATGGCCTCTCCTCAGCTGGAATATATGCCAAGCTCCCCATACTGATCGCCTTCCGGCTCAAAGCATCGGCCACCACATTGGCCTTCCCCGGATGATATAATATAGTAATGTCATAATCCTTCAGCAACTCAAGCCATCTCCGCTGTCTCAAATTAAGGTCTTTCTGTTTGAACAAGTGCTGGAGACTACGATGGTCGGTATACACCTCACAAGACACACCGTGCAAATAGTGCCTCCAAATCTTCAATGCATAAACAATGGCGGCTAGCTCCAAGTCATGAACAGGATAGTTCTTCTCATGCGGCTTCAACTGCCGAGAAGCATAAGCAATTACCTTTCCTTCCTGCATCAACACACAACCTATCCCCACTCTCGAGGCATCACAATAAACGGTATATGAACCTGAAGGTGATGGCAATACTAACACTGGAGCCGTGGTCAAAGCTGTCTTGAGCCTCTGAAAGCTCTCCTCGCACTCATCCGACCACACGAATGGTGCACCCTTCTGGGTCAATTTAGTCAATGAAGAAGCAATGGATGAAAATCCCTGAACAAACCGGCGATAATATCCCGCCAAGCCAAGAAAACTCCTAATCTCTGTAGCTGAGGACGGTCTAGGCCAACTCTGCACCGCCTCTATCTTCTTCGGATCAACCTGAATACCATCACGAGACACCACATGCCCCAGAAATGCTACGAACTCGAGCCAAAACTCGCACTTGGAGAATTTAGCATATAGCTTCTCCTCCCTCAATCTCTGCAACACAATGCTCAAATGCTGAGCATGCTCCTCCTGAGTACGGGAGTAGACTAGAATGTCATCAATGAACACAATCACAAATGAATCCAAATAGGGCATGAACACACTGTTCATCAGATGCATAAATGCTGCTGGGGCGTTGGTCAGCCCAAACGACATCACAAGAAACTCATAATGACCATATCGGGTCCTGAATGCAGTCTTCATAATATCCGAGTCCCTGATCTTCAGCTGGTGATAGCCTGAACGAAGATCGATCTTAGAAAACACCCTCGCACCCTGTAACTCATCAAACAAATCATCTATGCGCGGTAGATGGTACTTGTTCTTCACTGTCACTTTGTTCAATTGCCTATAATCAATACACATTCGCATGGAACCATCTTTCTTTTTAACAAATAATACCGGCACACCCCACGAAGACACACTAGGACGGATGAAACCCTTATCCAGAAGTTCTTGAAGTTGCTCTTTCAGTTCTTTCAACTCAGCTGGTGCCATCCGATAAGGAGGAATGGATATAGGCTGAGTGCCCGGCACCAAGTCAATGCCAAAATCAATATCCCTGTCCGGCGGCATGCCCGGTAGGTCTGAGGGGAATACATCTGGGAAGTCCCTCACAACAGGTACAGAATCAATGCTAGGAGACTCAGCTCCCACATCTCTCACAAAAGCTAAGTACGATAAACACCCTTTTTCAACCATCTTCCGAGCTTTTAGGAATGAAATAACACGGCTAGGGACGAAATCGGTCGAACCCCGCCATTCAATCTGAGAAATACCAGGAATGGCCAATGTAACTGTCTTAGCATGACAATCCAATATAGCATGATACGGAGACAACCAGTCCATACCCAATATAACATCAAAGTCCACCATCCCCAACAATAACAAATCGGCCTGGGTCTCCAGACCCCCAATAGATATAACACAGGATCTATAGACATGATCCACAACAATCGTATCACCCACGGGGGTGGATACATGAACAGGTAAATCAAGAATACCACGAGTCGCACCCAAGTGATGTGCAAAATAAGAGGACACGTAAGAATATGTGGACCCTGGATCAAATAGAACAGAGGCATCTCGGTGACAGACAGAAATGATACCTGTAATCACAGCATCGGAGGAAACTGCATCACGCATGTCGGGAAGTGCATAGAACCGTGCCTGGCCTCCACCGGATCTCTCCTCGCCCCTGGGGCGACCACGAGAAGACTGACCTCCACCTCTACTAGACTGAGATGGTGCTGAAGAGGAGGGCTGATCCCTCTGCTGAGTCCCGCCCCTACGTAGTCGAGGGCAATGTCTCCTCATGTGGCCAAACTCACCACACTCATAACATGCACCTGGTGCTGGAGAAGTAGGTGCTGCACTCTGGGCTGGGAGGGCACTAAGTGATGACTGACCCTGCTGAAACCCCCGTCGACCACGACCATAAGAACCTCCGCTCTGCTCTGGGCGGCCTGAATGAGAAGGTCTAGATGAGCGACCTCTGCTCTGCTGGGAATGCCCTCTTGATGGCGCACCACTGAAACTACCTGCTCAAACGATGATGACAGAACTCGCTCGCTGGTCTCTCGGCGACGATCCGCCTCAATGGAGCGTGCCATATCGGCAACCTGCTCAAACGATGATGACAGAACTCGCTCGCTGGTCATAAGAATACGGATAGAGTAGTTGAGGCCATCAATGAACCTCCTGATCCTCTCCCTATCAGTGGGGATCATCCATGTGGCATGCCTAGCCAACCGAGTGAATCTAAGCTCATACTGGGTCACAGACATGTCGCCCTGAATCAACCACTCGAACTGGCGACGTAGCTCCTCGCGACGAGATTGAGGTACATATTTCTCTAGAAAGAGAGTAGAGAACTGCTGCCATGTGAGAGGTGTTGCTCTTGCAAGCCTACGCCTCTCAAACTCCTCCCACCAATCAAATGCGGGACCGGTGAACTGAAATGTAGTAAATGAAACTCCGCTGGACTCAAGAATACCAGCCGTACGCAGCATCTTCTGACACTTATCCAAGAAACCCCGGGCATCCTCGCCCTCAACGCCACCGAAATGGGGTGGCTGAAGTCTACCAAATCTCTCAAGACGACGGCTGCTCGTCATCGGGCATAACCTCAACCATATGCTCTGGAGCTGGAGCTGGTGCAGTCGGAGGAATAACCGGTGCAACCACCGAGCGGGGACCGCCTCGGTGTCCGAAGTCCCCGAACAACCGGGTCGGTGTGCGCGCTGCGGGGTCTACCGACCACCCCCGGCCGAGATGTCGCTACGGTAGCGGTAGCGCTGAAACTACTCGAGCCAAACCGGAACACACCGATAATATCCGAGCAAGAGTCTCCTGAAGACCAGGAATAGCAATAGATACAGTCTGGGCCTGAACTGGGGCTACAGGAGCATCAACCACTGGGGGCTGCTCCTGAACAGGTACAACGGGCGGGTCAGCTGGCACTGCCTCAGCTGCCCTACCTCTACCTCTAGCACGACCGCGCCGACGGCCTCTGGCAGGTGGAAACGGAGGTCGTCCACCTCATCCTGATGCTCGCGTTCTCGCCATCTGTGAGAGAATAGAATATAGAAGTTCAGTTCTCAGAACAACAAGATCGCACGATAGAGTTCAAGAAAAGTGAAGTGTTTCCTAAAGATTCGCAGCCTCCCGAGGATAAGTACAGGCGTCCCCGTACCGATCCACAAGACTCTACTAACCGGCTCGAGACTCGTGAGTCCTAGTAAACCTAGGCTCTGATACCAACTTGTAACGACGCCAAAACCCAATTGTGATGGTGCCCAGCACACAGCTAAGCCAGCCTGACCAATCAACATCAACAACGGAGCTAGAAGCTCTCTTTAACCCATTTAAGCATTTCAAAATATGAAACAATAGTAATACTTATACTAACGACGGGGAAACCAAGTCCCAAAATACCCCAACTCCCATAGACCAAGGGTCAAGAGTCATGAGCCTCTACTGAACATGAGTGTATAAAGTTTATAACAACTCAGTGCGGAAAGGAAAGACAACAAGATAAGAAATGACAGCTAGAAGGGGAGTCAGGTCCTGCGGACGCTGCAGCTACCTCGACTATCCCGCACAATGCCTCCAAGTAGCTACCGAATCAAGTCTGCCGAGAGGTACCTGGATCTGCACACAAGGTGCAGGGAGTAAAATGAGTACTGCCAGACTCAGTGGTAATAAACAAGGGTAAGACAGCGCAGATAAGAAATCCGCAATAAAGCACTATGTAAAGCTATAATCAGCTACCCTGTCATAGAATTAATCTTCACTGTACCTGTACCAACAAATACCAATAAATAGCATAACAACTAGCAGATGTAGCTAAATGCAATGCAATGCATGATATGACCGCTACGGCGCGTAGCCGACTCCAATTTTGGGTACCCGTGCTCACTGTGGGGGTTCAGACTCCGGAGGGGCTCCTACAGCCCAAGCACATCTCATAGAGATATTCCTGCGGTGTGCAGTCCGATCCAACATATATCTCGTTGCGGCGCGCAGCCCGATCCACTACTAGTCAGCTAATATGCAGATACAGCCTCGCAGGCTCAAAAGTAGTTTTTGAAAACTCTTTTATCATTTTTCAGTTGGAAAACAGTAATATCAAGTTCCAGAGATTGGAATTAGCATAATAACAAAAATAGCTGCGGACTAGTAGTAAACTAGCATGTCTATATGATAAGACAATGATAACGATCCTCGCGGGATCCAACAACTGGCTCACGGCCCACATGTATACTCAACCGCCCAAGAAGGGGTTCAACGGCTCAAGAGTGGCCATTATCACAATATATATATATGCAACCATCCGAGAAGGAGATTCGACGGCTCTAGAATAGCCAATAATACAGTATCAACAGGTCGGACTAATATATAGTCTCCGGTTCATGATCGACCCCGCACTCTCAAGAGTGTGCGTGTCTCGCCGCTATACAGCGTCACAAAGTGGTATACCGGGGTTTCGAACCCGCTGGTCATCACCCACATATATTACTCACCTCAATACAGCGCGACGACTATTCCGCAATGCCATTGCCACGAGAATCAAGCTCCGCACGCGTAGAATCTGATTCAATACGGTAGAAATACAACAAATTAGGCCAATGGGACTACACCCAATCAATACAACTCAATTTACATCAAAATTCCCAAAGTTGTCAAAACCCGACTTTCGGTACGCTTATCGAAAAATCACGAAAGTCACATATTCGGAACCCTCATCTCAATACGAGTCTAAGCATATCAATTTTACCAAATTCGGACTCCATTTGCCCATTCAAAACATTGATTTTCTAAAGTTCAAGCCTAGGGCTAAATCCTCCATAAATTACCCCAAATTCCTCCATTTTCATGATATAATTGCATAATATTATCAATACTAATCATAGTTTAAGTCCATAGTTTATTACCCGATGATTTCCCTTGAATTTCTCTTCAAAATCGCCCAAATCGCCTCTAAAGCCGAGACCCAAATGTGTGAAATGTTCTGAAATTTTTCTAACTTCGGATACACTTAACTTACAGCGATTTTCGCTTCCGCGGAAGAATTTCCGCTCCTACGAGTCCGTATCCGCGACCAAAGGGTCGCTTCGGCGGTTCCCAGGCCTAGCCGGCCAATTCCGCTTCCGCGAGCAAAGGACCGCTTAAGCGCGTCCGCTTCGGCGATAAAACGTCCGCTTTGCGAAGACATCCGCTTCTGCGCTACAGAGCCCGCTCCTGCGGACTCGCCCAGGCGGTCAAGTGTCCGCTTCTGCGGACCTTCTCATTTTTCTTCTCGTCCGCTTCTGCGATCACTGGCTCGCACCAGCGATGCCGCTTCAGCGGAATGATTTCCGCTTCTGCGTAACCAAGCGCTCCTGCGCCCCTCGTCCGCTTCTGCGGACTCGCTCCTGCGTCCAAAATTCCGCAGGAGCGGAAACAACAGAAACAGAATCCCAACCTGCAATTTCCATGATTTTCTTCCGTTTAACCATCCGAAAACACCCCGAGGCCCCCGGGACCTCATCCAAACACACCAACACATCTTAACACCTTATTCGAACTTGCTCCAATCCTCAAAACACGTCTAATAACACCAAAATCCATAATTCACATCGAATTCAAGCCTAAATCCCTTAAAACTTTCCGAATTACACATTCGATCAAAAACCCGACCAAACGACGTCCGAATGACCTGAAATTTTGCAGGCACATCCAAAATCACCTAACGAAGCTACTGCAATTGTCGGAATTCCATTCTGACCCCCGGATCAAAATCTCACCTACCGTTCGGATTTCGTCAAAATTCAACCTTAGCCAATTCAAGCCTATTTCTCCACCGGGCCTCCAAATTCAATTCCGATCGCTCCCCTAAGTCACAAATCACCTCCCGGAACTAACCGAATCATCAGAATCCGATTCCGAGCCCTCTAACCAAATAGTCAACTCCGGATTGACTTTCCTTATTCAAGTTTCCTTCACAAAGGCTATATGCCTCATTTTCAATCCAATTCACTCCTAACTCACCCGATAGACTTTAACACCTGATATAAAAGCATAAAACATACAATTTCAACATAACGGGGTGGTAATTCCCGTGACGACGGGCCGGGTCGTCACACATGTGTATCCCTTTAGCCTTTTCATTATTACCCCCATGTTATCTACTTTCCAACTCTTAAGAGTGTTAGTTCCACTACCTTTTTTCTTTCTACACTTATATCTTTTCAGCTTTTTAAATGCTCCCCCATGTTACCCTACTTTCCAGCTATTAAAACACTGAGCCAACCAACAGGACCCCTTTTTATTTTAATTCATTACTTTTCTATCATCAATTCAGTATTACATCATTACCCTTTTTTAAACAATCCCCAGCCCATGTTATTATCTTCATAGATCTGAATTCTTATAAGCAACCAAATAATTCTCTAAACTGAATCCTAGACAATCAGGACCAGAGATTATTTTAGTTTATGCTTTAATCGACAACCTTCAATATGATTACAAGTTTGCAAAGAATTTTCAACAATAGCTTACAGAAATTAGCAGTAGCTAGTAAGCAATCAAGATTAGATGCAGTAACTTCAAATGAAGAAGAACACAGTGATAGGAAAACAGGAAGATATGCACTATCAAGGGCGGAGCTTTGTATTTCAGAAAAACTCAATTTCACTAAATGATCGGAATCAGAATCTCAACCGAAGACCGATAACAACAAATTGAGAACAAATTTCAACTCAATACTTCAGAAATTAAGCTAAGCATGCTAGTCGAATTCATTTGAATCAATTAACTCAAAAGAATTTAGTCCAAATTCAAATATAACTCAATCTTTTAAAATTTTTAGAACATAGGGACCTTGAACACACCACAACTTCAATCCAAATCTTAATATACAGATTTCAAAAATCCAATTTTTGTTAAACAAACTAATAACCCTTAATCGAAAAGTCACACACTTGTCGAACACAAAAACAAACCAATTTGAGTAAGAACTGACGCGAATACGAACAAAGGAAAGCGATCTGGGACCACTGACCGAAAAATTACGTCTGCGACTTACATGCTTGTGAGTTTTTTATGTTCAACGCTGCTATTATGAAAGAAGGGAGATAAGTACTCGAATGGGCTCTGTTTTCGTCGAGCTAGTGGTGGTTAGCGACGACTTTCACAAAGGTTCAGCAGGGACTGGCGGCGCTGGTTTTATGCTGGTTGGCGTGGAGATTCAGGGAAGCGAGCAGCGGTCACCGGTGGCTGGTGACTCGCCAGATTGTGGCATTGTGGGTTGAAGACAGTGGGGTCATGGTAGAAACTTCATGGAGGAGCGTGGGGGCTGTTTGGTTATGATGAAGATGAATAGACATCTGCTTCCTGGTCCTTTCGAAGGGGGCGGGTCTCTAGGTTAGGGTTCCAGCTAGGGTTTATTTTTTTCATTTTTTGGGTGTATGAAAATGAATGGTAATTGAATCAAAGGGAGGGGGCATTTGGTATATGGCTGGGTGGACTAGATATGGTAGGGGGTGTGGGCCTGGTACTGGGCATTGTTTTGGGCTTGGCTTTCTCTCAATTGAACTGGCCCAGTCTGAGTTTCATCTCATTTTTCTCATTTGTTTCTCTCTTTTTTCTTCTTTTATTTCATAATTAATAAAACTAAATTTTTTAACAATCTTAAAATAACTTATAGAACTAAATTAACTTATAAAAGTAGTAGTTAACTCTTAATAACAATTACCTCACAATAAAATAGCAATTAAATATAAAATCATACAATTTGGATATAAAATGTTAAAAATGCAAAAATACATTATTTTTGTGATTTTTTCATTTTTCTAAAACAAACGTAATTACTCCTAACTGTAGAATTAAATCATAAATGCATATGAAACATATTTTTGTATTTTTATTAATTTAAATAAATAAACGTGCACACACAAGCGCAACAAATAAGAGAAAAATAACACAATATCCACAAAAATTGCAAACAACACAAAACTATTTTATTTTGAATTTTTGGGAGTAATTCTCATATAGGACAAAAATCACGTGCTCACAACCATCACCAGCTCGTACTATCAACATGATCATCAATGGAAATGAGGAGACCTCCATTGACAGTGTTAAATTCACCAACAAATGATATATCACCCGCAAACGGTATGATGAACTCAAAGAAAGTATCATTTTTGATGAGTCAGATGCCGACGATTTCAATTTCCCTCATAATAATGCTCTCGTCATTACTTTACGCATTTTAGATAGCAATGTCAAACGTACTGTGGTAGACAATGGAAGTGGGGCATGCATTATCCATCCTTGAGTCCTCGCCCATATGAGACTCGAGGACAAGATAGTGCCATGCTGAATCATACTAACCTATTTTAATAATGCGATTGAGCAGACATTGAGAGAAATTACACTCCCCATTTTGGCCGGCAGTGTAATGCTGAAGACGGTGTTTCACATCATGAAGCATGACACTATGTAAAATTCCATAGTATGACAACCATAAATACATCCCATGAGATCCATGCCCTCCAGCCTATACCAAGTAATTAGATTCCCAACACCTTGTGGGATATTCAGCATTCGGGGAGAACAACACACGTCCCGGGAGAGGCAAAGCAATAAATATGGCCGAGGTCAACTCAAGAAGAGACCAGAAATCATCTTAAATACCAAAATGGTCGAATCCGCAGACTCGACTATAGAGGACCTCGACCCCTTTCAGTTAGACCCCAACGACCGTAGCAAAAAGGCCTACATTTGCTGCAAGCTCCGAGAACTAGGTACATTTAGTCAATTATTAATAACTAATGCAAATTTATTTGGCTTCAGCCATGCAAATATGCTGGGCGTCCCGAAGGATATCGCCAAACACAAATTAAACATCGACCCGTTCTACCCTCCGATAAGGTAGGTCAGACATAGGTTCAATCCCTCCATTAACTATGTCGTCCACGAGAGGTGGAGAAACTATTAGAAAATGGCTCCATAAGGGAGTCAAAATACCCTAGATGGATCGCCAACATAGTGATGGTAAATAAATGGGAAATGACGGGTGTGCGTAGATTTACGGACTTGAACAAAGCATGCCCAAAGGATTTGTAACCGTTACCACATATCAACCAACTCATCGACACAATGACTAGGAACGAGTTGCTGATTTTTTTTGGATGCATACTTAGGCTATAACCAAATACTTATATAAGAAGGGGACAAAGAGAAAACCACGTTCATCACCCACCGAGTAACATATTGTTATATGGTCATGCCATTTGGACTGAAAAATACAAGGTCTACTTATAGGATATTAGTCACAGAAATGTTTAAAGGTCAACTCGGTAAGACCATGAAAGTATATATTGACGACATGCTGGTCAAATACATAAAGGCAGAGGAAATATCGACCATTTGAAGGAAGCTTTCGACATATTAAGAAGATACAGAATGAAAATAAACTCGGAGAAATACACATTAGGCATAGCCTCTAGGAAGTTCTTAGGCTTCTTAGTTTCACAACGGGGGATCAAGGTCAACCCAGACCAAATCAAAGCTATTGAAGGGATACTAGAGCTCCTAACTATTAAGAAGCATGTCCAAAGTTAACTGGTCGAATCGCCACCTTATCGAGATTCATCTCGAAGTGGTCTGACAGAATTCACAGATTTTATGTCATTCCCAAAAGGACAACAAACTTGAATGGACACCCGAGTGCATACAAGCTCTGCGAGAACTGAAGGCGTACCTTTCATCACCACCTCAGCTCTTAAATCTGAACTCGTGGATCATCTCTTCGTCTACCTGACCTTTTCCGAAGTAGCACTAAGTGCAGTCCTGATTTGATAAACCAAAGGTATGAAGTCTCCCATTTATTACATTAGTAAAACACTTGTAAACGCTGAGACGGTACCCTCACCTCGAGAAAATGGTCCTGGAACTAATCATAGCTTGATGAAAGCTTAGACCCTATTTCTAGTTCCACCCTTTCTCGGTTTTTACCACCTTTCCCTAAGAGGCATTTTACATAAACTCGAGCTACCGAGAAGGCTGGCCAAGTAGGCTATCGATCTAAGCAAGCACGATATCGCGTCAGCCGCGAACAACGATAAAGTTGCAAGTGCTCGCCGACTTTGTTGCAAATTTCAGTGGAAAAATAATGCCTAAAGTTGAGAAGGAAGCCGTCCAAGCTTCTCTCTAACACTAGACCTCAAGGTCTTATACAACGACGATGCATCTAATGCCTCCAAATCCAAACTAGGACTCATACTCAAGGTCCTTAACGGTGAAGTAATTCACTAGTGCATAAGATGCCTAGATATGACTAACAACGATGCCGAGTATGAGGTTGTAATTGCAGGATTGAGGCTAGAACTCAAGTACGCGGAAAAGCGGTTGAAACTCCGCTTTGATTCCCAACTCATAGTCAACCAAGTCATAGGGAATTTCCAAATAAAAGAACAAAGGTTGCAAAAATATTAGACCAAGATATGTAAGCTGCTGCCTGAGTTCAATGAGTGCCAGCTCGACCAGATCCCGCGTCTGCACAATACTAAAGTAGACGACCTCACTAAATTGTCTGCAACTACCAAAAGCATCACGACCGGGAATAAATGTGTAGTCTACATCCTCAACTCATCTCTAGACCAAATCGAGGTAGCACATGTAACCTTAACATAGGATTGGCGTAATTGTATTTTCGCCTCTTTGCAGGACGACGCACTCCCAAACGACAAAAAGGAAACCAAGAAACAAAGAATGGAAGGAGCTAAATACAATCTCCTCGATAGTGACTTGTAAAAGAGGACATACGACATCCCTCTAGAGAAATGTTTGGGCCCAAACCAAACCTAGCGTGTCCTTGAAGAAGTCCATGAAGGACATTGCGGTGCTCACTCTGGCAATCGAACACTCGTCAGGTGCCTCATACAGGCAAGGTACTATTGGCCCACCATGAAAAGAATGCCATTGAATTTGTGAAGAAATGCGAACAATGTCAGAAAAACACCCCAATAATTCACCAAGTAGGCAAAAATCTCCATTTAGTCACCTCTCTGTGGCCGTTTAACAAGTGGGGAATGGACATCATGGGCCCTTTTCCCAGCAGGGTGAGGTAATGTACGATTCCTTTTGGTTATAGCTGATCATTTATCTAAACGAGTGTAAGAAGGAGCGTTTGCCCAATTACGCGAACAAGAGGTAATCACCTTTATATAGAGAAACATCATTTGCCGATTCGGCCTACCCAAGGAGATCAGCTGCAACAATGGACCCAGTTCATGAGAAAGAAAATTGCCGAATTCGTTAAGAAATAACATATTAAGATAATACTTTTAATCGCGTATCACTCAGACAGTAATGGATATGAGGAATCCTCCAACAAACCATATTAAACATCATGGAGAAAAAGCTCGAAGACACTAAGGGACTATGGCCGCAGATACTCCTAGAGGTATTGGGCATATAAAACTGCCCCAAAGATGAGAATAGGCGAGACACCCTATTCTTTGGTCTATGGGACTGAAGCAGTCATAGTAGTCGAAGTCGGAGAACCCAGCCTAAGTACTCCCATGAAAGCGGCACAAGTAATGATGAGAGTAGAAAGCGGGAACTCGATTAAATCAACGAACGATGAGATATAGAATACATAAGGATGGTCGCCCAAAAGCAAAAATCATAATGTTATTACAACAAGAAAGAAAAGGTCTGTCTGCTCAAAGTCAGGGACTACGTACTCAATGCCAAAAATCAATCGAGCAATGGAAGGAAAGCAATTATCGAACAATTGTAACATCAACCACTTCAAATACTTCAACCTCTAAAAGAAATAAGTGTCCCCAAGTCATAATTCTTTTCCCTCTCTTGAGTTTTGTCCTACTAGGGGTTTATCAAGGAGGTTTTTAACGAGGCGACAAAAGGGACACTTTAAGTCGAAGTATGCGAGGGAGGGACTATTTTCTCTTTCATTGGAACTCCTCAATTCTCTCCAAGTTAAACAATGAAGGGACTAGATAGTTTGGGACTAGGACTGGAACTCCAACCAATGCACAAAATCTAAAAACAATTCCCATAATGTGACCAGAGCAACAACGTCAATGTAATGAAAAACTTATGTTTGTCAGAACACCTTTTGTGTTAAAGTTAAGTTCGATCCAAATCAAATAACATCTATCTTCCCTCAGCCGCATTTAATAAAAGATTAGTTTAACCCAACTCGAACAACACCTTTTGGCCCTCGACCATATTTTAATGAAAGGTTAAGTTCTACCAAGTTTGAAAAACACCTATTGGCCGTTGAGCGCTATTTAATAAAATGTTAAGTTTGACCAAGTACGAACAATACCTACTGGCCCTCGACCGTGGTTAAATAAAAGGTTATGTTTGACCAAGTTCGAACAACACCTATCGGCCCTCAGCCATGATTTAATAAAAGGTTAAGTTTGAGCCAACACGAGCAACACTTTTCATCCCTCGGTCACATTTCAATAAAACGTTAAGTTTGACCAAGTCCGAACAATACCTTTCAGCCCTCGTCCGCATTTATATAAAGATTAAGTTCGATACAACTCGAACAACACCTTTCAACCCTTAGCTGCATGTTAATAAAAGGTTAAGCTCAGGCACGTTCTTGTAACACCCACTGGCCCTCGACCACTACACAGAAATATACCAAAATCAAGCAAGCTCAAACAATACATATCTGCCAAATCTAAATATAGAGGCACACTTGACCTAATAATCAAAGGGCGGATACTATCCATAAATAGTTTTCAATAAGGCTACGACTAATTATAAGACAACAACAATAGAAAGAGCATAAATCATAACAAGCAAACAACAAAGAAAAGTACACCTGTGCAGAAACAAGTACATGTATGGAAGAAGGCACAGGAAAAAAACTTAAACATTCATATACATATAAAGAGTTCATTACAAGGGATCTAAAAGACGCCCGCAAAAATACACAAAAAGGGTCTAAGAGAAAGACTACTGGCCCTTGCCATCATGGCCCTTTACGACCTCACCACCTTGATCCCCGACATCCTTGCCACCTTTACCCTGAGGATAAGCGGTATCATACACGGTGTCCTCCTCAAGCCAATCTACACCCTATTCCCCATCCTCCTCGTCAGGTTGAGGCATAGCGGGATCATATCCACAAGTGACTCGAGCTTCACGAGCCTTAACCGGGCATCCTCAAGGGCAATCTCAGGAATAGATTATGCTACATGCAAGTCTCAAAAGACATCTAATCGGGCCTCGACATGGATCCATTATCCATATAACTCCCAAGGTACATTGGCAAAATCAGATTTGGAAGAGGACGACTGTGCAAGTAGTTGATCCGTCTCGACCTCTATAGCGGTCAATCGATCATGAATGATAGAGTTGTCTTTCTCTAGCTCCGTAATCCTCTCTTTAAGCCAGTCTTCCTTAGCTCTCACCATTGATTGATCGTTTTCCCGATCGGCTTGAAGAGTCTTATTCGTCGACAAGAAAACCTCCGCCTTCCTCCAAGCATCCAAACGAGAAGACTCAACCTTCTCAAGTTCCTCCAGTTTCAAGGGTCTCCAACTGGAACCGGCACTTTTCAAGTTTCCCTTGCAATTCAACACTTGACCTGAATATTAATGCATTGGGCCTCTATACGCCTGCTAACCTTGAGCTCTTCTTCTTTACTTCTCAATGTCCCCTCAAGGACGCTACAATTCTCTATGAGAATCCCATTCTGCCATATCCACAGCAGAGTCACCCGTCACCCATATCCACAAACCTTTTCTTTTGAGGTGGAAGATGTCCCTCACTAGGCAAATGCTCTTCGTCCTCGACAATGAGTGTGTGAGCACGTGATTTTTTCCCTACACATGAGTTATTCCTATAAAATTTAAAATAAATGATTTTTCATCATTTTTTATAATTTTTGTGTGAATTTTGTGTTAGTTGCTTGCATGTTATTTGCGTGTGATAAATAAAAATACAAAAATACATTTTTAGAATTTAATTCCTCATGTATTAGGTGTTAATTCATTTTTAATTAATTAAAGAAAAATAAAAAAAATAATTAGTTAGCTTTTCAAATTGAAAATTGTCAAAAAAGAGGGTAATTAGTTTAATAAATTCCAAATAATTACAAAATAGGAAAAATATAGAAAATACAAAACAAAAGTGAAATACAACAAAATACAATACAAAAATACAAGAATTAAAATACAAGGGAAAATACAACATAAAATAACAAAGGCAAAAGACTTGGGCCAAAGTAATACCTAGCCCAAACGGTCCAACCCAACAGCCCAACACCCCTACCCAGCGGCCCTAGACGCCCCAGCCCAGACTGGCTCCCCCCCCCCCCCCCCCCCATTTTCTCAAAAAAAAAGTGATATTTAATAAAAAAAATCACAACCGTCGATTGGTTTCTAATCCAACGGATCAAATTCTTCATTACAACCCAAATAAACTTTAATACACAAAAAATTATAATTCTTTCACTTCATGTCTAAACAGACCTTCTGTCTTCTCTCCCAAACACAGCCGCCTCCTCCTCTTCATTGTCACCATGGCCGCTACCTAGGTTTCCGCCTCCCGCGGCGGCCGGCCACCTTTCCCGGCCAAAATTACACCAAAACATCCCCCACACCCTCCTCATCACTCCCCCGCCATCATCTTCCTTCAAAACCAACTGTAACCCTTCCAAACCATAAACCCTAATGGCGCCGCCACCCCCTCCCATGGCGTCGCCATCCCCAAAACCACCCAAAACCTTCACCCCACCATTCTTCCTAACATATTCGCACTGTTTCAAGAAGTGTTGAGTCGAAAAATCTGCCGTTTGCCGAAAAATTCAAGAAAAGGGTTCGTATGAAGAAAAGAATCAAGAAAAAGACAAGAGATGAAGAAAAGAAAAAAAAACAGAAAAAGAAAAAAAGAGAAAAGCAAGGGATAAACAGAAAAAGAAAGAAAAATCGGAAAAGCTAAGTTTTCTTTATTTTTTCATGTTTTTCGGTTTTCTACCTCTCCTCTCCTCTTCTTGATTAATTATATAAAACAAAAATAAATACATTGTGAATATGATTTTCTGTTAATATTAGAATAAATGTGTTTTTGATTAGTTGGTTGGAATTTGTTAAAGAATCAGATTGTTACTCTTAAATTAGTTACTCTCAATAGTGTTTCTTTTTTATGCTGTTATAGATTCAGATTGGAATATTCGATTTAGATTTCAGAAAAGTTATATGTATTTTGATAACTAGGTTATTATTTGTTTGTTATAATCCTGATTAGTCGATCCATTAATTTGTATTGCTATTTGTTTCAACAATGTTTAAATTCTGATTTTTCGTTTAGGATTGCTAGATTTTTCTGTTTAATTGATCCTATTTTTCTGTTAATTTCTGATAGTCTTAATAATTTTTAGATTTTGTTAGAATAAGTGTTAAAAATGTTAGTTTCTGTTTCTTTTAGATTTTGGAAATTATCTGTTAATTGTTGAAATTTGTCAATTGATAGTTCTGAATCTGTTTGAGATGACTGATTAGTGGAAATGTGATTAGTATTGATTAACACTTAGGGTCGATTGGTTATAGTTGTTAGTTCGATTAGGAAAGTTGTCCCCTAGACTAGTTGAGATTCAAGTTAGGTCAATAGTTAGAATCACATGATTAGTACCCACCTAAGGTGTTTTACTTAATAGAATCAAAGGCGATTGGTTATTTCGATGAATAAGACTCACCCTCTATCAAAATTGTTTTCCGAGTCTTGTCAATCGAGTAATAGATAAAAATGGCTATATTTGTAAACTACCTAGGGTTGGTTATTGATGAAAGATGATTTCAATTAGTGAATTAATCTGAATTTAAAGTAGTTGAAAGGGTTAATTGGTTAATTGAACAATAGTCACTTAATTGTGGCTATTTGATAAATACAATCTGAAAATTGGTTAAAAAATAAGGATATAAGGCTGAATTTAGAAATGTAATAAGCCTTAAGAAGTAGGGGTGAATTGGGAAAAGGAATTGGTATAGTTGTAATAAATTTAAAAGGAAAAGGGTACAATTGGGATAAGAATTGGCATAATTGTTATAAATATAGAGCTTTTAGGGCAATTTGGGCATACCAAAAGGTATCTTAGTGAATATTAAAAGGAAATAAGGGTACAATAGGAATTCCAAGGAAATAGAATACGGTAGAGTATTCTAGAAGGGATTGTAGTGTAAACTTCAAATAAATACTTGCACTAACTTGTGCAACAAGCTAAGAATAGGAGGGTTTTTAGTGAAATAATAAAATTTAGATTTCCTCCTCTTTTGGTCTATAAATAGGCATTTTCAGCATAATAAATGGGGTTCCTTCTGATTTTAGAGTTTTCTTTAGCATTTTGAGCCATATGAACCCTAGAAAAATCCCAAAAAATACTTGTTAAATTCCAGATCTGAAATTAACATTTCAGATTCATTTTCTTCTATTTTTACCTTCAAATTCATATCAAAAATCCAAAAACAATAGTAGGTTCATCACAAATCGATAGGAAACTGTTATTTGAGTGTGAATTCTGATTTTTAATCAACTTGAACTTCTGAAAATTGTTTCCTGGGTTAGCTGTTTGGTCCTATTCACTGTTGAAACATAGAGTTGATGTAGTTGTAACTGTTACTGTTGAATCTTGCTTGCTGAATCCCACTCTGCTGCTGTATTTTGTTAGATCTAATGGGTCTATTCAATTTTTCAGGTACACATTTGTAATCTCAAGCTATTGGAAATAAATTGAAGTGCTGTTCATTTTTCTCTTTGCTGAGTTCCTTTTAATTCTATTTTTTTTATATATGTATTCATAAATAGAAATTAATTTGGAAGACTTTCATGTTTACTAGTATATATGGACTGAAATTTGTAACTCATAACAGGATTGTTCGTCCTTAACAGTAGGAGAGATGTTTGGACTATACTACAAGTCCTTAATCACTGTCATTATTAATTAGATAGCTCTTAGCTGTTTTGTTTGGCTTCATTGTGAATTAAATTTTGATTTAATTTCATAGTAATAAAAACAGGTTTAAGTGTTAAATCTCATTTAGATTGAATCTGAAATATGTAGTATTAATAGTTAATATGCTTATGAATGTTTGTAAATCAGCATCATCACTCGAAGGATTTACTGTAAGTTTATAATACCACTAAATCTGTTAGATTAATTAAAATATGTTAGTAAGTATCTTGTAAAGAAAGTTGAATTATACTTTAAAATTAAATTGATCTATATATTGTCAACACAATTGCTTTAATCTAAATAAGAAAATCAATAGGGAAAACTCATTCCGTTGTCATTCGATATTGTCATTCTTTTTGTATTGGACTTATTTTGAGGCCCAAAGCTCTAAGTACTCATTTAATTACAATTGAAACACCCCTTTTAAAATAAATTAGGACCTTGGTCTATTATTGGAGACTAATTAAGTAGAAAACCATAGTTATGTTAGGATTGACTTTTAGTAAAAGTGAGATGAGCCTCGCCACACTAATACACAATTGCGGGGCCCTCAAATAAATTGTTATGAAAAATTAGACTCGGAAGGACCGTTTAGCAAATTTCACGGTCTTTCCCGAAATTAACAAAGACGTAGAATCTTTAGGCACGACTTTAATAAAATACTTTCCTAATTACGGGTGCGCATTTATGTGACCCAAATCTATCTCCCGGCGAAACTGAAATACATTAAAGTCACAGGCGTACTGGTTGCGGTGTGACTCGAAATGTGTTTTCGTGACGTCGCAATTTTTCTAAAATTGAAAAGCGGAACATAAAAGCACATAAATTGAAGTATATAAAGAAATCATATAAAAACAAAAATTGCAGTTGAGCGACCGTGCTAAAACCACGGAATCCGGGAGTGCCTAACACCTTCTCCCGGGTTAACAGAATTCCTTATCCAGGTTTCTAGTTTCGCCGACTGTATACAGAGTCATAAATTTCCTCGGTTCGGGATTAAACCGGTGACTTGGGATACCATTATTTTCCCAAGTGGCGACTCTGAATAATTCAATAAATTGATCACGTCCCGACTGTCCTTTAAGTGGAAAAACTCCTTTCCTGATTATTATTGTATCCCTTACCGGGTATAGTATTAAACAGTGGCACATTTACGTTTGTGCGGAAAAAAAAAGGGAGGTGTGACGGAGTGAATATAGAAAATGGTAGAAGTCTCAATGGCTGGAGCAAAAATAGAAATGTGGCGACGGGTGGAATTGGAAAAAATTGAAGAGCAGCCGTAGTCGAGGTAGAGGCGGAGTCTAAAGACATAGTGGCCATCTTCTTCCGGAACAAGGACGTGGGAGCTCTCGACCTCCTCGTAGACCCCCTACCCGAAGCTAAAGAAAAACGAGAATGGAAGAAATCATCAAAGGTAACTGACACAAGAGAAGAAATCGAAGTGTCAACGGTAGGGAATAGGTTACTTGTCGCGGGAAGAGATGGCCTAAATCTCAGAGAAAAACTTGACCAATCACGTATTCCTACTGCATGAGGAAGAATCTATCTAACTCAATCGACAATGTGGGTGACTGTCTGGAAAGGTCTAGCAGTAGCTGCAAAAAGGGCAAAACCAATTAACCGACCCACAATAAGGAAAATATTGAAAACAAAAAAAACATAAACAGATACGAGCACTTATGAGTATGAATCCAAGCCTCACAGAAGCCTGCAACGACGGATACTATGACCTCGATACTCATAAAAAAATAGTCACACCAGAAATGCCTATTAGCCTTGTCATCCATCCTCACCACCAAACATTTCCCCCCGTGGTGGCGAAGATTCAGCAATGTCCGTCGATAGAAATGGGGAGGGGGTAAGTGTTGGATCACGTGGCGCACTAATATGTCAACATTGGCCAATTCAGCGAATTTCTTCTTGTTTTGCTTTAAATAATAGATAAAAGAGTGAGGAGTAAGAAGAAAGATAATGACATAAATTTGTTTTTCCACAAAAGCTATATATATATATATATATATATATATATACGTGCTTTAGAGCCTGTTTGGATTGGCTTGTTTTAAGTGCTTTTAAGTCAAAATAATTTTTAAGCAATTTTGTAGTGTTTGGATAAAGTAAAAAAATATTTTAAGCACTTATTTTTAAGCTAAAAATGATAAAAACAAGCCAAAAGCTAAAAGTTAGAATCTATATATTATTAAAAGGAGATGATAAAGGCCTCTCTTTAAGCCAAGTGACAGCATAAAAAACCCACATGGCATAATTAGTTACTAATTAAATTTTTAGTTAATAATTAGTTATTAGTTATTATATTTGAATTTAAATATCTATAAAAATGAAAATAAGAAAAATAAAAAACTACCATAGTTATTATATTTTCTTTTATTTTTTATTTTTTGAAATAAAAATTATATCTATTCATTAAAATTCAAACAATATTATTGAGGAAATTATAATAAAATTTAAAATAATAAATAAATATTTTCAAGAGTAATAAAATATATAGTTCCTATTAAATTATAAAAAAATAGCAGACAAACTTATTAAACAAGTAATATGCTAATAATCTATCTATATATTATTAAAAGCCAAAAAATAAGATACCACATTAATATAAGTGGTAGCCTAGATTAGGGGTGTACAAAGAAAATCGATAAACCGCACCAGATTGGTAATCCGAGTCAAACCGGAAAAAAAACCCGATCATGGGTTGATTTGACTTGGTTTGGTGTTGGAATAAATATCCGGACCATAATTGGTTTGGTTTGATTTTAACTAAAAAAAATCAAAGAGAAACCAAACCAACCCGATATTACATTTATTTAATTTTTACAAATATTTCATACATATAAATATTTATTTTAATACAATTCATAAATATTTCTTAAAATTTTTCACAGTTTTATCTTTAAACATATTGTTTCAAGTTTGGAATTAACATTCTTGAATGGTCCGATAAATTTTATAGTTCATAAAGGTAATAATTCAAATAAACTTCACATCAATACTAATGCTAACTAAGAAAATTCAATTCAACACTAGAAATGATAATAGGGTGGATATGTGAAAGGATTAACAAACTATAGCACGAAAAATGACAAACTAATTACTCCCAAACTCTAACCAATCCTCTCCTTCTCCATTAATACCACCAAAACCTCCTGACAATACAGATCCAAAATCTATACTCATGAATACAGCTATGCAATTGGATTCACCAACTCAAATGATTGATACTACAAAACTACCTAAATCATACCTTGAAACTCTCACTACTAATAGTTCTAACCTTATAGAGCTCAATTCATCTTCTTTATTGATGGACTCCTCTGACTATAACGAAGAGATTGAAGCACCTATTGATTCCTCCATTTTTATCCCATTAACAACAGAGGAAAAATATCGACTCTATAAACCTTGGGAACATGCTGTGATTATCAAGGTATATGGGCGCAAGGTGGAACATCAATTGCTTAGGCAAAAGGTGTATGCTATATGGAAACCTACTGAAAATCTCCCACTAATTGATTTAGGCTCAGATTTTTCCTACTTAAATTTTAGAGAGAGGAAAATAAGTTACGTGCTTTGCAAGAAGGACCTTGGTTTGTTTTAAACCACTTTTTATCTGCTCGACAATGGGAGCCTAGGTTTAAGGCTTCATCAACTCAAATAACTTATTCTGCTATATGGATGCGATTACCTGAATTACCTACTGAGTTTTATGATTATCATTTATTAAAGAAGTTGGCTCAGAAGGTTGGTAAATTTTTATCTATGGATATTTGTACTTCTAATACTACTAGAGGACAATACGCTCGATTATGTGTTGAAGTACAATTAAATTAACCGTTAAAGACTCACCTGTACATTGGTGATCACAAACAAGCTATTTTCTATGAAGGTCTAAATTTAATGTGTATTACATGTGGTTGTATTGGTCATAATCAAAGAACTTGCCCTTCCAAAGGAATTGATTTACACACGGTTAATTCTATCCATACTTCTACTAATGGAGATGCAGTAGATACACAGAATTCCTAGAAGTTAGTCCAATTTCCTTCAAAATTTGCAACTGCAAAGCAACCACGACCCAAGCAAACTACTGAGGAGGTAAGTATTTGAAAGGCTACTAAGTCTTTGGCTAATGCTAATCCTAATCATCTCTTTTTTACTCAATTATCTTTACATATAATGCACGATTACCACCTAAAAATAGTTCTACTATTAATGACCAAACTAATGTTGTTGTAACAATAAGTTTAACTTATTGATGGAAGATAATACTCATTTCAATGCTTTAATACACCATAATCATAATCATAGACACGACAATTTTACTAGTCAAATTTCAAATTGCACTCAAGCACCTATTAGTGGGGTTCAATTACAACATTTTGACAACACCACTACTCCTATCTCTCAACATGCAGAGAGCCATGACACACAGACATACATGCAAGACAAAGCTCTTCACACACACTTGCATGACCAAGCCCTCACCCCTTCGGTTAATTTTACTTTACTCGACCGACATTCCCCTACACTATCTACACCTCCTTCTCCCTTCATTAATTGCAACACTCCAACCCTAGATAATGATCACATGCAAATAGGGCAACCGAATTACTCAACCTCCATTTTTAGGTCAAACCAATCCCCCCCCCCCATATCAATCTTTTCAACCGGCCAAAACACCCACTAACATACCTTCTAATTCAGTCATTGTTCCTTTTAATAATAATCATTTTTCCTTATCTCTTACTACAAACACTCAACTTCAACATGTTCCCATTCAACATCCTAAGTCATCTGAGGAGCTCACGCAATACTCCAAGATAAACCTTCCATCAACTTCACAACAATCTCACTCCATTCTCTCATCCACCCCCTCCCCCATCTAACAATGGAACAAAACTCAATAGTGTACACGGCTCAAAATAATACCTAATTGCTTGAAATTCCCATTTTTTTTAAAAAATAAATCACTAGCACTTACATGCCTATAGTCAATACAAATTATGATCATATTATCTAGGATATTACACCTACATGTTTATTTTCTGTCAAGTCTATCTATCATGAACTTCATAATGTTACTTCTAAGAATAATGTTTCTTTAGATCATAATTATACATGGATTTCAAAACTACAAACTACACCAAAATTTTCTTTCTTTATCTGGCTATTATATAATGGTAGGCTACCTACAACTACTTATTTACATAAAATAAAAGTTTTAAATATGGATATTTATAATTTTTGTGGATTAGGTGCTGTGTCAATTAGGCATATATTTTTTGAATGTAATAATGTTATACTATTTTGGCAACATTTTCATATTGATTTAAATCTTTTAAATACTGTCGGGAATCTTTATTCAATGCAGTGGTGGCATACCTTCTTAAAACAAAATCATTTAGGAAATTATAATGGTATCCCAGTAACTATTTTGTTGCCATTTGCACTATGGCATATTTGGACTAGTAGAAACAATAATCTTTTTAAACATGCTAAAGTTTCTTTAAACACAACTTTAGTATATCATCAAGTAGCCGAGTTTTATTACCTTACAAAGGCTAGGAAAATTATATCCAAAAATTTGTGTGTTTACATTAAATGGTATCCACCACCACAACTTTTCTTTAAATTAAACATAGATGGCTCTACAAAATATAATCCTACTGTATGTGGTATTGGGGGTTGTTTTAGAGACTCCTCTATAAATTGGATCCTAGGTTTTTCTAGTGTGGTTTCAGCTGGTTCTAGTCTACATACTGAATTACTTTCTCTTCTAATGGGACTTAAGCTAGCTCTAAAATATTATTTTACTCCTTTAATTATTGAGACAGATGCAAGTATGATTCTAGATTTGCTTAATACCCCCATACCAAAATATATTAATATAATTACTGATTGCAGGTTCTTACTCAAGAAACTGCATGATCCAAAGATTGAGACAATCTACATAGAACAAAACAGTGTGGCAGACTGTTTAGCAAACTATGGAGCAACGCAGGTGGAGGCAACTACTGTAATTTTTTCAAGACCTCCAAGTTTTGTCCTGTCTTCTTATCAGCATGATCAGACATGGATGCTGTGTAGAAGGTTATGTAAATCAACAGATATGTTAAGTAGTAGTAATAGTAGTAGTAGCACTACTTTAGTTCTTATGTGTGATGTCGTAGTTCCTAATCAGATGCAGTTTATGCATCCAACATCAACTATTATGTAAATTTTATTATCTATATAATATGTTTATCCTTCTTACCAAAAAAAAGATAATAGTGTGGATATCTATTTTTTAGTTTTGCATTGTTTATATTGAAAATGCATAACTTAGTTTATCTTTTTCTTTAGTGCTTAGTTGTGTAACTAATATACTTATAGTTGTACTTATTTAAGCATGACTTATATAGTACTTTTAGATTATGTTAATATTTATTATGGTTTATTACTTAGTAATATTTTCTTTATGACGCATCTCATATTATTCTATTATTTTCTTGAAAAATACATTATATTGTATCTTTGTAGGATTAGAGAAGTATGTGGAGCACAAGTTATATATTTGTGCTATGAAGACTTATCGGAAAAAAAACCTGAAAACCTGAAAAAACCCGAAAAATCCAAGAAAATCCGAGATTGAAAAACCCGATTTCGTTGGTTTGATTTGGTTTATAGATTTAAAAATCCGACACTATTGATTTGGTTTGGTAATTGAAAAATCCGAACCAACCCGACCTAGTTAATAAAAAAATTATTTATTGAAAATTAACAAAGAAATTAACTACTTAAATATCAGTGGGGTTAGGTATATCGTATTGACAAATAGGATGACAATTGAATTTATTAAAGCAATACGGTCTAATAGTATCAAACAAGAATAATTATAATTTAATTTTTTTCTTTTTAATATTGACTGTGCATCGCGCGGATACGATTACTAGTTCCTAACTTATAACTTAAAAATTATTTTGGCTTAAAAGTCACTTGAAATAAGCCCATCCAAACCGGCTCTTAGTTCGGATAGAAACATTTCATGTGCCATGTCAACGTTAAGACGTTTTTTAAAAAAAAATAATAATTTAATGTGTGTACAGCTGACAACATAAGTTTAATAGGTCAAAGCGTTTGTTTAAATGAAAATTTATACCGAGCTTAAAAGACCGTTGATATATTTTAACTAGAACTATTGATAATCGTAATTTGTTAGTTGCCTAATTTATAACTGCAGCAATTAAGTTTCCCATTTGGGATGTACTCAATAAGTTTTCCTATCCAAATTCTGTGTATCACTATAGATTGAATGATTTATCATCTAAATTTAAGTTATCGTTTAGAAAATTTTAAAAATAATTTCCAGTAGGCGATCACAGTTGCTTTTATAAGATCTAAGCTTTTCCCCTTTTAATTTGAACAACAGACTTTTCTGATTGTCCTTTTAATAATCCTTGTAAAGTTACAAAGACATGGTCGATGAAATATTAAAATTGTGATTCATATGTATAATGCGAACGTAATTAAAAATTATATCGATTTCAACTGTTAATAAATTATAACCTACCTTGGGTGCTGTTATAACTTTTATAAGTTATAACGGTATGAGTACTTCATTTTGTAAAAAAAAAAAAAAAAATGTCTAACTTATAAGCTCAAAATCGAAAATGTAAAATATTCAACCCGATTAACCGAAATCGAATTTAAAAAATCCGATCCGATCTGAACGTATTTGAATTTGATTTGAATTGTTATTTCTTCAATTTAAAAACAAAAAATCCAAAGCGAAATTTTATATTTTCTTCGAACTACCCGAACGCCCACCCCTAATCTTATTGGGTTTGGAATTACTCTTTATAGTTCCGGGCTTGTACGTGACAAACTACTTTTCTGGGAGTTTAAATGAAAAAACGGAAAAAGTAGAGTCGGAAAGCAACAAAAAGAAAAGTAGTCAAGTATTGGATGTAAACGCTTTCATAACCGTCGGGAAAGGACACGTGGCGACGAGCCGTAGCTTCACATGGACCATCTTCACCCGTTTCGTTTTATCTCTAACGGTTTATTTACAATCCGTGTATAAAACCGTTACGTTCGTGTACAAAAGGGAACTTTATCACGTGCGGCAGACCTGGTTCAAGGAGACACACGTGCGTCTTGCATCCTCTGAAGCAGCAGGCAGCGCAAAAACGGAATCTTCACTCTTTACACCATAAATTAACATATCAAACCTCACCTTCTTATCTATATATAGTGAAGAAACCCGAGGTTAATAGAGTAATTGCGAAAGTACAAATCTTTATTGCATTAATACCCAAGCTGTTTTGTCGTTTAGTAAATTGGGGTCAAACTGCTCACGTGATAGAGAAGGCTCCACGAGCTTTCTCTAGATACTACGGTTTTTCCCCAAAAAATACACTGTTTGGCTCGAAAGTTAATTGTTATTTTATAAGCTTGAAACAATCAAAAAATAAGAAATGGGTAAATCGTAATCAAATATAATGAACATAAGATCAACGTGATTATGGTGTCAAGATATTAAAAATGAAGAACTTTAAGAGTAATTGCTTGTCACAGTTGAAAGAAGAGATAGAGAGAAAATGAGAAAGTTGTATTATTAGATAATACTACTTGACCCTTTACAACAGGGAAGCCTCACTTTATATAAAGGTGAGGCCTCTATACTAAAATAATGAACTGCCGAGGGGTGGTTGACGTCCTTTTAATGGGGACGTCTAAACACAAACGACATTGCTCATGTTCTTACGCCCGAACTGCACCCTCCCTGTAAGGAACGTATGAGAGGCGCCGTGCCCTTATCACTTGTAAGCGTGGGGAGGGCCATGTTCGGCCCCGTATGGTTAAGCCATATTTGGCCCTATATAGTCCCTCCACTCGTTGGAGGCATACGTCTTCAATGAGTGGAAATTTTGAATCGTTGTGGCGTTGTTAATGCGTTGACACATGGTCTACTTTTTGAACTGACGTCACTGTCGGCATGTATCATGATTATACCTGCTCCCGAGATGGATCAGGGGGCGACTTGACGTATTGGTTTCCCATCCCATTTTTGTCGCCCGCCTCTTCAATTTCCGTGTATTTGAACCCTATAAATAGGGGGAAGGTTCAATTTATGTTATCTTTTGAACTTCTCAGACTCTCACTCTCTTCTTTCATCTTCTCTAAGGGATATTAATATTTTTTGTTTTGAACCTTTTGAGTCTCCATTGAAGTCAGTTTCTTTAGTCGTTGACATCCTCATTCGTAGATAAATACTTATTATGGCAAGACGAGGTCAACAAAATTGGGGAGATAGGGATGAGTCCTATTCTAGGGTTCCACCATCTTCGGATGTTAGGAAAAAGACCCAAAGACCCCTCGTCCCCCTCCATGTGGACAATGTCCTTCCCCGAGAGCTTTATGCTCGAAAGGATTTTCCTATAAGATGCCCAACTCCCCCATGGAATCGCTCTACGTTCCTTCAATCACATTTGGACGACCTGCAAGAGGTGTGCCAAATCCCTGACACAGTGGTCATGGAGTCGGCCGGGGAAGACTTTGTTAACGTACACCGACAAGGGTTCTGTGCCTTTTATGAGTACCCATTCCTGATTGGGTACGAACTCCCGATTTACCCTCTGGCGGAGGAGCTTTGCCATTTTATAACGTATGTCCAGCTCAGCTTACTTCGTATACCTGGAAAGTGTGTCGCATATTGACCACTTACACGACTCGGGCCAGACTCGACATCTCGGTCCATCACTTGCTGCAGTTGTTTAGCCCCGATATTATGAGGGGATCAATGCTGCAGTTGAAGAGTCGTCGCACGAAAGGCTCGGTCGTTAGGGCGGATGATAAGCCCAATCGTTGCTTCTGGCTCAAATTTTTGTACGTCCGGACGGTGGACCTGGTGTCGACCCCAGGGGGATTCCCGGATGGAATCCAGAACGTGAGTGCTTTTATCCTCATTTAATATTTGTTGCAACTCTTTGTCCATTCAGTCTTTGTTACTTCTTCCCTTTTTTTTTTGCAACGAGGGCTTCTCTACCTAGACCTGTCGCAGATATAAGGTTGTGGGTAGAAAGAGTGATTCCTTTTGCGAAGGATGAGTATGTGCCTCAGGAACCTTCAAGCAAGGACATCCCTGAGGTTGCTCAGCCCGAGGACGGGTATGTACCCAGGAACCTTCAAGTGAGGACGTCCCTGAGGTTGCTCATCCTGGGGCCGTGCCGGTGGTCGAGTCCACGAGCGAGGCTACTCCTTCACCTCCATCTCTTGGTCCTGAAGAGGAGACTTCTGAAGGCGAGGAGCCACCGAAGCGGAAGAGGCATCGATTGCTACATGGCAAGGGAATTGCCATAGAGGGAAGGAGAGCGAACGTGCACCGTCCAAAGTCGAGGCCGGTCTTAATGGACGATGTCATTCGCTCGGGGAGGCCGGCCCCTCAGAGGGGGGTTGTACCTACTATCACCCCCGCAAGTGTCAAAGAAGACGGCACACCGGCTACTGCCGAGGCGGTTGCTAATAAGGGGAGGGCAGGTCCTGAGCGGGCCCCCGCAACTGAGGATGTGTCGCAAGTGGAACATGCTCGAGTAGAGATGCCGGCGGTTGGGCCTAACCGTCGGATCGTGATCCCAATCGGATATAACCTGTTTCTGAACAGCGAATAAGCCGCTGCGAACATGACTTTGCTTTGAATGGTCATTCAGAGTGAAACTTTAAAGGACGTCAGCGACAGGGACTTATCCCCAAGAGTCGCCGGTGCAGCTTTGCAGGTATACCTTGTTTTTTTTCATTTCTCAAAACAAACCTTAGGTGTATACTGACTTGTTTCTTTTTCTTTAGACCTTCATTTTAGAAGTGGAGAGGGCCAGCGTGCTCAAAAGAAGACTGCCACCCTTAGGAAGGTAGTAAAAGTATAAAGAGTATCGCGCCAAGCACCAGACGTTGGCGGACTTATATGCCACGAACCCGCAATTTCAAGTTTTCCACTCGGGCCTGGAGTAGTCAGAAGCTCAATTGAAGGAGCGTGTGACTCAGTTGGAGCAAGTAGATGAAAATTTAATGACCACCATGGCTCAGAACACGGAGCTGGAGAACCTTCTTCGGTTGAAGGAGTACGAGTTGGAGGTTGGCCGTGGGGCAATGGTGGAGGACACTAATTTGCATGCCAAAGTCGATGCCCTAACTACCGAGCTCAATGCCAGGTGGCTGAGGTTGACGCTCATAGGCAAGCTGTAGTGACCTAGTTGGCCGATGACATGTCTAGCGAGGCACACAATATGTGGGTGTACGCCGAAGCTAAGCTGGCAGTATTTGAAGATTTACATGCTGTAGAGGTTGAGGACCAACATCGTTTGGTTCGGGTTGCCCAGGAAGCTTGTGGGTATAGTTCCAATTCTCCGGACCGGGTGGGCTATACCTTCCGTCTGGTTTCTAGGTCCTGGATTTCTGTGATGTTTCGGGCCGAAGGCGATGGTGGGCATGACGAGGGGCCAGCTGGCGACGATAAACAAGATGGTGGTGGCTAGAATGTGTATTTATTTTGTTGTTACAATTTTTAGTCGTGTAAATAGGACCCTCTGTAAATGTACACTTCCTTTTTGGAGTAAATGAAAGTTATTCTTTTGATATATATTTTTTGCTTCATTTGTTTTGTGCGCTTGTCATAGTAGTATGCGTAGTAACGACCGATGTCGAGTTGATTCGTCATAATCAAGCTGAGTCGACTTACTACGACAATGGCCTTAGACATTTGCTCGTTTTGAGACATTTGTGACCATTAGAGTGATCTCGACCGTGTCGAGTCGATTTGACTCACTAACTATGACAATGGCCTTAGCCATTTGCTCATTTTGAGATGGTCGTGACCATTAGAGTGATCTCGACCGTGTCGAGTCAATTTGTCATAATCGAGCTGAGTCGACTTACTATGACAATGGCGTTAGCCATTTGCTCGTTTTGAGATGGTCGTGACCATTAGAGTGATCTCGACCGTGTTGGGTTGATTTTTTGTAATCGAGCTAAGTCATCTTACTACGAGAATAGCCTTAGCCATTTGCTCATTTTGAGATATTCGTGACCATTAGAGTGATCTCGACCGTGTCAGGTCGATTTGTTGTAATTGAGCTGAGCCGTCTTGCTACGACAATGGCATTAGCCATTTGCTCATATTGAGATGGTCGTGACCATTATAGTGATCTCGACCATATCGAGTCGATTTATAGTAATCTAGCTGAGTCGACTTACTACAACAATGGCCTTAGCCATTTACTCATTTTGAGATGGTCGTGACCATTAGAGTGATCTCGACCATGTCGAGTCAATCTGTTGTAATCGAGCTGAGTCGGCTTATTACGACAATGGCCTTAGCCATTTTCTCATATTGAGATGGCCATAACCTATCATATATTGGAGATGGCATGAGCCTTTCATACATTGGAAATGGTTGTAGCCTTTCATACATTGGAGACGGCCGTAGCATTTCATACATTGGAAATGGCCGTATTCTTTCATATATTGGAGATAGCCATAGCCTTTCATGTATTGGAGATGGCCGTAGCCTTTTATACATTGGAGATGACCGTAGACTTTAATATATTGGAGATGGCCGTAGCATTTCATACATTGGAGATGGCCGTAGCCTTTTATATATTGGAGATGGCCGTAGCCTTTTATATATTGGAGATGGCCGTAGCCTTTCATACATTGGAGATGGTTGTAGCCTTTAATACATTGGAGATGGCCGTAGCCTTTCATATATTGGAGATGGCCGTAGCCTTTCATACATTAGAGATGACCGTAGCCTTTCATATATTGTAGATGGCCATCGGTACAGTCCCTTTGCCATGCATGTTGTACTGGCTTGTACAGTAACTGGCATGTCAAACTTGCATCGTGAGCATTTTCGAGCAACTCCTTCGTCGCCTCGTTAAAAACCTTTCCGAGAAAACCTAATTGGGACAAAATTCGGGTAAGGGAAAAGGAGTACGACTCGGGGGGCGCTCTTCCGAAATTGAAATATTTGAGGTGAGAGGTATTCCAATTGTTTTGGAGTGTCTTCCCTTCCGTTGTCTCTAGTTGAAATGACCCTTTATCTGCTGCCGCAATAATCTTGTACGGTCCGTCCCAAGTGGTGCCCATTTTTCCCTCGCTTGGGTCCCTAGAAGCCAAGATTTTGGCTTAGAGGACGTAGTCGCCTACTTTGAGTGGTCAAATTTTGGCCCTCTTGTTGTTGTATCTTTCAGTTTGCCGTTTCTTGGCTACCATCCTGATGTAGGTCATTTCTCTCCTTTCCTCGGTTTCGTCGAGGTCTTGAAATTGGTTCAAGTAATTTTCCATTCCGCTTGTGTGTGAATACCTTAGGCTTGGTTCGCCTACTTCAACCAGTATGACATCATTGGTCCCGTAAACCAATAAGTACATCGTTTCTCTCATGGAGGATTTATGGGTGGTCATGTGCGCCCATAGTACTTCTGGTAGCAATTCTGTCCATAGCCCTTTGGCGTCTTCAAGCTTCTTTTTCAGTATATTCAGTATTGTCTTATTGGATGACTCTACTTGACCATTGGCAACAAGATTATATGGTGTGGAGAGTATATGTTTTATGTGCCATTTGTCGAAGAACTCGGTCATTTTTTGACCAATGAACTGTTGCCCGTTGTCGCAGGTGATTTCCTTGGGGATACCGAAGCAGTAGAAAATGTTCTTCCATATGAAGGCGATGACCACATGTTCGTGTACTTGGGCGTACGCACCTTCTTCCACCCACTTGGAGAAAAAGTCAATTAAAACTAATAGAAATCGTACCTTTCCTCGTCCTGCAGGTAACAGACCGACTATGTCCATTCCCACTTGATGAAGGGCTAATGGGAGGTGACTGAGTGGAGGGGTTCTCCTAGTTGGTGTATCATGGGGGAGAACTTTTAGCATCTTTCGCATCAGCGGACGAACTCTGCAGTATATTTCTTCTTGGTAGGACACTAGTAGCTGGCTCGTACTAGGAAGCGCACGAGTGCGCGGTTGCCAGTATGGAAACCGCAATAGCTTTTGTGTACTTCTTCCAATACTGGTGTCGTTTGACTAGGACCCAGGGACTTGGCCAGGGGTTCCCCAAAGGTCCTTTTGTAGAGCTCGTGGTTTATCATGCAATATCGGGCAGCCTGTACACGGAGCTTCTTTGCCACTTTTTTATCAGTTGGGAGAGTCCCTTTTTGCAAGTAGGATAAAAACTTGTTGTGCCAGACCCAGGTTAAGTTTAATGAGAGTACCTCTGCATGATCTATTACCGTATGGAGGAGGGTGATGGTGATTTCTTTGTCAAATCTTGTGGTGGCTGGAGTTAGTTTTGCCAGGCCGTCCGCTTCGGCATTCTGTGCTCTAGGGACCTGCTCAAAGCGGCACTCATCGAGTTTGGCCATCAATCTATGGATCTCCGCTTGGTAATTTTGCAATCTTTGTTCCTTGATTTGGTAAGTCCCAGTGACTTGGTTCACCACGAGCTGAGAGTCGTAGTGGAGGATGAGTCAGCGAGCCCCATATTTGATGGCCAGTCTTATACCTGTAATAACAGCTTCATATTCTGCCTCGTTGTTAGTCATCTCAAGGCATCGTATGGACTTGCAAATTATTTTTCCCGTGGGGACTTCAAGGATGAGTCCTAATCCTGATCTCGAGGCATTAGCGGCTCCATCCGTGTATAGAGCCCATAGGTCGGTGTTTGAGGGGGAGCATAGAGCTTCTCTTTCCGCCTCTGGTAGTATTTTTGTGCTAAAGTCGGCCACAAAGTCGGAGAGGACTTGTGACTTGATGGCGGTTCTTAGGATATACGAGATATCATGTTCACTGAGCTCTATAGCCCATATAGCAAGTCGGCCCGATAATTTGGGCTTATGTAGTATGCTTCTTAAGGGGAACGTAGTCACCACTTTAATGGGGTGGCATTGGAAATAGATTCTAAGCTTTCGTGAAGTTGTGACCAGTGCCAGGGCTAGTTTTTTTAGGTGAGGGTATCGTGTTTCGGCGTCCACCAGGGTTTTGCTGATGTAATAGATGGGGGATTGCGTACCTTTAGTTTAACGAACCAATACTACGCTGACGGTGACTTCTGACACGGCCTGATATATCAGCAGGGGCTCGCCCAAGTCTGCTTTGGCTAGTAGTGGAGGTGAGGACATATATGTTTTTAGTTCTCGCAAGGCTTTGATGCATTCCTCTTTCCACTGAAATCCATTGTCCTTTCTTAGCACGTTGAATAATTTTTGGCATCTATCAGAGGATCGTGAGATGAATCTGGATAGGGTGACTATCCGGCCCGTCAGGTTTTGCACCTAGTTTTTGCTGTTTGACACTTCGGGTATTATGTCAATTGCCTTGATTTGGTCGGGGTTGACTTCGATGCGTTGTTGGGATACAAGGAACCCTAGAAACTTCCCTGAGGCTATGCCGATGCACATTTCTCGGGATTCAATTTCATCCCATACTTTTTTAGTATTTTGAAGACCTCTATCAAATGGTCGATGTGATCCTCCTTTTTTGCTGATTTCACCAGCATGTTGTCGATGTAGACTTTCATGGTTTTACCGAGCCGTTCTTTGAACATCTTGGTGAACAGTCTTTGATATGTGGCCACTGCGTTTTTGAGTCCAAAGGGCATCACTTTGCAGCAGTAGGTTCCTTGGTGGGTGATGAATGTTGTCTTCTCCTGATCTTCCTCGACAATTAGGATCTGATTGTTACCGGAATACACGTCTAAGAAACTCAGCAGTTCGTGTCCAGCGATGGCATCGATCAACTGGTCAATGTGGGGAAGGGGGGATGAATCTTTAGGGCATGCTTTATTCAGGTCGGTGAAATCCACGCACATTCTCCACTTCCTGTTTTTCTTTTTGACCATGACGACGTTGGCAACCCATTGAGGGCATTTTAACTACCTTATAGAGTCGTTGGCGAGTAGTTTCTTTACTTCCCCACGGACTACCTCATTGATTGCATTATTGAAATTTCTTCTTATTTTCCATACCGGCGGATGCAGCAGGACGACATTTAGCTAATGGGTGGCGATATCTGGCGAAATCCCCGACATATCTGCATGGGAAAATGCAAATAGGTCTGCATGGTTAGTTAAGAATTTATAGTACTTACTTGGATTGGCGAGGCCATGTCCGATGTAGGCTTTCTTTGTGGGATATTTGGATTGGATTGAGATCTTCGATCGTAGCTTTACAAGCTTCAACGATGTCAGGATCTTTGATGGTGCGTGCCATCGGGTCGGTTTTATTCCCCGACATGGCAAATTGCTATGCCTCCGCGCTTGCTCCCCGTAATTGTTGGTGTGAGCGCAGTCTTGTGTTATCTTTTAGCACTCTTACACAATGCGCGGTTCTCCCCTGATACTGAATATTCCCCATTGGGTAGGGAATTTGACCACTTGGTACATGCTCGAAGGCGCTGCTCACATGGCATGTATCTATGTGTGTCCTATGATGACGTTGTATGTCGTCTCCTGGTCCATCATGTGAAAAGTTGTTTCCAACGTGACCCCTCCCGCGAGGACGGGCAAGCTCACCTCTCTGGACGTCTATTCCACTGCATTGTTAAAACTGGTTAGTATTATGCGGCATGGTATTACCCTATCCTTGAGTCCCATCTGTGTAAGGACTCCTGGGTGGATGACACAACCACTGCTTCCGTCATCGATCATGACTCTTTTGACATCCGTATCAATAATGCGTAAAGTAATAACTAAAGCATGTAGTGAGAGAAACACAAACCGTCGGTATCAGACTTGTCGAAGGTGATACTTCCTTAGAAGTCATCATATTGTTTGTGGGTGATGATCCGCTTTTGCCTATGAGTGTTGGTGAATTTGATATGGTTGATTTTCGAGTCATTTCCATCGCCAAAGATCATGTTTACCGTCCGCGTCGGGGAAGGTAGCTTTGGTAGCCTGTGGGGTTTCTCTCGCCCGCGTGCGAAGTTGATCTTTCCTTTGTCGTTGAGCAGTTCTTTCAGGTATCCTTGGTTCAGCATCCTGGCGACCTCTTGTGGCAGGCCTAAGCAATCTTCGGTCTTGTGCCCTCGTTCCCGATGCAACTCGCACAAAAGCTCGATTTCCTTGTGGAGGGATCTGACTTCATCTTCTGAGGCCATTGTACCTTGGTGCAAAGCTTCTATAGTGCTTACACTATTTCTGAAGGAGACACACAAAAGTTATGTGATGATAATAAGGGGGCGTACGTCTTTCATTTTGGAGCGGGGCGATGTGCCGTTGTAATGCGTCTGTATGACGGGGCGGCGGATGGGAAGATCTCGTGTATGGCTGATGTCGTTCTCTGTTGGAATGTAGGGGATGTTCCCAACGTCCCTCGTGGCATCGATGTTTCCTTGTTTTCGATTGTATCATTGTTAACAATTAGGTCGGTCCGTTGAGGTCGTCTTCGCCCGCTCGTACTTCGGTGCAGTAAGCATTGTAGATTTCCTCCCATGTCGTAGGGGGATACTTTATGAGGCGGTTTAGTAGCTTCTTAGTTTCTCTGGAACTGTCCCCGCTTAGTCTGTTCTGGAAGGTAGTGACTACCATCCCTTCCGGTACATTTGGCAGGCTCATTCTTACCCAATTGAATCTTGCGTGGAAGTCCCTAAGCCTTTCACCTGTTGTTTATCTGATGGAGAAGATGTCCTTGGCCCTTGCCTCCGCCTTCTTTGCACCCGCATGGGCGGTGATGAACTTATCCGCCATTTCATCGAATATTGATATTGCCTTGGCAGGCAGCTGGGAGTACCATGTCAAGGCTCCTCCGGTTAATGTTTCACCGACTTTTTCAGAAGCACTGACGGTACCTACTCTTTTGATAGGTCATTGCCTTTCACGACGGTACATAATGGATCAGATGATCCGCGGGATCAGTGTTCCCATCATATACCCTTAAGTAAGGGGGCATCTTGAAGGTTTTCAGGATGGAGTAGGGGGCAGCTTCTTCAGAGTATGGCTGCTCTACGAACCTCCCCATGTCGTATTTTGGTAACAACTTAGGGGCTCCGGGGATTTTGTCGACCCTTTCTTGGTGCTCCTTCATCAGGTCGCGGAGAGCCTTGTTTTCACTTTCCATTTCCTTCATCTTCCTTAGGGTTCAGCGTGTCATCATGGGTCTGTGCTTTGACGGATTGGTTGTTTACTCGTGTCTCCTCCTGTTCGCCCGTGGCAGTGGTGATACTCGTTGTTGGTATTGCTTTCATGTTATCTTGTGGTGGCTTTTCGACTAAGCCACTCAGGGTTCTTGTTAGCCACTCTTCCAGCAGTTTCCTGACTACCGAGGGCGCCTCTTTGACAGCGGATGTGGGAGTTCCTTTATCATGCAAGATCATTGGATCTTCGGAGAGGGAAGGTGAGATCTTTGCTTCAGGTGCAGTGTCGGGAGTTGTGTTGGTGACAACTTTATCGCTGACCTCATTGAGAGGGCCAAGAAAATTGGTTGTGACCCCCATTATTGCTTTGGATCTGGAGTCATTTTCGGCCATTTTCGGTTTTCGCATGATATAGAGGAGATAGTTGGTTGATCTTTAGGTGGATACTATGATTTTGATTCTCGAAATCCCTACAGACGGCGCCAAATTGTTTGGCTCGAAAGCCAATCGTTACTTTATAAGCTTGAAACAATAAAAAAATAAGAAAGGGATAAATCATAATCAAATATAATGAACCTAGGTATAAGATCAACGTGATTATGGTGTCAAGATATTAAAAATGAAGAACTTTAAGAGTAATTGCTTGTCACTGTTGAGAGAAGAGAGAGAGAGAAAATGAGAAAGTTGTATTATCAGATAATAATACTTGGCCCTTTACAACAGGGAAGCCTCCCTTTATATAGAGGTGATACCTCCATACTAAAATAATGAACTGTCGACGGGTGGTTGACGTCCTTTTAAAGGGGACGTCTAAACACAAACGACATCGCTCATGTTCTTACGCCAAAACTGCACCCTCGCTATAAGGGACGTATGAGAGGAGTCGTACCCTTATCACTTGTAAGCACGGGGAGGGCCGCGTTCGGCCCCGTATGGTTAAGCCATATTTGGCCCTATACACACACCATATTAACCAGCATGGTTATTATTATAAACTTTAAACACGACGTAATTCATGATCATTCACATGATCGGTCCATTTTCCCCCTTCAGTACGTTTATTTTCCTAGATTCGAGTAATATGATAGCTCATATTAGCTAGTTTAAAATGAACGGGTTGGACGTATTATACGTTCGTTTATTTCTTTTATTCTGGAAAAGGAAATTGGCTTATCCGCGAATTCATGAATAATACGAGAGACAGATATTGAAGAAGGAACACATTTGTTGGAATTAAAACATGCTCCACTTAATTAAATTCAATGTGGCGTAGCAATTGCTCCCTAACTAAAAAGTCCAATGACAAATTTAAAAAGTTTCAACAGCTGGAATTAAGTACGAAATTTGACACTTAATTTATACATTTTGACTCCCAAGTCACGTGATATATCTAAACCTATACAACCCTAAGGCCTCGTTTTCACTTAATGGAGGTTTGAATCTTAATTATTCATTAAAATATTAAGTGTGTTTGTTTTTAAAATTTGAATCTTAATTATTAAGTGTGTTTATTTTTTTTATATCATAACCACTTAATGTATCTGAATAGGTTTGTATGATTAAAATCTATAACAGAGACTTAATTTTATTAAGATGCTATAACATATTCATTATTAACTGCCGCCACCGCCTATCACTATCAACTACCACCATGCCACCACCACCACCATACTCAACCACCACCCCTACCACCACCACCCACTATCCCCTACCACTCCGATGACCATATATTATTCCGTCACGACCCTAAACCCGGACCCGATCATGATGGCGCCTCCCATGAAGACAAGGCCAATCGACACTTACCCATTTCAGTTTTAAGCAATTTAAACAATAAGTATTAAATTTTAATCTCAATAAAATCTCAAATAATTAGAAGTGATCCGTACATTTTGTAGAAATAAAATCCAACATATCTTGATATTGGGTGGTCACTAGCCATGAGCATCTATTAATTCTAACACAAGTCCGAAAAGTCTACAAAGCTATTAAAAGTAAGTTATAAGGAAAAGAAATGAGATAAAGGGGAGAAACATGGGACTGCGGACGCCAAGTAGCCATCTCGTGAACTCCGAAGTCTTTCGGGAGCTCTCAACTCTCGCTAGCAAGATCAACAACGCCTGAATCTACACACGGTGTGCGGGGAGTAAAGTGAGTACTCCAACTGAGTGAGTAATAATCATAAATAAAGACCGAGTGATAAGAAAATACGAAAAGTACATCAACATACTATATAGAAGCAGTACAAAACCAGTAAGGAAGCAATGAAGCTGTGAAATCTCTTCAATCATCTTAGCTCAATTTATACTTTTTTAAAAATGACCTTTTAACAGTTAAGCAATTAAATGCAAAGAACCTAGAACAGATAAGCACAAAAAATTCGCCCCTCGGGCTATAACTCACATCATAATGGGTACCCACGCTCACTGGGGGTGTACAAACTCATGGAGGGGCACCTTACTGCCCAAGAACAATATCAAGCCATCTCGTGGCAGCATCACTAGGCCCTCGGCCTCATATCAACAAGCCACCTTGTGGCGTACATATCTCAGGCCCCCGACTTTATAATCATAATTAATGTATCACTGCTGTGGCATGAAGTCTGACCCAAAAGTAACCTTACAACACAGGCCCTCGGCCTTACTCAGTCAAAATCACATAAGCCACTCGAATAATAGTAAAATATAATGCTCAGCCCAAAATATTTGAAATATCATTTAGTATGTTAAAAACATGGCAAACATGGCTCAGTTATGGAAACAATAGAATATAGCGTGACTGAGTACAAATTTAAAGTCAAACAGTGAGGAAACATCAGTAAAATTTTCATAAGGGTTCAAATAGTTGGCATAAGGTCCAAATATGTCACTCAACCCAAAATATGATTATAGAAAATAGTTTTCACTCAAATATGTGGTAAAACAATCATTCGGCATAGACTAAGTCACAATCCCCAATAGTGTACGACCCCACGCTCGTCATCTAACGTGTGTGTCACCTCAATGTAGCACAACGATGTGCATATCCGGGGTTTCATACCCTCAAGACAATATTTACAATCATTACTCACATTCAATCTCTTGCTCGCAATGCCTTTGCCCTCACGAATTGACCTCCGGATGCTCCAAATATAGCAATAACCATAACATAACCATTAAATATGCTAAGGGAGCAAGGCTCACTCAAAAATATCCAATTTATATAAAAAATCTCGAAATTGCTCAAACTCAGCCCCGTGCCTACGTCTTGGAATCCAATAAAAAATTATATTAATAGAATTCTCGTCTTCACACGATTCTATACATATCAAGAACATCAAAATCAGACCTCAAATGGCCCCTCAAATCCCAACTCAATGATCTCTTAATCTCAAGCCCTAATCCCTTAATTTTCTTCCTTAATTTCCACTAATACCATTATTAAACAACGGAAAAGGGATCATAAACACGAGTAATGAAGCTCAGGAAACTTACCCAACTAACTCTATTAAATTTTTCCTTGGATTCATTGCCCTAGCTCACTTCCCGTCCTAAAAAATGGAGAACTTAGCAAAAATTCGCGAAGGAAACACTATATACTTTCCGACCCAAGCGTTTTCGCATCTGCGGCCATATTCCTGCTTCTGCGGTACCACTTCTATGGTCAAGACCACCATAAATGCGGTCCTCACTTATGTCTCCATTTTTCTGCATCTGCGATGAAATATACCGCACATGTGCTTTCACAGATGCGGTCACACAACCGCTTATATGGTTCCTGCCAACTCCACCAGCTTCCGCTTCTGCGACCAATCTTCCGCATATGTGGCATCGCACCTGCGCTCCTCAATCCACAGGTGCGGAAATACTAGAAGCAGCAAACGATCTGCAGCTCACTAAAAACTCCAACTCTCCGTCAACCATCCAAAATCACCCCGATGTCCCCAGGACTCAACGAAAAGCACAAACATAACCCATAACCTTATTCAAACTTATACCAATCTTCAAAACACCTCAAACAACACCAAATCAACCAAACCACATAAGCCTAACTTTCCAAAATCTTCCGAATTTTGCTTTTGATAAAAAAACGCAACCAAACCTGTTCAAATGATTTGAAAATTTTCACACACATCACAAATGACACAATGGATCTACTGCAACTTTTGAAATTTTTTTCCGACCCCTATATCAAAATCTCACCTATCAACTGGAAAACGCCAAAATATCAATTTCGCCAATTCAAGCCTAAAGCTTCCACGAACTTCAAAAATGCATCCCGATCATGCTCCTAAGTCCTAAATCACCTAATAGAGCTAACAAAATCATAAAATTCCAATCCGAGATCATATACAAACAAGTCAAATCTTGGGAAAACCTTTCAAATTTCAAGCTTCGAACTAAGAACTGTTCTCCCAAATTCATTCCGATTACCCTGACACCCAAAACCAATGATTTACGTAAGTCATAACACATCACATGGGGCAAGTCATGCCCGAGAACTAGCGAGCAAAGTGCAATAGCTCAAATTTGCCGGTCGGGTCGTTATATCCTCTCCAACTTAAACATACGTTGATCCTCGATTGTGTCCGTGGTTGTTCCAAAAGCCAATAAGTCGCTGTATAACCTTACCATGCAGATACTCGGGGGTGATCCCACATCACCCTATCTTATATAGGTCTGATAATACATTGTAACTTAAATTTCAAAATCCAACCAAGCCCACAAACCTTAGAACCACCTTTCCACTTCCAAAATCATCCACAAGATCAGAATCTCACATATATACTCTGAATAAGCCCGAACAAGCTGTAATAACTCATACCTACAACCTCACATGCAATTACTTAATATACCACCTAACTCAAACACTTGTAGAGATAACTTCTAATCACAGTAGCTACACACAAAACAATCGAATACCAATAGAAAATCTTTTATCAAACTAAGTCTCATTCCAACACTTCCATGTACTGCCAATGATAAAGGAAACACCTAGTAATCCATAACCATTTCTCAGATCAACCATTCATGAAGTCACTCATCTTTTGGCAAAGACCATAGCAAATTTCTGAGCTGAACCTCGATATTATCCTTCTAACATGCTGAAATTGAATTCGTTTGTATTCATAAAAGACCCCAACGATCTCATTTAATCCAACACAACCACTTTGGTGACATGACACCTGATTACAAACTAAAGCCTCAACTTGCGCAATCCGTGAACCAATAAGCAACAATTCGAACATACTCAAATCATGAAAAATAACTCAAATGGAAGAGTTGTACCGCAAGCTCACAAGTACCACCATACACAATGCTGAGAACCCATCACACATCATAGAAACAAAACACACAAATCTAACATGCGGGATCATACCTCTGTCACACCTCCCTTTTTACTACCCCACTTAAATGTATGCTTGAAAAGAGGCTTTTGTACCGATCCGTTTCGAAAGATACGTAGGGTATACCTCAATGTTCAAATATCCGAGATGGATATAACAACAAAGAGGAAGGAGTTTTTCCACATAAAGGACAATCGGTTCGGGATTTTTATTAAATTATCAGAGTCGCCACTTGGGAAGATAATGGTGTCCCAAGTCACCGGTTAATCCCGAATCCGAGGAAGTTGACTCTATTATTACAGTCCGCGAAACAAAGACCTGGATAAGGAACTCTGTTAACCCGGGAGAAGGTGTTAGGCATTCCCGGATTCCGTGGTTTTAGCACGGTCGCTCAATCATCGTTCTTGAATCTTGTTTGACTTGTTATAGATTTTAACAATACGTATGTGCTTTTAACTTTATTATTTTACAGAATTGTAACATCGCGAAAATGCACCTCGAGTCATACCGCAACCAGTACGCCTGTGACTTTTGGTATATTTCGGCTTTGCCGGGATTTAAGATTTGAGTTGCACCAAGTGCACTCTCGTTCATAAGGAAGGTATATTAAATCATGCCTAATAGAGTCTATCGACTTTTAATTCTTTTGGGAGAAGCTATGGAATTTTCTAGTATCCTTCCCCCGATTCTATTTATAAATTATCTCATTACTAAAAGGGGGCCTCGCTATTTAGTGTTGTGCGAGGCTCGTCCCTCTTTAATTTTAAAAGGGTTCAATCTTAATGCTATATTGTCTATATTGGTTTTTCCTTAGTCATATTTCAACTTCTCATTTTCAGACTTGGGCCCAGGCCATTGTCATAGCTTTATTTGGGCCTGGGCCTCTGTGTTCATACTTAGACAGGTACTGGACCAGCCCAGGCCTCAAAGGCCCAAGCCGTCTTTAGGCTTCTGCTCAACAGCCCAGTTATTTTCGTATCATGGTTCAGGCCTCCGTTACTTGTTGGGCCCAAACCAAATGAGAACAAGAGTGATAAGAATGGAAATGGTAAACATATAACATAACACTCATAAATTACTGGGAATGAATTCAATTGCATTTTATTCATCAAAAGGGACAATCACAGTACAAGCTATTAATGTTAACCATGTATCATAACTATCTATTGTACACGAGGCTTGAATTAACAGACTGTTTCTAACTTCAATTTCTACTAATGAATTTACACTAATATCCGAGTTATTTACTAGTTGAAATATTTAAGAAATGATTCGATTATATATGAGGCTTGATCAAGTTGGAACAATTCAACTAATCACTTATGGTATCTGGATTATCTGAAACTAAGTCGAGTTATTCATAGGTGTGCATATATACCACTAGTTTCATTACGAGTTAAGCCTTTTGACATCACAGATCTGGTTCTAATTGAGTTATTATGTTACCTAGTTGTTTCCCCTTTTAAACTTATTCAAATCTGAACTTTTGATCCTTTAAAACTAACTACCTACATGAGCAATGATTACACAATCTAATTACTCAATTGTACAACTCGAGTGCCTACATTCAAGTGGCTCAAAGACTTAAACATAATTAAACTACTGATTTTACTACGACTTAGCTTACTACAATATTATAGCCCAATTATGAATGAATCACAGTTTGAACTAGCATTTCTCTATTTTTGAAGCTTATCTATATTTAAAATGCAAACCTACAGTATACGATTGACTATGTGATTAAGACTTACGATACTACTGTGAGTAACAACTAATGGTTTGAAGCAGTGATTAGATAACCTATATTTTAGTGTTTTACCTATTTAAACTAGGTGAGATACTTATTTTGACTACACTACCACTACAATACTAGCTATTACACTATTTTTGTTTTTGTTCTTCTACTACTACATTCTATAATACAATTAAAACTACAAAGCTAAGCTGATACTAAAGCTAATGACAATATTAAAATACACAGTACATAATAACATAAGAATTAAGCTGGGACTTCATTTTTATTCAACCAAATCATCATTACAACTTCAATCGAACAGGAGTGTACCTGAATCAGCAAGTAGAAACCAATGAGTCTAAGGGATTAAGAAAATAAGCACAGCAAAAGACTCGAACAGCAAATGCAATAATGATGGGTTGAATATCAACGAATAAGAAGGCCACAACAACAGCAAACAGGAATTCAAACAAAGTTTGAGCAGAAAACCACAAGATAGATGACTACCAGATGCTCTCACTCGAAAAATGCATGAAAAACTACTAGCTATTAATATTTTTTTTTCTCTGAACTTTTTCTTATCAAAAGCCAGCCTCTATTTCACTCTTTTTTGGGGGTATTTATAGGTGTAAGAGTGGTTGATTTCTTGGGGAGAAATAATGGGATTAAATCCCACTCCTCTCCCTTTAAAATTGCTAAACTTACACTTAGACCCCATTTTCAGTTATCAAATCCCTTCCAGCATGTGCTGGAAGGTTCTATTAGATTCCCTTTTAAGACTTTTACCAAAGTATCCCTAAGGGTTGAAGATTTTTACAGATTTCCCTTTTTAGGGAGACCATTATACCCTTTAATCTCTGTAAAATTGCAGAAATCAGGGGTACAAATGACTCCCATATCCCTATGTGTTCTATTTAATTCACTATTTTACCAAATTGACTTCCTTTTATACCCTTAGTGACTTTGCTGATTTACCCGACCTACCTAGGTCAGGTTTTCAGCATTTTGGGGTTTATTTAACTAATGGCCAGTCCTTGCATTGGTATTTAAGGACTGGCTAGTTCTACTTTAAGGAACTATTTCAAACTTAGCCAATTTTGTTTCATTTTCAATTAATTAAGACCTTTTATTTCATTTATAAACTAATTGCAGGACTAGCTTGCTTTATTGTTCTATTTAACCTATTTAATATTTAGCCAGTCTCAAGTTGAGACTTGGCTTGGGTAATTGAACCCATTTGCTGAACACAGGCTGGGCTAAGGCCTTTGCAGGCCTAGCCACCTGTGATTCAGCGCTCAAATGAGCCTTGGTAAGTCTGAGCTTGCAGACTTAACCAATATTCATAATTAGCCTATTTAACTGAACATAGGCTGGGCTAAGGTCTTTGCAGACCTAGCCACCTGTGTTTCAGGGCTCAAATGACCCTTGGTGAGTCTGTACTTGCAGACTTGCACTATTTGTTGCACAACTAGCCTTTTAAAGTGGGCCAGTGTGCTGGACCTTGTAGAGTTGGTCAATTTGCAAAATTGACCACTATTTAGTTACTTATTATCTTATAACCTATGGTTGTTTGATTTTTAGTTTTAGACCTATTTCAAAACTAGCCATTTATGGAACTTATTACTATGACAGCTATAACCAATCCCCTAAAGTTAATGAGTATTAATCAAATGCTCATACTAACAAGAACTATTGCAAACTTAGCCATTTCAACATGCAATTGCACACATAGCCACATGAGATCAAATATTATGCATCAATCAAGTAAAACTCAGAAGGGAAAATTTGATAGTGTTGAATCTTAATCAATCAATTCACATTACCCAATTCCATATGGCAAAGTGTCAATCAATATCAATTTAGACTTAATTACAACTAGTTCATGTCAGATGATAATTGAAAAACCTCAAAAATCTTCAAAGTTCATGAGCATGGACATACACAGAAGCTAAGCTCTAACAAACAGTCAGTAATAGATGGAACATGACTCATTTTAGACACAAGAACCACAGACTAACATAAACATGGTAGCTAGGATCTATTTTCAAGTACAAACCCTAGCTTTGATATATATAAGATGATAAATAAAGGGTAAAAGAATCATGGGGAAAACAGTGAAGAAAAGTCCTAAAATCTAACTTTCCAAGCAACAGAGAAAGAAACAAATTTAGATGATCATGCTTATTTTAGCAGATGAAGGAACAAGAGAAGTGGCATAAACCAATCATTAAAATAAAGAATCCTGGTTTTAATCAGGAGACAAAGATAAAGTAAAACAAACTTAATAGGAGACCAACAACTAGTCCTAGCACGAAAACTAAACATGAAAGAACCAGAAGAAAAGACTCATTCAAACTTATTAAGAGCTAACAAAGATAGACTAATATAGAATGAGAGTCAAAACTTAAACATGCAAAAGAGATGTCGAAGACCAACAAGATGGAGAGGCCTAATACTAATAGAGGACAAAGACAAAGACAAAAGAAAGATATCCAAGTCAAGTCTTCAAATCAGAACAAAAATCCAAACAAGCGAGATAGATATAGTATAAGAGATGAATAACAATGACTAAACAACTAAACATGTAAAGAATCATGAAGAGAGGGACGGTCATGATGTTGAAGACTAATAGATCAGAAATCACAATAAAGATAAAGAAGCACAAGAACTCAGAAAACAGAACATGATTTGCAGCAGATAGAACAGAAGAATAACAAGATGAAAAGAAGATTCTAGAAACAAAAACAGTCAATACAAGAAAATAGCATGAAGACGAACAACATGAACAGAAACCCTAATACTAACAGGCTCTTTGAATCAGAGAAACAAACACAGATAATATAGAAAAATATCACAGAAGAAAGATATATATGAACAATGAACAAGTTAGAAAAAACCCTAGTAGTAACAGATGGAGCACAAGATTTCAAGATCTTAAGAATAGAAAACAACAAACAGAAATATCAAGACAAAAGCAATGAAACAAAGGAAAAACATGAATATGAACAAACAAAGGAAGCAGATAAATCATAGAAGAGGGTGAGGGTACTTAGCTTGCAGGGCCTGTCCCCTGAGCTTCCCCTTTCACTCTTCTCTTTCTTTTTTCACTCTCTTTTAGACCTTTTCTTTGTTACTTTATCTTATTTTCTTTTCTGGTTTTCTTTTTTTTAGACTTCAAGATGAAGTCTTTAAGGTTTTTGGTTTGGGTGGGGGTGTTTGGAGAGGTTAAAGGCTAGATCTTGGAGATGGTTTAATTTTGAGTCGCCGGAGTTAGGGTTCCGGCGACTCTCTTTTGGATATTCGACGGGTTCAAGGTATATTCGAAGGAAAACAGTGTTATGGGTGGGTATATCGGACCAAGGTGATCCTTTTGGCGTTGGTTTGGAGAAGGATCTCATAGTTTAGTGGTCACCGGAGGTAGGTTCCGGTGACCGGCATATCAAGAACTGGGGGGTTTCTAAGGTTTTCTAGGGTTTTGATGGTTGTTTGGGTTGAAGATGATGGAGAAGAGAAGAGGAGAGGTGAGAGGATGGCCGGAGACCACCGTGGAGGGTGGTGGCCTCCATGGCCGGTGAACTTGATGAAGGAGATGAAGAAAGGGAGAAGAAGAAGAAGGCGGCTAGGGTTAGGATAGGTTGAAAAATGGCTGGTCTTCTCAGACCAAAGCCTTTTATAGGCGGGGGAGATAAGGTGATCTAGGCCGTTGATTTGCTGATGATCAACGGCCATAAGCAGCGTTACTAAAACGGCGTCGTTTCTGTACCAATGTGACCACTGCTTTCAACCATCAGATCATTTCAAACGGATGGATGAGATCTGATCTCATATTTTAATTAATTAATTAACTCTGCTAATTATCTCAGCCGTTGGATTTGTTATGATGAACGGCTGAGATCACTAGCTTCCTAATGGCCTGGACCGGACTCTTGAGCCAATGTAGTTGGGCCATTCAATTCCATTCTTTTTGGCCCAAAGTAATTATACCCACATGTATTTTTGTATTTTCTGATGTTTTAATTATTTTTATGTATTTTCTTTTTTTATTTTATTTTCTTTTCTTTTGTATTATTTAAATTATTCAATTTCCTACTTGCACTAATTTTCTGATATTTTTTGGCAATTCTCTACTATTTTTCCCATAATATCCGCTATTAATGCTCTTTTTGTTGATTTTCTTTTAACTACTTAATTCAAAAATGCATGTATTTAACCTATATTTTTTGATTTTCTAATTTTAATTATTTAAACACATAAAATGCAATTAATTTCAAACAAGACATGCAATTACACTCAAAAATATTATTTTATTTTAATTTTGGAATTTTGTTTGCCTAGTGTCATGTGCTCACAGCTGCCCCTCTTTGCTCGGAAACACGAAGAGTTTCAGTGCAAAGACAAGTGAGCAGTAATGCGAGATTTTTGCACATTGGCATATTCCGTGAAAGCATTTTTGGAAAACCTTTTGACCGCACCCTGCTTTAGAGGTTGCCTAAATATCCTGGGCTAAATAGGAATCAGGTCAGTGTAGTTCGGGAAGGTCTGGCAGTTAAAAACTACCGGACTCACTGTTGCATTGACACTGCTGCGACTCGCTGACTTACTCCTTATTACACCGGGGGAGGGGGGGAATGTAAAATGAAGAAGCTATTCTAAGCTATGATTCTACAATTACAATTGTTCCTATCTAGCTTCTTGTTTGCTCTTCCTTGTCTCTTTTTCTTTGATTTTATGTGATGCTCACTACCTTTTTATTGTTGATTTTCTTTTTCTTGATTCCTCTTTTTTTTTGATTTTCGATGATAATCCTTGCCTTCAAACTGATGCCTGCTCAAAACAAGACAAAACAACAAACTTTTCTTCTGCCCCAGTATGGGCTCATGTTACTGTGCTACTCATGTTAGCTAACACAAACCAAAGTTGCAAGAATTAAAATTGTGGAAAAATATTCCCTTGTTATCCAGGTGGGCGCCTGATGCGTGAAATTAAAATTTTGCAGAAAAGGTATTCCCTTGTTATCCAGGTGGGTGCCTGATACATGAAATTAAAGATTTGCAGAAAAATATTCCCTTGTTATCCAGGTGGGCGCCTGATACATGAAATTAAAGATTTGCAGAAAAATATTTCCTTGTTATCCAGGTGGGCCTTGATGCATGAAATAAAAATTTTTGCAGAAAAGTGTTCCCTTGTTATCCAGGTGGGCGTCGGATGCATGAAATTAAAATTTTGCAGAAAAGTATTCCCTTGTTATCCAGGTGGGCGCCTGATGCATGAAATTTAAATTTTCGCAGAAAAGTATTCCCTTATTTAAAGATGATACTTTCCTCTTGTTTTTTGGTGTTTTCTTTGACTGAATGACTTTCACCTGTGAATTCCTTCACTTATTGCCGAACTTTCTCTTTTTTGGTGTTTTCTATCTTTCCACATTGGTCACATTCACTTTAAAGTGATTAGTGACGATTTGTTCCTGTCTAAATCATGAAATAAAAATTTATTAGGTATAAACTGCTGGTAACTGGCATCTGCCGTCCCTGCCTCTTATTGCTTTCCTCTTTTTTTGCTTTTTCTCCCACTGTGTGGTCTTTTGGTTGACTATCTCTTGCAAGCTCTTTTGTATTTTCTTTCTTTTTCACTTTTTGTTTTCTTTTCTTTTGGCTCTGTTTGCCAAACTCCTTTATTTCTTTTAACCTCTCTTTTATTCTTTTCTTTTTTGATCCAGTGTTATTTCAACTCATATCATCGGAGCTGGTAGTTAGCTTTTAAAAGGCAAACAATGAAATGCAGAAAAATAAAAAAGGATAAGGATGTTTCGGAGAAGTTGTAGAACTTATCTGGGTATGTTGGCTGATTGCGTTGACCATGCCATGTATTTAAACTCCGACCCAGTTTGTTCAACCCATTATTCTGTCTCCGGATCATTCTCGACCCAAACCGATACTATTTTTGTTGCCTTTCTCTTTTCTATAGTAACCCTCACGATCGCCTTATGGTGCCTCGAAAGGTTTTCACCAATAAGACTCTCTCATTTATTCTCTCTCAGCCTCACAATCGCCCTGCAGTGCCATTAAAGGTTTTCACTGACAAGACTCTCTCATTTTATTTCTCTACCTCATAGTCGCCTCACGGTGCCGGTTAGGATTTTCACCGATGAGACTCTCTCATTTTTCATTTTCCATTTTTCCTTTTGTTTCTAGTTTTCTGTACCACTGATGTTGTCCAATGTTTCGTTCTTCCTTCGCTGCATTTGTTATTCTCTTAAAATTGATCAGAAGGTTTTTCTTTGGTCTATAACGTGGCTTTTGGATGGGTTAAGAAAGAAAGGTAAAAGGGCTCAAAGTTTACGAGGGTTCAAAAATATTTACAACTCTCGGAATTATAGAACATAACTTCTGCCCCAGTTTCAATATGTGGGGAATTTCTTTGGATTTTTCCTTTATTGTGACTGAACCTCTGTGAGGCTGCCTACGTACCCTTTCGGGATCAAGTCAAACGTAGTTCATTACTACTCCATCAATTAATGAATTTCTTTTTGACTTTTTCCCGATTTCTTTGTCTTTTTTTTTCATTCATTTTTTTTTTCATTTTTCATTTATCATTTTTTGCATTTTCTGTATTGTACCATAAGCAATTCCGAGAGAGGGGTATGAAAGAATATATCGAACATGGCTCAAAGGGGATGTCAATAGATAAAGTGTTTGTATAGAGAATAAAATGCCTTCATCATTTCAATTCCAAAATCACAACAAAATACAATCATATAATTGAAAAGAAATCATACATAGTATCTTTTGACCGCATCTGAATTGATAGCAGTCTCTACGCATTTTTCGTCAATGTCTGTTAAATATAATGCCCCATTAGACAACACCCGTGATACCATAAATGGTCCTTGCCAGTTTGGCGCAAATTTGCCTTTTGCTTCGGCCCAATGCGATAGGATACGCCTCAATACGAGTTGTCCAACTTCAAACTTCTGAGGGCGCACCTTCTTATTATATGCTCTGGCCATTCTCTGTTGATACAATTGCCCGTGGAAAACTGCGACCAACCTCTTCTCGTCAATCAGACTTAATTGTTCCAGTCGGGCTTTTACCCATTTTTCGTCATCTATTCCAGCTTCAGCTATGATTTGCAATGACGGTATCTCTATTTCTGCGGGTATAACAGCCTCTGTCCCATACACCAATGAATAGGGCGTGGCGCCGATAGAAGTGCACACTGTTGTGCGATAACCCATAAGAGCAAAAGGTAACTTCTCATGCCATTGTCTGGATTCCTCCACCATTTTCCTGAGGATCGTTTTTATGTTCTTGTTTGCAGCTTCAACTGCCCCATTTGCCTTTGGCCTATATGGTGTGGAATTGCGATGTGTGATCTTAAATCTATGGCAAACTTCCGCCATGAGGTGACTGTTCAGGTTGGCCCCGTTATCTGTGATGATTACCTTGGGAATTCTGAACCGGCATATAATATTTTCATGCACAAAATCCACCACAGATTTCTTTGTCACCGTCTTGAATGTCTTTGCCTCAACCCACTTGGTGAAGTAATCAATCATGACCAAAATGAATCTGTACCCATTGGAAGATGCATGATCTATTGGTCCGATAACATCCATACCCCAAGCAACAAATGACCAGGGTGCAGACATTGTATGCAATTCATAAGGCGGGGAGTGGATTAGATCTCCGTGAACTTGGCATTGGTGGCATTTCCTTACATACCTGATACAGTCTCGCTCCATGGTGAGCCAATTATACCCGGCTCTCAGAATCTTCTTTTCTAAGATATACCCGCTCATATGGGTTCCACAGGCTCCAGCATGCACCTCGATCATAATTTTATCAGCCTGTTGCGCATCCACACACCTCAACAATCCCAGGTCTGGTGTTCTTTTATATATGATTCCTCCACTAAGGAAAAATCCATTCGCCAGGCGTCTCACCATTCTTTTCTGATCTCCGGTAGCTTGCTCCGGGTATTTGCCTGCCTTCAAGTATTCCCTGATATCGTGATACCACGGTTCTCCGTCCACTTCTCCTTCCACAGCAAAATAGTAAGAATTCTGATCACGCACCTGGATCTGGAGTGGATCTATACAGGCTTTGTCCGGATGGTGTAACATAGAGGATAGTGTGGCCAGATCACCTACAACTTCATTGTGGATTCTTGGGATATGTTTGAATTCTATGGACTGGAATCTTTGGGACAACTCATGCAAACAATGCCGGTAAGGTATCAATTTCAGATCCCTTGTTTCCTATTCTCCCTGGATTTGGTGTATCAACAGATCCGAGTCACCCATGACACAGATCTCTTAAACACCCATATCTATTAACATCCTCAATCCCAAGATACACGCCTCATATTCGGCCATATTGTTGGTGCAGAAAAATCGAAGCTGAGCGGTAACGAGATAGTGTTGACCAATTTCTTAAATGAGTACTGCTCCGATTCCAGCTCCGTTACTGTTGACGGCTCTGTCGAAATACATCTTCCATCCTGGCTTTTCACTCTGTACTATTTCTTCGACATTCATTGCCTCCTCATCCGGAAAATATGTCTTTAGTGGCTCATACTCATCATCCACTGGATTCTCTGCCAAGTGATCTGCAACTGCTTGCGCCTTCATCTCCGTACGAGTTACATAAATGATGTCGAATTCTGTGAGTAGAATCTGCCATTTAGCAAGTCTTCCTGTAGGCATGGGCTTCTGGAATATGTACTTCAGAGGATCCAACCATGATATCAGGTACGTGGTATATGTTGACAGATAATGTTTCAGCTTCTGAGCCACCCAAGTCAAAGCACAACAAGTTCTTTCTAGCTGAGTATACTTTACCTCGTAAGATGTGAGTTTTTCTTTTTAGACTTCAAGGTGAAGCTTTCTTGCATGTCTCATCGTGTTGTCCTAGCACACACCCAAAAGAATTGTCAAGCACCGTTAGATACAAGATCAAAGGTCTTCCCCGCTCTGGAGGAACTAGCACTGGAGGATTTGCTAAATATTCCTTGATTTTGTCGAAGGCTTCCTGACATTCATCGGTCCATTTCACTACTGCATCTTTCTTTAACAACTTGAAGATCGGCTCACATGTTGATGTCAACTGAGCGATGAATCGGCTAATGTAATTCAGCCTTCCCAATAAGCTCATTACTTCCTTCTTATTCTTCGGCGGAGGTAGACTCTGGATGGCTTTGATCTTTGATGGATCTAGTTCAATACCCCGCCGACTCACTATGAATCCCACCAGCTTCCCTGAAGGCACTCCAAAAGCGCATTTTGCGGGATTGAGTTTAAGATTGTACCTCCGGAGTCTCTAGAAAAACTTCCTCAAATCCCTCACATGATCATGTTGCTTCTTGGAATTTATGATGACGTCGTCCACATACACTTCGATTTCTCGATGCATTATGTCATGGAACATTGTGGTCATTGCCCTCATATAAGTAGCTCCGGCATTCTTTAACCCAAACGGCATCACTCTATAGCGATATGTTCCCCAAGGTGTAATGAAAGCAGTTTTCTCCGCATCTTCTTCGTCCATTTGGATCTGGTGATAACCCGCATAGCAATCTACAAATGAACCGATATCATGCTTGGCGCAATTGTCGATCAATATGTGGATGTTTGGCAATGGGAAGTCATCTTTTGGACTGGCTTTGTTAAGGTCTCTGTAATCCACACACACCCTAGTTTTTCCATCTTTTTTCGGAATAGGCACAACATTTGCTAACCAGGTGGGGTAATTAGTAACTCGTATGACCTTCGCCTCAAACTGCTTATTCACCTCTTCTTTTATCTTCAAGCTGATGTCCATTTTGAACTTTCTCAACTTTTGCTTCACTGGCCGGCATTCAGGATAAATAGGCAACTTGTGTACCACCAAATCAGTGCTAAGTCCGGGCATGTCATCATATGACCAAGAAAAGATGTCCTTGAATTCATGCATCAACTTTATTAACTCTTCCCTGAGGGAGGTTTCTAAATGAACACTGATTTTTGTTTCCCGGACATTATCTTCGCTCCCCAAATTGATGGATTCTGTCTCACTCAAGTTCGGTTTGGGTTTTTCCTCACAATGGTTTGATTGTCAGAACTAGGCCGGTAATTCTTCATGCATGACATATCATCAGAATCAGCACATATGGAACTGTACAAAAGAAAAATAAAAATAAGGAAAAAAATGAAGAAAGAAGAAAAACTGCATTTCATTGATATTTCAAAGATGGACAAAGTTTTTGGGTACATTTTGATTTCCATGGGGGATAGGGGACTGCAGAAAGTAAAATTGCTTTTTGGGGAAATGATGATGAATTTCAAAAGCTAACTACCAAGACTCCTTCCTGATTGGGAAATGAGTGGCTTCCTAGTTGTTGAGCGCAACACCAGATCCCATGAACTGAACGTCTATCCTGCTAGTACCCTCTCCCGTTTCTACCATGTTCACATCCCCAAATAATATTTTGAACCTCATCAAGAGCTCCTCATTAGGTCTGGTCTCAGCATACCTAGACGCAGCAGATGGTAGATGTCGTTTTTGTACCAGGCTTGGCAACGGTGTCGGACAGTTTGGGGATGGGTTTAGGAAGGGTCTAGTTTTTCTTTTTGGTTCTCTGAGCTTTTTGGATATCGGCATAGGTGGGTTTGAATCCCAAGCCGAAGGTGTCTTTGTTCACTGGAAGCTGGACTGGTTGGGTTATTCCTTGCAAAGCTTTCCCTAGCCCTTTCCCTGGTGTAAACCCATTTTTAATCATCTCCCGGGCGACCATCACAGCGGCAGGTGCCACTGTAGGGATTAGCAATTTCTCACCTTCAGCAATCTTGTTCACTATTACAGTATCTTTCACCTGGTACACCCAGGGACCTTTGTCTCCATCAACATCCTCGAATGGCATTATGGCGTTGCAGGTGTCTCTCTCTCTCCGTGCACTACGATTTCTTGCTGCTCCCAATCAAACTTGACCATTTGGTGCAAGGGCGATGGCACGGCTTTGGCTGCGTGGATCCATGGTCTACCCAGCAATAGATTGTAGGACATAGCAATGTCCAACACCTAAAACTCCATCGTAAAGTCCACAATCCCAATGGTGACCTCCAAGATGATATCCCCCAAAGTGTTCTTACTTCCTCCGTCAACCCTCTCATATTCACATTGTTCCTCCGGATTCTGTCATGACTGATCTTCAGCTTTCCAAGAGTCGACAGCGGACAAATGTTTTCACTTGAGCCATTATCTATCAACACCCGAGTGACCACTGACTCCTCGCTTTTCACAGTAAGATAGAGCGCCCTGTTATGTTTAGTCCCCTCAATGGGCAATTCACTGTCTGAGAACGTAATCTTGTTGGATTCAAAGATCTTGTTGGTAATCATTTCGAGATGACAAACCGGGATCATTTCAGGGACATGCGCCTCATTCAATATCTTCATCAATGCTTTTCTGTGTTCCTCCGAATGGATCAACAATGAGAGCAGAGAGATCTGTGCAGGTGTCTTCCTCAACTGTTCGACTATTGAGTAGTCCTGAGATTTATTCTTCTTGAGGAACTCTTCTGCTTCTTCTTCGGACACAGGTTTCTTCATATGACTCTCTTTCACTACCTTCATCTTTCTTAACTCTTCCGGGGCAAATCACCTCCCGGAACGAGTTAGACCATGCGTCTCGTTGATCTCTCCAGTCATTTCTTTCCCTTTTTACACTACTGCCACCTTGTTGTAGTTCCAAGGTACAGTCTTGGTATCTACTATCGGCATCTGTACCACTGCTCTTATAATTACCGGTTCCATGCTTGCACCTTTCACCGTCAACACTGGTTTCACACCTGGCACCACAACTTTTAAAGTCTCCACCACTGGTTGCTCTTTTATTGATTCTTCAGCTATCACTTTTCCTTTCTCAATTTCCTTTTCTACTTTGCTGCTGGCCTTTATCATCATGACCGACTGGGATGGCTTTTGGCTGCTCCCCTCTTGTGCCAACTCTATCATATGTGTTTTATGATGAGCCGGTAGTGGATTTTGAGTAATGTTCTGAGCTTCTAGAGCCTGTACCTCAATCCTCCGACTATCAATGAGCTCTTGAATAGCGTTTTTCAAATGCCAACATTTCTCAGTATTGTGTCCCGGTGCCCCAGAGCAATACTCGCACTTGACCGACTGATCGATATTCTTTGGAGGTGGGTTCGGAAGCTTTGACTCGATTGGGCTCAACATCCCCAATTCCTTCAATCGGTGATAGAGGCTAGTATAGGATTCCCCCAGCGGGGTGAATGTTTTCTTCATCTGATTTCTGTTCCTCATCTCCGGGTCGGGCATAAAGTTGGGTTTGTTCGGGTTTTTGTAAGTTCTAGAAGAGGGGTAGGTATTTTGTGTGTGATAAACATTCTGCGGGGCCTGGGATCTCCATACCTGTGGTGGTGGTGGATAAGTTTGGGCTTGATGATTATGGTAATGTGGGGTAGTAGGTGGGTAGTATGGTAGAGGTGGGTTGTATGATGTTGGTGGGTTGTATGGGGTTGGTGGGTACGGCTGATATAGTCGTGGTGGGTGATGGTATTGGCTACGGTTCTAGGGTTTTCTCTCCATAACCGACACTTCCTCTTTCTTCTTCTTCCCAATGGTTCCTCCACTCCCTGTCTGGATGGCCTGATTAGTGGCCATGATCGCTGAAAAACTCATAATCTTGTTAGTTTTCAATCTTTCTTCCACAAAACTTCCCATTTTTACAACTTCATTAGGTAGGCTCCAAAGCCTGCAAGAAACAGTCTACCATTTCACTTTCTTTCATCGGCGAATCCACCCTTGCCGCCCGCTCTCTCCATCTAAAGCCGTATTCTCTAAAGCTTTCACCAGGTTTCTTTTCCATTTTAGTGAGTGACAACCTATCCGGTATGATTTCCAAATTGTACTGAAAATGGTTAGCAAAGGCTTGTGCGAGATCATCCCAGATAAACCACCTGGTGTGATCTTGGCGCGTGTACCATTCCAGTGCATAACCACTTAGACTTTGGCTAAAGTACGCCATCAGAAGCTCATCTCTTCCCCCTGCGCCCCGCATCTTGCTGCAGTATCCTCTAAGATGGGCGACCGGATCTCCGTGTCCGCTGTACATATCAAACTTTGGCAACTTGAATCCGACAGGAAGTTGCACTTCTGGAAACAGACATAGGTCTTTGTACGCCACACTTACTTGTCCCCTAGCCCTTGTATGTTACGAAAGGACTGCTCCAAACTACTCATTTTCCTGGCCATCTCCCCCTGTTCTAAATTCCTGACAGATTTCTCCTCGATTGTCTCCATCAGTAGAGTGTGAGATTCATGCTGCCGAAAGGTTGGTTCAGGTGGGTAGTAGTGGGTGTCTTGTATATGAAACAATGGTTCACTGGATGACTTATGGAAGGTGGCAGGTGGAGGTGCTACATATACGGGGGCAACCTGAGGTGGCTGGGGTGGCGCTTGTTTTGACAGTGGTGGTGGTACTTGAGAGGTGGAGGCATAGTAGTGGTGATAGTCTGGATATGTAGAGAACGAGTTCATAGTGGGTGGCTCAGGGTTGGGATTGGCTGGAGGGATGTATGCTGGGTTAGCGGGATAAGTAGGTAAGGGTTAACCCCTCGACCAAGCCTGGTACATCTCAGCCATCTACTGTTTAAGCTTGTACATTTCTTCTTTCATTCCCGTCACGTCCACAACTTCCTCCTCTCGGACGGGGTCCATGACGTTTTGGTCAATTTCTTGTGACACGGCCTTTGTCATTGTCTTAGATCTTGTGTTGTAGGGATGAGTAGCCAGAATTCCAGTTGCCAGCTAGAATCTGAATCTCATAAACTGCAACACTCGTTAGTGGTTAGCACATAAAGAGATAAGACGCAACGATTTGGAATAATCACATTTTTCCTCTGATCGTCATGCCTCATCCCGACCTCTATTTTATTTTGAACCAATCTCATTGTTCTCTTTTTTTTCTCTTTTTCCTTTTCTTTCTCTCTTTCTTTCTTCTCTCTCTTTTTATATTTCTTTGTTGATTCGCGTTTCTATTTATTTGCCTATCGTAAATAAAGAATTGACACAAAGAAAAAGGGTTGACAACAACTCTTGATTTTCATTGATAGTTCAAAACATCGATTTACAAGATGGTATTGTACTACCAATGCAAAGAAATATAAATACATAATGCATGCCCTAAGAATACATTAATGCTCCTAGTACCCGCGATACATCGTTCGGTCTTGCCGTGGGCCTATATGCTAATCCCTTTTGGAGCCTATCCAGATCGGACATGACTTGCTGCACAAAGAACTTCACTGCTGACACAAATGTTGCATGGGACATGTCTTCACATAGCTGGCTCTTCCGGGTGATGTACTGAGCAATATGGACAATTCTTTCTCGAATAACCCCTTTCTCTTGAAGCAATCGGCTGATCTGTTCGGTGCAAGCATTTAAAGTGCGTTGGTTCTCCTTTTGCATTTGTTGTAGCTCAAACTCTAGCCGAGCCATAGTTGTGTAACAATGTTCTCTTTCTTCTTCAAGATCTTTGATGACTTTGTTACTTTTGACAGTGGTTGTAACAATCTTCTTTCTCAGTCGAGCTACCTCAAACTCATGCTTATCCTGTAGCTGCTGAACCAACTTGGCTCTTTCCACGGCATCTTTGGCCATTTGCTTTCGAGCACTGACTAACTCCTTTTCTACTTTGTCTAAGTCAAAGCTGTAGTCATTCACCTTGCGCCGAAGAGTTTCAATCAATTTCTCATCTCGGGCTAAGAGAACAGGGGTCTCGGATGCAATTTTCATTTTAGTAACCTGAGCCTTCAGCATTTCATTCTCTTTTCTCAGATGTTTTTTCTCTCCTTCGTCGGATGCTTCTTGCAAGCCGCTCTCAAACTGGAGATCTCTCAACTGTTTCTCCAGCAAGCTGATCTTGGCCTTATATTCACTTTCTTTGGCCGCCCAATTCCTGTTTTCTTTAGATTGCTCCACTAGATCTTGCAAGTGAGGTCTTTTCGAAGGCCTGTCGTGCTCAATACCCCGTCGATACCATGCGGAATACGTGGAGCCGTTGAAACCCCCGATATGTCCATATCTGTTATAAATGAAGTTCAGGGAGCAAAATCCGTTGGCTAAATCCTCGTTGTGGACATTCCTAGCGATTTTCAAAGAATCCAAGAAGCGGTGCACCGTTACTGCTCTCGGGGCCACCGGGTATTTTCCTTTCAAGGGGACCTCGTTCTTCCCTATGTAGAAAGAAATCTCCTCCAGAGTGGGAGTGAGTTCGAAGTCCGGAAGATGTAGTACATTGTGTGCAGGATTCCAATATGTGACTAATGTTCTAATTATGTCGCCTCGGGAAATTATGTCCAATAATCCCGTGAGATCCTTTAAGTAGCCTTTGATCCAATTTTGACCTTCTATTCCCATGTTGTTCCACCACAGTCTCAGCTCCAAAGGGATTTTATTCATTAAGGCGAAAGGTTCATTCTGTATTGTGCTCATCCGGCACATTTATTAAAGTGATTTTATTTAGAAAAGAGAAAAATCTTTTTCAATGCAAATTTTCATTTTTTGAAAGTAACATGACTCTTGAAGTGGCAATTTTTGCCAAAACAGCCTTCCGGCGTCCTTTCGGAACATTCGACCGTTTCCAAAAATAGCGGTCACTTCGATTATTTGACGAAAATATTTTTTGGTCTTTTTCTAAAAAACGGTGTGGTTGGACCCGTTCAAGGGTTGCCTACGTATCCCGTCTAATGGAGAGAATCAAACTTGCGTAGTTCGGTGAGATTAGTTGCCCAATTATTTCAACAACAAGGCCATTTTTTTTTTCAAATTTTCAGATTTTCTGGATACACTCTCTTTTTCATTAATTCCAATTTCTCTCTCTTTTCTTTTGAACAGTTTTCTATACTCGGGAATTTTGTCGGTCTGTATAACGATCAAGGACAATAAAATGCAACACATAATATGCTCGGTCTTTTAAATACCGGGTCACCTGTCCTAGACGGACCCAACCCCTGTGTTGAGTCCCCTAAGTCAGATTTGATGCAAATAACCGTCATAGACCTATGTTCAACATCTTAAAGTTTCATAGAGTGCTAGACCGTGCACCCGAGCGGACAACTTGAATCGAGGAGGGGGCTACGTACCGGTGACTCGCGGAGTCAATCGGCTTTGTAACTTATCCGGCCTCTGTTTCTTAGTTTTGGTATAACTTAACAGAAAGGGGAGTCTCAACCAGTAAGCACATCCTAAGGAGTGAAGAAGAGAAGGGTTTTCGGCACAATTTTATATACAATCCATGTAGTGTCAAAGCGGTAAAACACATATCATGTTGTTCAAATCATATAATGAAGTCAAATAATATCAAGAACGGCAATTCTAAGGAGCTCGAGTTCTTAAACCCTGAAGCCGAAGTTTTGGGTTGGGTATCCCCAGCAGAGTCGCCAGAGCTGTCACACCTCCCTTTTTACTACCCCACTTAAATGTATGCCTGAAAAGAGGCTTTTGTACCGATCCATTTGGAAAGGTACATAGGGTATACCTCAATGTTCAAATACCCGAGACGGATATAACAACAAAGAGGAAGGAGTTTTTCCACATAAAGGACAATCGGTTCGGGATTTTTATTAAATTATCAGAGTCGCCACTTGGGAAGATAATGGTGTCCCAAGTCACCGGTTAATCCCGAATCCGAGGAAGTTGACTTTGTTATTATAGTCTGCGAAACAAAGACCTGGATAAGGAACTCTGTTATCCCGGGAGAAGGTGTTAGGCATTCCCGGATTCCATGGTTTCAGCACGGTCGCTCAATCATCGTTCTTGAATCTTGTTTGACTTGTTATAGATTTTAACAATACGTATGTGCTTTTTACTTTATTATTTTACAGAATTTCAATATCGCGAAAATGCACCTCAAGTCACACCGCAACCAGTACGCGTGTGACTTTTGGTACATTTCGGCTTTGCCGGGATTTAAGATTTGAGTTGCACCAAGTGCACACTCGTTCATAAGGAAGGTATATTAAATCGTGCCTAATAGAGTCTATCGGCTTTTAATTCTTTTGGGAGAAGCTATGGAATTTGCTAGTAGCCTTCCCCCGATTCTATTTATAAATTATCTCATTACTAAAAGGGGGCCTCGCTATTTAATGTTGTGCGAGGCTCGTCTCTCTTTAATTTTAAAAGGTCCAATATTAATGCTATATTGTCTATATTGGTTTTTCCTTAGTCATATTTCAACTTCTCATTTTTAGACTTGGGCCCAGGTCATTGTCATAGCTTTATTTGGGCATGGACCTCTATGTTCATACTTAGACAGGTATTGGACCTGCCCAGGCCTCAAACACCCAAGCCGTCTTTAGGCTTCTGCTCAACAGCCCAGTTATTTTCGTATCATGGTTCAGGCCTCCGTTACTTGTTGGGCCCAAACCAAATGAGAACAAGAGTGATAAGAATGGAAATGGTAAACATATAACAGAACACTCATAAATTACTGGGAATGAATTCAATTGCATTTTATTCATCAAAAGGGACAATCACAGTACAAGCTATTAATGTTTACCTTGTATCACAACTATCTACTGTACACGAGGCTTGAATTAACAGACTGTTTCTAACTTCAATTTCTACTAATGAATTTACACTAATATCCGAGTTATTTAATAGTTGAAAAATTTAAGAAATGATTCGATTATATATGAGGCTTGATCAAATTGGAACAATTCAACTAATCACTTATGGTATCTGGATTATCTGAAACTAAGTCGAGTTATTCACAGGTGTGCAATTATACCACTAGTTTCATTACGAGTTAAGCCTTTTGACATCACAGATCTGGTTCTAATTGAGTTATTATGTTATCTAGTTGTTTCCTATTTTAAACTTATTCAAATCTGAACTTTTGATCCTTTAAAACTAACTAACTACACGAGCAATGATTACACAGTCTAATTACTCAATTGTACAACTCGAGTGCCTACATTCAAGTGGCTCAAAGACTTAAACATAATTAAACTACTGATTTTACTACGACTTAGCTTACTAGTATATTATAGCCCAATTATGAATGAATCACAGTTTGAACTAGCATTTCTCTATTTTTGAAGCTTATCTATATTTAAAATGCAGACCTACAGTATACGATTGACTATGTGATTAAGACTTACGATACTACTGTGAGTAACAGCTAATGGTTTGAAGCAGTGATTAGATAATCTATATTTTAGTGTTTTACCTATTTAAACTAGGTGAGATACTTATTATGACTACACTACCACTACAATATTAGCTATTACACTATTTTTGTTTTTGTTCTTCTACTACTACATTCTATAATACAATTAAAACTACAAATCTAAGCTGATACTAAAGCTAATGACAATATTAAACTACACAGTACATAATAACATAAGAAGCTGGGACTTCATTTTTATTCAACCAAATCATCATTACAACTTCAATCGAACAGGAGTCTACCTGAATCAGCAAGTAGAAATCATTGAGTCTAGGGGATTAAGAAAATAAGCACAACAACAGACTCGAACCGCAAATGCAACAGTGATGGGTTGAATATCAACGAATAAGAAGGCCACAACAACAGCAAACAGGAATCCAAACAAAGTTTGAGCAGAAAACCACAAGATAGATGACTACCAGATGCTCTCACTCGAAAAATGCAGGAAAAACTACTAGCTATTAATATTTTTTTTCTCTGAACTTTTTCTTATCAAAAGCCAGCCTCTATTTCACTCTTTTTTGGGGGTATTTATAGGTGTAAGAGTGGTTGATTTCTTGGGGAGAAATAATGGGATTAAATCCCACTCCTCTCCCTTTAAAATTGCTAAACTTACACTTAGACCCCATTTTCAGTTATCAAATCCCTTCCAGCATGTGCTGGAAGGTTCTATTAGATTCCCTTTTAAGACTTTTACCAAAGTATCCCTAAGGGCTGAAGATTTTTGCAGATTTCCCTTTTTAGGGAGACCATTATACCCTTTAATCTCTACAAAATTACATAAATCAGGGATACAAATGACTCCCATATCCCTATGTATTCTATATAATTCACTATTTTACCAATTTGACTTCCTTTTATACCTTTAATGACTTTGCTGATTTACCCGACCTACCTAGGTCAGGTTTTCAGCATTTTTGGGGTTTATTTAACTAGTGGCCAGTCCTTGCATTGGTATTTAAGGACTGGCCAGTTCTACTATAAGGAACTATTTCAAACTTAGCCAATTTTGTTTCATTTTCAATTAATTAAGACCTTTTATTTCATTTTTAAACTAATTGCAGGACTAGCCTGCTTTATTGTTGTATTTAACCTATTTAATATTTAGCCAGTCTCAAGTTGAGACTTGGCTTGGGTAATTGAACCCATTTGCTGAACACAGGCTAGGCCCAAATCTTTGCAGACTTAGCCACCTATGATTTAGGGCTCAAATGAGCCTTGGTAAGTCTGAGCTTGTAGACTTAACCAATTATTTTCATAATTAGCCTATTTAACTGAACACAGGCTGGGTTAAGGTCTTTGCAGACCTAGCCACCTGTGTTTCAGGGCTCAAATGAGCCTTGGTGAGTCTGTACTTGCAGACTTGCACCATTTGTTGCACAACTAGCCTTTTTAAGGTGGGCCAGTGTGCTGGACCTTGTAGAGTTGGTCAATTTGCAAAATTGACCACTCTTTGGTCACTTATTATCTTACAACCAATGGTTGTTTGATCTTTAGTTTTAGACCTATTTTAAAACTGGCCATTTATGGAACTTAGTACTATGACTGCTATAACCAATCCCCTAAAGTTAATGAGTATTAATCAAATGCTCATACTAACAAGAACTATTGCAAACTCAGCCATTTCAACATGCAATTGCACACATAGCCACATGAGGTCAAATATTATGCATCAATCAAGTAAAACTTAGAAGGGGAAATTTGATAGTGTTGAATCTTAATAAATCAATTCACATTACCCAATTTCATGTGGCAAAGTGTAAATCAATATTAATTTAGACTTAATTACAACTAGTTCATGTCACATGATAATTGAAAAACCTTAAAAATCTTCAAAGTTCATGAGAATGGACATACAGAGAAGCTAAGCTCTAACAAACAGTCAGTAATAGATGGAACATGACTCATTTTAGACACAAGGACCACAGACTAACATAAACATGGTAGTCAGGATCTATTTTCAAGCACTAACCCTAGCTTTGATATATATAAGATGAAAAATAAAGGGTAAAAGAATCATGGGGAAAACAGTGAAGAAAAGTCCTAAAATCTATCATGCCAAGTAACAGAGAAAGAAACAAAATCAGATGATCATGCTTATTTTAGCAGATGAAGGAACAGGAGAAGTGGCATAAACCAATCATTAAAATAAAGAATCCTTGTTTTAATCATGAGACAAAGATAAAGTAAAAAAAACTTAATAGGAGACCAACAACTAGTCCTAACACTAAAACTAAACATGAAAAGAACCAAAAGAGAAGACTCATTCAAACTTATTAAGAGCTAACAAAGATAGACTAATACAGAATGAGAGTCAAAACTTAAACATGCAAAGGAGATGTCGAAGACCAACAAGATTGAGAGGCCTAATACTAACAGAGGACAAAGACAAAGACAAAAGAAAGATATCCAAGTCAAGTCTTCAAATCAGAACAAAAATCCAAACAAGCGAGATAGATATAGTATAAGAGATGAATACCAATGACTAAACAACTAAACATGTAAAGAATCATGAAGAAAGGGACAGTCATGATGTTGAAGACTAATAGATCAGAAATCACAATAAAGATGAAGAAGCACAAGAACTCAGAAAAAAGAACATGATTTGCAGCAAATAGAACAGAAGAATAACTAGATGAAAAGAAGATTCTGGAAACAAAAACAGTCAAAACAATAAAATAGCATGAAGACGAACAAGATGAACAGAAACCCTAATACTAACATGCTCTTTGAATTAGAGAAACAAACACAGATAACATAGAAAAATATCACAGAAGAAAGATATGAACAATGAACAAGTTAGAAAAAACCCTAGTAGTGATAGATGGAGCACATGATTTCAAGATCTTAAGAATAGAAAAAAACAGACAGAAATATCAAGACAAAAGCAATGAAACAAAGGAAAAACATGAATATGAACAAACAAAAGAAGCAGATAAATCATAGAAGAGGGCGAGGGTACTTAGCTTGCAGGGCCTGTCCCCTGAGCTTCCCCTTTCACTCTTCTCCTTCTTTTTTCACTCTCTTTCAAACCTTTTCTTTGTTACTTTTTCTTATTTCTTTCTGGTTTTCTTTTTTTTTTTTAGACTTCAAGACGAAGTCTTTAAGGTTTTTGGTTAGGGAGGGGGTGTTTGGAGAGGTTAAAGGCTAGATCTTGGAGATGGTTTAATTTCGAGTCGCCAGAGTTAGGGTTCCGACGACTCTCTTTTGGATATTCGACGGGTTCAAGGTATATTCGAAGGAAAATAGTGTTATAGGTGGGCAGAACGGACCAAGGCGGTCCTTTTGGCGTTGGTTTGGAGAAGGATCTCGTAGTTTGGGGGTCACCGGAGGTAGGTTCCGGTGACCGGCATATCAAGAACAGGGGGGTTTCTAAGGTTTTCTAGGGTTTTGAGGGTTGTTTGGGTTGAAGATGATGGAGAAGAGAAGAGGAGAGGTGAGAGGATGGCCGGAGACCACCGTGGAGGGTGGTGGCCTCCATGGCCGGTGAACTTGATGAAGGAGATGAAGAAATGGAGAAGAAGAAGAAAAAGAAGGCGGCTAGGGTTAGGATAGGTTGAAAAATGGTTGGTCTTCTCAGACCAAAGCCTTTTACAGTAGGGGAGATAAGGTGATCTAGGCCGTTGATTTGCTGATGATCAATAGCCATAAGCAGCGTTACTAAAACGGCGTCGTTTCTGTGCCAATGAGACCACTGCTTTCAACCATCAGATCATTTCAAACGGACGTATGAGATCTGATCTCATGTTTTAATTAGTTAATTAACTCTGCTAATTATCTCAGCCGTTGAATTTGTCATGATGAACGGCTAAGATCACTAGCTTCCTAATAACCTGGACCAGACTCTTGGGCCAATGTATTTGGGCCATTCAATTCCATTCTTTTTGGCCCAAAGTAATTATACCCACATGTATTTTTGTATTTTCTGATGTTTTAATTATTTTTATGCATTTTATTTTTGTATTTTATTTTCTTTTCTTTTGTATTATTTAAATTATTCAATTTCCTACTTGCACTAATTTTCTGATATTTTTTGGCAATTTTCTACTAGTTTTCCCATAATTTTCGCTATTAATGCTCTTTTTGTTGATTTTCTTTTAACTACTTAATTCAAAAATGCATGTATTTAACCTATATTTTTTGATTTTCTAATTTTAATTATTTAAACACATATAATGCAATTAATTTCAAACAAGACATGCAATTACACTCAAAAATATTATTTTATTTTAATTTTAGAATTTTGTTTGCCTAGTGCAAAAATCATGTGCTCACAACCTCCACATAGCTTCGCTCTAATGTGCGATCCTATCCAAACACTAGTCCACATGGAACACCTCAAGTCACTATGCTCAAAATTGTGAATGATGCGCAATTGATGTCTAGAACCAAGGAATATCATCTTAACCACTGTGAAATAATTGACATATCATTATATAACCCGTAAGGACACAACTGATGCCCCATCTGCCAAGCAATATTCAATACTTCTCCTGCACTAAGAGACCACAATAACACCGCACCACCTGCGCCTATAACAAACAAATACCACTGCATTGCAATACGGAAAGGTAACTCACGGATCTCCCCAGATTACTATAAGGCCATTAACAATCGAATCACACACCCCTCAACCATACAACTCGAAGCTAGCCAAGCTGACTCAAGCTAGAACATATACTCACATTAGCCTGCCAATGAATCCCTTATCAAGGAAACCCTATAGCTGCTCCTTCAACTCTCTTAACTCTGCCGGTGCCATATGATACAGTATCTGTCATCAAATCAATACTAACATCAACAACTTTGCCTGGCGACATGCTTGGCCATAAGAAACACATCCAAAATTTCCCTCACTATCGGAACTACAACAATGGTAGGAGTCTCTACACTGACATCCATCACCAAAGGCCCAGATAAGAAATACAACTCATTCCTAGCCATCTGCTAGGTATTCGAAATGTAAAAACCACCATACTAAGAACATAATCTGCCAAACCTCACCACTCAATCTGTGGCATTCCCGACATAGACAATAACGCCACCTTAGCGCAATTGTACATAATAACATGACATAGAGACAACGAGTCTGTACCCAATATTACATCATAATCTAACATACCAAGCAACAAAACATCCACTCGGGTCTCTAAACCCTGATATCCATTACATAATGCTAATACACGCGGCCCACAACCACAACATAACCTGTTTATGAGAACTCCCAGTCTCCAACTCCATATAGTACACGAATCACCATATTCGATCCCAACTCCACCAGAATACGCAACACACCTCTAATACCCAAACATCCATGAGAAGTACTCCTAAAATTCTTTTGTACCACTAAGCAAACTCAAATATCAGCAGTCGATCCAACAAGAGAGTGCCGTAAAAATATTGAAGTATCATATATCTCAATCACATTGCCCTTTTTATGTAACGTATACCCCTGTCAAGTCACAACAATTAGAAATACCATTTCCTTAATCGTCTGAAATTGCCCGTGTCCATTAAGAATTTTATGACCTTCCTTTCAAAACTGAATCGTAACCTTACATGCGCAAATCTCAATCCCCCACAACATGCTTCATATACCATACCATCCTAGGATAACATGAGAACTTCATAGACCTTCCGAGCCACAAGCAATATGTAACCAACTAATCAAGAACTTTCCATTGAGCCCAACTGGAAGAAAATCACTGTACATCCCACGCTCCTCACACCAATAGAGAATATACACCTCTAAACCATGGTAGAAATCATCAAGAACGCTCCGACTTTCCATGTGCGCAAAACTAAACCGTGAGGGCTGAATCCTTTTAACTCAACCAAGCTGCGTAGGCAACTAAAACCCAAGAGCATTACCGCTAAACACCTATCGGAACTCAGTACCTCATAAATATCCAATAAACTAATCATATTCATGCCATACCGATTCGACCTACTACCAAGCTACCCCATTTATACGAGTTTCCTTATGACTTTCCTTCAACTTGATACTCCCTCTTGTTGAAGCACCAAAATTCCTCAACCCAGACTTACCACATGATACCCAAGCATAAAGCCACACCGTCTAATGGTCCATAAGCCATTGTATACTCTCTTAGATTTTCTGAAACCACCATATTTAAAATAACTACCCTGAAGAGACTTCCTGTGAATCCGGAGCCATTACCTTTCTAATACTAACATATAGTAATTAACATAGAAATACCACGAGTCCTGACACCTCCCAATGTGAACCTCAGTTTCTAGTCAATTATACAACTGGAAAATCTCTAATTATTCCATGTAAAGTCTTGAACCCATTGAACCATTCTCGAGAGTTATCCACTCTACTCAAACCGCAATTAAACTAATCTAATGAACCAAACAATTTGTTCCTCATTAGCACTTCTAACACTGCAGAATGTAACCTTACCTTAATGCAACCAAGCAACTTCCTGTTCTATGCACCACACACCCTTACCAATAACCATTCAAGACATCCTGTAATTCTCATACACCTATTAAGCATAATATAACCTTTTTCAAAATTTTTCTTTATCCGAGCCATCCTCGGTCTCAATCTCCGTAAGCCATAACTGACTCACCAGCATGCCTCGAACTGGAACCAACATAGCACCTCCACTGTGCAATCACCTAATCAATAGTAGAGTCCCCCACTTGGCTCGAAACCATAGACCAAAACACACACAATAACTCATAGCGCATATACTCTAGTGCTGCCATAATAGCATAGTTAGATTAAACACAATCCTTCATATGTTCGTGAAACACAAACCGTCTGGTACTTTAAATCTTTTACAAAATTCGCATTTGTCCTCGCAATAGTCAAGCTCACTCTGTTAAGTAACCCAACTTTAAATTTCCACATATATATTTCAGTTGTAAATGAGATCTTCTAACAGGCAACATAAGGATCGCACAAACTTCCGAACACTACGCAGGAGATGACCCACCGCTTCGCCTAAAACTGGCATCTCTTTATCCCCTTTCACCATCAAAGATATTACGTAGTCACTTAACCTTACGGAATTGGAGATCATACCATTACATGAAATTTATTTCACTCCTAACTAGAACACATGAAAAGATTCTTCATACACCCAAAACTGGAGGCTATACCTTAAATCAGGATGGAAATCAAGTACCTAATAGTTCTTCTATCCTCCTGCAGACCCTTCTCATCGCTATCAAATCTTATGAATACATCTCGCAGTCATAACATACCCATCACATAGCCATCCAGCCATCACTTCTACTAATAAGGACACTACCGAACATATAAGTTTTAAAACATGTGCTTACACAATCAGTACCTCGGTACTCAAGCTATAGTCAAAAGAAATATCAGGCCTCGAGTCCTCAAGACTGGCTCAACATCAACACATAGGGATCACATCTCGCCCCTCGATCAGGAAATCACAAGCCATTGATGCACATCTGATATTGAGCGATCATGCGTGCATACAACTGCATGGAAGGAATTCAAAGAGTTACATTTCAAGCTGAATAAAGGACGCACGATAAGAATTCAAGAATGTAAAGTTTTTCCTAAATATTCTGCAGCCTCCCGAGGATAAGTACATACGTCTCCGCACCAATCCGTGAGACTCTACTAAACCTTCTCATGACCCGTGAGACTATGTAACCTAGGATCTGATACAAACTTGTCACGATACTAAACCCATACCCGATCGTGATGGCACCTCTCATGAAGACAAGGCCAGCTGACACTTACCCATTTTAGTTTTAAGCAATTTAATCATTAAGAATTAAATTTTAATCTCAATAAAATCCCAAATAATAAGAAGTGAATCATATAGTTTGTGGAAATAAAACCTAACATAGTCCGACATCGGGGTGTCACTAGCCATGAGCATCTATCAATTGTAACACAAGTCCAAAAACTCTACAAAGCTATTACAAGTCACTAAAAAGGAAAAGAAATGAGATAGAGGGGAGAAACACGGGACTGCAGATGCCAAGCAGCAACCTCATGAACTCTAAAGTCTACCGGGAGCTCTCAACTCTCGCTAGCAAGATCAACAACGCCTGAATCTGCACACGGGGTATAGGGAGTAAAATGGCTCAAACTTAGTGAGTAATAATCATAAGTAAAGACTAATTGATAAGAAAAAACAAAAAATACATCAATCTGCTATATAGAAGCAGTGCAAAACTAGTAAGAAAACAATGAAGCTGTGAAACCTCTTAAAGCATCTTAGCTTAGTTTAAAATTCTTTAAAAATGACCTTTTAACAGTTATGCAATTAAATGCAAAACAACTAGAATAGATAAGCACAGCAAATCCGCCTCTCGGGCACAAATATCAATAGACATAACCCCTCGAGCAATAACATGGAACAACACTATCCCCTCGGACTATAACTCACATCACAATGGGTACCCGCGCACACTGGGGGTGTGCAGACTCCTGGAGCAGCCCCTTACTGTCCTAGTGCAATATCAAGCCATCTCGTAGTATACCCAATAGGCTCTCGGCCTCAGATCAACAAGCCACCTTGTGGCGTACAATCTCCGGCCCTCGACCTCATAATCATAATTAGTGTATCACTGCTATGGCGTGCAACCCGACCCAAAGTATCCTCACAGCACAGGCCCTTGGCCTTACTGAGTTAGAATCTCATAAGCCACTCGGGCAACAGTAAAACTTGATGCTCAACCTAAAATATCATTTGAAATATTATTTGGTATGTTAAGAGTGTAAACATGACTGGGTTATGGAAACAATAGAATATAGCATGACTGAGTACAAGTTTAAATTCAAATAGCGAGGAATATCAGTAAAAATTTCCATAAGGGTTCAAATAGTTGGCATGAGGTCCGAATATGGCATTCAGCCCAAAACATGATGATAGCAAATAGTTTTCAGTCAAATATGCAGTAAAACAATCATTTGAGATAGACTAAGTCACAATCGCCAACAATGCACGACCCCACACTCGTCATCTAGCATGTGTGTCACCTTAATATAGCATAACGATGTGCAAATCTGGGGTTTCATATCCTCATGACAATACTTACAATCATTACTCACCTTGATTCCGTCCAAACTCTAGCCCATGATGCCTTTTCCCTCACGAATAAGAACATAACCATCAAATATGCTAAGGAGAAAGGCCCACATGAAAATATCCAATTTACATAAAAAAAAATTGAAATTGCTCAAACCCGACTCTCGGGCCCACATTTGGGAGTATAATAAAAATAACATCAAGATTCATCAATAGAATATTGGTCCTCACACGAGTCTATACATATCAAAAACATCAAAAACGGACCTCAGATTCCCCCTCAAATCCCCACTCAAATGTCTCTTAATCTCAAGCCCTAATCCCTCAATTTTCTTCCTTAATGTCCACTATTAGCATGATTAAACAATGGAAAAATGATCATAAACATGATTAATGAAGCTTAGGGAACTTACCCAACTAATTCTCTTTGCGTTTTCCTGGGATTCACTGCCCTAGCTCGCTTTCCGTCATAAAAAATGGAGAACTTAGCGAAAATTCACAAAGGAAACATTATATTCTTTCTGACGCGGGATTTTCACATTTGCAGCCATATTCGCGCTTCCGCGGTACCGCTTTTAAGGTCAAGACCACTGCACCTGCGGTCCTCACTTAATTCCCTATTTTTTTTATCTTCGATGAAATATACCGCACTTGCACCTTCGCAGAAGCGGTCCCATAACCACTTTTGCAGTTCCTGCCAATTCCACTAGCGTTCGCTTTTGCGAACAATCTTTTAATTCCTGTACCTGATGCAGATACAGAAGTATCTTAGAGTTCTTGGTTGCCCGTTCTTCTGGAACCTAATGTATGAGTAAATCTGAATGTTCAGTCACTAGCAGCTCTTGCACGTTCATGCCAACTGCCATTTTAAGCCCTAAGATGCAGGCTTTATACACGGCCATATAGTTGGTATAGGAGAACCTGAGTTTGGCAGACACTGGATATTGCTGACCGATTTCTGATACTAAGACGGCTCATATGCCAACTCCTTTGAAGTTTGCTACTCCATCGAAGAACATTCTCCAACCGTCATAGGATTCTACAATGCCTTCTCCTATGAATCATACCTCTTCATCGGTAAAATACATTTTCAAGGGTTCGTATTCTCCATCCATGGGGTTTTCAACAAGGTGGTCTGCTAGAGCCTATTCCTTGACCTCTTTCTGAGTTATATAAACAATGCTGAACTCACTCAATAGGATTTACCATTTGGCTAGCTTGTTAGTTGGCATGGGCTTCTGAAAGATGTACTTCAGAGGGTCCATCCTTGATTTGAGGTACGTAGTATAGGCACATAAGTAATGTCTCAGCTTCTAAGCTACCCATGTCAAAGCACAGCATGTGCATTCCAAAAGAGAATATCGGGCCTCATATAGGGTGAACTTTTTGCTAAGATAATGAAAGCCATCTTCTCACCATCTTCCTCATCCATCGAGATCTGATGATAACCAGAGAAGCAATCAATGAAGGACTGTAGCTCATGTTTGGCACAATTTTCAATCAGTATCTGTATTTTCAGCAAAGGGAAGTCGTCTTTCAGACTGGCCTGGTTGAGATCCCAGTAGTCGACATATACTCTAACCTTCCCATCCTTTTTGGTACTGGCACAATGATGGCTAACCATGTCGGGTAATCAACCACCCTGAGAACCTTAGCTTTGATATATTTGGTGACTTCTTCCTTTATTTTCAGACTCATATCAGGTTTGAACTTTCTGAGCTTTTGCTTTACCGGTGGACATATTGGATCAGTTGGCAGTTTGTGAGCCACAATGGACGTACTCAAACCAGTCATGTCATCATACGACCAGGCGAATATGTCCTCGTACCCCTTTAGGAACTCTGTGTATTCTTCTCTAATGACAATATGTAAATATTGATTCATCTTTCCATGACACTTTTGCGTCTCCCAGGTTAACAATTTTGGTTTTGTCCAGGTTGGATTTTGGTTTGTTCTCAAAGTTCTCAACTTCTTTGACGATCTCTTCAGGTATGTCATCATCTTCTGAATCAATGTTTGCTCGTCATTGTCTCATTGCATGTCACAGTCATTGGTTAATCAAGATAAGTAATAGTAATGACGTATTAGTAAAATAAGGAGGAAAATGATAGAAATAAATATTAATTTAGTGGAAAAATCAAACATGCTTTGATAATTTGGATAATTGTTTCGCACATTAAAGATCCTATTGCGAAAATTGAAAAAATGTGAAAATAAAATAAAATAGTAAATAATTCTTGTTTTAGTCTTGCTAGCTGTTCGTCGGGCTCGGGTGGTCCTGATGGTCCAATTGTTGAAGTATGCTACTCTGCTCACAGCTTGTATGGAAGGACCCTCCTCCCCCTCCTCCTCGAAAATAACACATCAATCCATAACATTGTTCTCTAGAAACAAGTTTTTTACTGCCGCGTTCTTCATCTGTCCCATAGATGACGTCAGCCTATTGGAAAGTCTGCTCCAGGTGCGGTATTGGTTTCTCTAACGGGTAGTAAGGACTGTGCCATGGTGGCTACCAATTACTGAACTCATCCCAGGTGTATTCACATCCCAATCCAAAAGTAGTGCCATATTTATTGAGTTTTATAGATTTAGAGATCCCTTGGAGGTTCTTGCCAATTCCTTTGCCAGGTTTGTACCCACTCCAATTCAATTTACTCTCGATCTTGTTATTCTACTATTTGTCTTTATCAACAGCATTGACCCTCTGTATGTGACGGTAAGTCTCCCTACCTATCTTTCTTATTCTTATGATTGTTAGAATGGTCTGGTGACTGTATATAGGATTATTGCCATCATCATGAATGATCACTTCCTAGTGATTCCATTTGAACTTTACGGCCTGATGCAGCGTTGATGCTACAACCCCAACAGTATGAATCCAAGGTCTTCCTAGAAGCAAGTTGTAGGACGCTAGCACATCTATCACTTAAAAATTAACCTCGAACCAAGTTGGTCTCATATGCAGACATAGACTAATCTCACCGATGGTTGACCTCTGAGAACCATCAAAAGCTGTCACATTGATTGCTCCTTCTTTTATCTCGTGCAGCCATTTGCATAACTTCTTGAGTGTTTCCAAAGGATATATGTTAAGGCTAGAACCACCATCGATTAGGATCCTGGTGCATTATGTGGTGATGTGCAGTGCTTTGTTGTGACCCAGCCCTTCAGGCGGCAGTTCGTCCTCACAGAATGTAATTTTATTGCTTTCTAGCACTTGCCCCACCATATTGACCATTTCCCTCGGTGATGTTACTTGATATGTAGGCTTCACTCAACACCTTCAACCGAGCATTCTTGTGTGTTTTAAAATTCTGCAGCAGCAAGAGGATGGATATTATTGCTGGTGTCTTGTTTAACTAGTCGATGACAAAATACTCCTTGGCTTGTATTTTCCTCCAAAGGTCATCCGGACCAGTCTAAATGAGGGGAGGCCGATTGGAGGCATGCTTTCTTGATTTGGCTAGATGTTCATGTTATTGACTCTACCAGTTCTCACCATACCCTAGGCTACAATAGTCTCTTTGATTATGACCTTACCTTTTCTTCTTCCCTCTGTTGTATAATCCCATGGTATGGTGTTTGTGTAGAATGACGGCATGGTGGACATCGCCACTTGTATCGGCACAACTATCTTTACTTCGAATAGAATATGTTCTTTGGGTGGCAAAACTGCAACCTCAAATGGTGCTAGTTCCTTTGCTAATGGTGGTGCTTCAAACTCAAGAGGCATAGACACATCTACCTGGGTGTCCGTAGACGGTTAGATCTGGACTATAATCGGATTGAGAGTAACTGCTGGTTTCTTTTGGTCATCTTTTTTATGATCAAACTAATGGATCCTTCGGTATCCCAATCATCCTTCACTTTTATATTGTGAATACCCCCGCCCTTATGGCGTGGTAGAGGGTTGTGCGGATGTTCGGAGCGGCTTCCTTTGCTATAATGACTTTGTTAGCAATCAGAGACTTTATTTTGTCTTTTAAAGAGAAGTATCTATCGATGGTGTGTCCCTTCATGTCGGAGTTGTATCCACAAGACTTATTTGGGTCAACCTACTAAGAATTATTCTCAGGGGTTGTAGCAGGGACGGGGGTTACATAACCGGCATCTTTGAGTCTCTCGAATAGATGGTCAATGGGTTCGGCGATGGCTATGTATTATTTTGGAGGCCTTCGATTGAAATTAGGTCGGGGCCTAGGAAACTTTTGGTGTGCAGGGGGTGATTGGTAATGAGATGGTTGGGCATTGTAAGTTTGGTAGACATGAGCGGGTTGGGAGTATCTAGGTGAGGTAGGTTAGTATGTAGGGGGTGGAGATGACTGATAGGTTGGTGGTGTAGCTTGATAGGAGGGTGCTTGGTAATTTTGGACTGGCTGATATGTGAGTGGAGGTATTGGGTAAATTTCATATTTGAGGGAGACTTAGTCCTTTGTGTGACCATCATAGCCCCTACGTCCCTCTTCTTAGACACACCACTAGACTACAAAGCCTTATTTGTAGCTCGCAAGTCCTCGAAGTTTGTAACTATACTGCTCTAATTAACTTCTTTAATTCGTTTCCCTAGTTTGGTAATGTCAGAAAACTTATGATTCTCAATCACCATCAACCGTTCATAGTATTGCGGGTCTTGAGCCTGGACAAAGAACTTGTTCATTTGTTCTTCTTCTAACGTGGGTCTGACCTTAGCAGCTTCAGACCTCCAGCGGGTAGCATACTCATAAATTGTCTCTGCGGGCATCTTATTTAGATTCTGGATATAGAACACATCTGGCGCGTTCTCTGTGTTAAACCTGAACATGTCCATATAATCAGATGCCAAACCTACCCTGCTCAACCACTTCTTGGGATCCTGGTTGATGTACCAAGATAGCGCATCTTTTTTCAGACTTCTTATGAACAGCTTCATGCAGATCCTTTTGTCCTTTCCTACATCGACCAACTTGTCATAGTATATTCTTAGATGGACCCTTAGATCACTTGTACCACCAAACATATCGGACTTAGGAGGTTTGTACCTCTCCGATAGTTTGACATCCGATTGTATGTAAAGGTCTTCATAGTTCAACCCTTCGATCTATTTACTTCCCTCGATGCCCTGAATTTGGCTGGTTAGTTTCATAAGTTCTTCAGCCAAGTTCCTGATGAGTACATCCTTTTAGTCAAACTCAAGAGCACAAAATATAGGTTGGGTGGAGAGTGGCATGGTCTCTATGTAGATGGGATTGTTGTGGTGGAAATGGTCATTTTAGAGTTTTGTTGTTCTGGGATGTGAAGTGGAATGTTGTTTGGAGTATGGCAAGTGTTGCACTGGTTCTGTGTTGGAGCAGTGGTATGATTTGGTTATTTTTGAGGAGGTGCAGGGTTTTGAACATTGGGGAAGTTGGCGTCTGCGGTGCTGAGGGGGAAGGATAGGTTGGCCAGATTCCGTACCTGATTGAGCTCTTCGTGAAACTTCAACAATTTCTGCTCAAGTTGTAACACGTTTTCCTTTGGAACTCTACCACGACCATCAGTGGCCTCTAGTGTTGTGTTCTCTTTTCCAATGTTGTTCAAATCTTCCATTTTTCTTTTGTTCTTGTTCTTAACAAGACTAAGAGGAGGAGTGGGTGGAGGGCCCCTGGATCTCGTGGAATAAGATGATGTTGCCAGAGTGTACGAACTAATCCTTTGGGGAAGGGAATAACAAAACAAAAATAAAACAAAAAGATAACTAGGTTAGTGAGGATCATAAAATGTGTTGCAATATTTAAACACATAGGGCAGGAATGTAAAGTGTGTCTTAATTTGGGAACCTTGTTGTGCTCGAGGTGGCCTAACAACAGGTTGATTTGGAGAACTTGAAATGATAAATGCCTTATTTCATTGATAAAGGTTAGACGAATTCCAAATCGACATTAAATAAATAAGAAGTAAAAGTTACTAATGGCTACTGGCCTTGTTACATTTTAAAGCAAAAAAGATAAATTCCTATCTACTTGGTCCCAGAAGGACCTTCCCCAAATTCGGCATCCTTGGCCTTCCCCAACTTGTGAAGTCCTAGCAACATGTATGCTCTGGATAGATATCCACCTTCAGCCCCTTTAGCCTCTTGACAATCTTCAACCCTTTTGAGAAACTTTCTTTCCAGTTCCACTATGTCTCGCTCCAAGTATCACAGTCTTTTGTTGGCGATTGTAGCAATGTCTTTTCATTCATCGATCAGCTTTTGGTTGGACTCCTGCATTTCATGATGTTCAATTTTGCACTCGCGGATCCTTTTGTGCAACTGGTTGTACTTGACTTGCGCTTCGGGAAATGGTGTGCGTTCATTGACATGTGCTGAGTGTAATGCACGTGATGATAGTTTCATGGCCCATCTCTATGCGATGATGGATTTGTAGTTGCGGATAGGGGTTCGCCCGACTACACCTGAGGAGAGGACTAAATTGGAGTAGTGATACCTTCTCAATGCTCATGCGTAACAGCAGGTTGGTATAAAAGAGGAAGACAGACTGCCCGTTGATGAGGATGTTAACACACTGGAGCAGTCTGAGGCTGAGCCAATGCAGTTAGATGGTGAGGGAGATGGTGATGATGAGGAGGACGAACATGAGGAAGAGTGGAGAGCGTCCAAGGATGATGATCTGCTTGATCAGGGAGTTTTCTTACACCCTACTCTTTTTATTTCTTGTTTTGTCTAATTGTGCATGCACTGAGGATAATGCATAATTTAAGTGTGGGGTGGGAACTTGTAAATATTAGTAGTTGTTAGCATGTTTTATTTTTAGAATTTGTTTTGTTTTTATTATTATTGTGTTTTTCTAGTTAGTTGTTTTTAGGCAGAAATTATAAAAAACAATTATGAAAAACATAAATATGTTGGACTCTTCCTGATGATGGATCTCTTAGATAGCTTTCGTGAGGGAAGTAAGTCTAAAGAAAATGCAAAAAAGATTTTTTTTAGGTAGTGTAGTAATTCTTCCTTGGTTTTTCTTTGGGCTGCGGTTATTTTCTAAGGGTTTTTAGTTGAACCGGGTGTAAGTAGTTTTAATTTTTAAGAGTAGGAAATACCTGTCTATGAATTTAATAGCAACAATATGTATATGAGCTTTGTGGTGCCTTGAGAATAATCAGTACTCTGGTTGTGACGCTTGGGCTTAATTTTTTACTCTAGGATAAATACCTTAAATCGTGGATTCTTAAATTTTATTAACTTTTTTGAATGGAGTGTTGTGATAATAATCAATCCCGAATGAGTTATGTGCCATGCATGCATGAGATTTGTATGTATTATGTGAATTTCATTTGACGTCCAGAACTTGCCTCGTGTATGTACAAAGAGAAATAGCAGTCTTGTTCAGTTTGAGAAGTGATATAGGCAACTCTTTGTCAAGCTATATATATATAGAGTGCCCACCTAAATGTTATGTATGGTAGTTAACTCCTTTGAACCTATTATCATGTTTCTTTGGTAACCACATTACAAGTCGTACCCCTTTATTTGAATCTGCCATATATTTAAACCTTGTCACCACTCATAAGCACTGAAATTGTGATGAATTATGGAAAATTTAAGGTGTGGGATGGTGGGATGTGGAACAAATAAAATAAGGATAAAGGTGCACCCGATGAAGGAAAAATATGTCAATAAAAGCCATTTGGATAGAAAATGAAAAAAAAAAGAGAAAAGAAAGAGAAATATATATATATATATATATATATATATATATATATATATATATATATATATACACACACACACATACATATAGTAGTGTATGAAGAAGAAAAATTCCTGATGATGGTGGCTTTTGATGTATTGGTGCTTAAAGAAATGGGGGGTGAAATATAGTGAAGCTAAGGTGGAATCTTGGTTTGACATAAGTATGAGATTGAAGGTTGAATTGTTTGTATTAAAGTACTTAAGGGAGGCGTAGTCACTTATATCTAAATGTATCCTACTCGACCCGTAGCCTACATTATAACTAATGAAAGTCCTATTTGATCTTAGACTAAATGAACTCGATTAGTGAAGTATTACACTAAGGGCAAGCTTATAGTACGTCATTTGGGGCATATGAATGTTATTTCTGAGAGCGCATAAATTTTTTCTATATTGAGTTCCTACGTCATTAAAATTCATGGTGTGTGGAACTAAGCTCTTTGATTGGGTGAGGGCATATGATTCATAAAGGAAAGGTAATGTTGTTGACCACCATGTTAGAGTATGTAAATGAATTGTGAATAAAGCATGGTATTTGTGAGTTGATTATTGAGGCGAGGATGTCACACCTGTGTGCTTAAACTATTTTAAAAATTCTTAGTATAATGAGTTAAGGGCATTACTTAGTAGGTTGTATCCATGAGTGTAGTTTGGTTGCTCGAGGACGAGCAAATATTTAAGTGTGAAATTTTGATGTGTGGCTATAATTCATGTTTTTGCACATTATGTGCCTTGCATTTTACATAATTTAATGATAAATTATACTTTGTTTGAGCGTAATGATATCTATTTTATGTGTAGGTGAATTGGAGATGAAAGAAGAGCTAAATGGATACTTAAACATCAAAAGTGCGCTCGAGAAAGGTAAAAAAGAGAGGCTAGGAAAAAACCAGCTAGAACAGGCTTTAGCCTGGTGAGGCCAGCTAAAGGCCAGGCCAAGTAAGCGTTAGCCTAGCGACGCTAGCTTAAGGCCAGGCTGGACCAGGCTTTAGCCTGGCGAGGCCAGCATAAAGCCAGGCTAAGGCTGGCATTAGCTTGGTGATGCCAGGCCTAGGGACAGGTCCAGTCCGAGTTTTGAAGACTTAAATTATTTCCTAGCTTGACTAGGATTTGACCTACACATTTAGGGCTTGTCCAAAACACATAAATAGACCCAAAACGCGACTTTGAAGGACTTTTGCAACCCAAGGCAAGAATAGCTCGTGAAAAACTAATTGGGAGTTAGAATCATCATTTTTATATCCCTTTATCTTTACTTTGTAATTCAAGTATGCAAATTACTTTGGATATTGTTACTATGAGTATGAGTAGCTAACTCATAATTTAGGGTTCTACGGAACCTGTTGAAGGACATTTTCTCGTCACATTAATATAGATTTGCCATAGTATTCTTTTTATTTGTTCAACTATATGCTTATTGATGTTGATTGAATGGCCCTCAATTAACTATTCCTATTTAGTGTGCATTACTCGGGAGAGAGTGCATATTTTGGTTTTTGTTGAACAATGTCACACCTAACGTATATGAGGGGTCAATACGAATGGTTTAAATGTGGGATTAGAGATAACGAAACCTTGGGTAAGATCTAAGTGAGTTGTACTTAAGGCTAGCTAGCGTAATTTAGGAGAATATGTCTAGTATATTGTTGTAATTACTCGGGAGAGAGTTACAATAATCAGAGTGCTCATGATCGATAAAGAAGACTTAGACAAATTATAGCAAACGTAGCGGAAAGGATTTCGAAAATGAGAAAAATTAGAACCTTAGATCATTCTAATTCTTGTCTATAACCCGTTCATAGTTAGTTCTTAATTGTTGCATTTTCATTACGTACTATTTAGTTAGTAAACATCCAATCTATTACTTAAATATTTCCAAAGATTGAATACGTGAATTTGTGTGAGTCTAATAGCTGTGATTGCTAGGTTAATTTCCTGTCGGATTCGACTCCAGACTTGTTAATCGGAATATATTTGCAACGACCACTTTGTCCTTTTTATAAGGCATAGTTGGGCGTGATTAAGAAGCAACAGTATGATAGATTTAGTAATGGACATAAGGAATATTCCATTGGATATTACTTATGTCGTACTTTTTAGGATTTCTTAGGGATATCACTTATAAATAGGAAGGGATAAAGAACTAAAGGGGGATCTTCACTTCTTGATAAGAGCACTTTGTAAAGAGTTGACGGCAAAGAATACACAAAAATTGTCTAGGTCACTGACTACATTGCTCAACATATATACGTTATTCACTCTTTGTTGACTTGATCCAAAGATTCCTTACCCATCCTCACTTTCCATCATTCAGCGTTGCGGTCAGGAGGAAGAATCACCCAAGTCATCTAACATTTGGGTGATAAATTCTTTTTATTACATTTATTGTCATTATCTACATTTATTGCATGTTCTTGTTATAACACTCATTGGCAATTATTGAACACATACCCGATATTTATTATTCTTAAACGTTGTTCATCACGCTGCTATTCTCCAATATTAAATAAAAAATTTATTAAATTTAACTAGAATTTACCCTTTATTTCATCATTAATTAATTTAGCAAAAAACTTAATACTTTTTGATCAAACACTTTCTACTTTTCTACTTTTCTACTTTTCTCTGTGTTTTCTATTTCATTTCTATAGGGTCTCTATAATTTCCTTGTGGAATTGGAAGCAAGTAATGTTACCAAAAGCGCGTCTCAATGCAAGTTGGTAGTTCTGACTGTATAATTGATTTTCTCTGTATAGTATTTTAAACTTGTTTGTCATTTAGCTAGGAAGAATAGAACACTAGTATTCTGTTCAACATAGATAGAAGGGTAGCCAATGATTAAAATTGGTATGACAGAAAGGGGCGTCTAGGTGAGCCATCAAATCAATTAAGAAGTTATATATAGGAGTATAAATGATGATCAGCCAATCTCAATCTGGATTGAATTAAATAGCTGGATATTGAACGAATATATTATGCAATTATTTGTTATTTCCCTTCACTAATCTTCTAGTCTAAACTTTATATATATATGCACGACTGCATGCTTGCTCACAAATATTCAAAAAGAGTTCACATAAGATATGGTAATTTTTTTATGAAAGTAATTTCAACGACAACAAACAATAACTACCCAGTAAAATCTCATATAGTAGTATCTGGGAAGAGTGATATGTACGCAGACCTTATCCCTGCTCCGATAGGGGCAGAGAGTCTGTTTCCGATAGACCCTCGGCTCAGAAAGACGAAAAAAAAAAAAGACAAGAGGAGATAATTCATTAGTAACTCCAGTAGAAATCGTAATAGTAACAGAAACATAACAACCGAAAGCTGAATGACATGAAATAACAGTAACCATAATCTAAGGCCCGAGGCTAAGACAAACAACAAGAATATTGTAGGTTCAACTTAAACTACAAGCCATCTAAAACCAACCCTAGTCCAACCCCGCTTTATCCCCGGAATGAAGTAAGGAAACCTTTATTACCCCTATCCTCCAACCCTAATGCTTGACTTCCAGGCATTCCTATCACGGGTCATGTCCTCAGAAATGTTCAGTCGTGCCATGCCCTGTCTGATCACCTCTCCCCAATACTTCTCACGTCTCCCTCTCCCTCTTCTCGTACCCACCACGACCAACCACTCACACCTCTTCACCAGTACATCGAGGCGTCTCCTCTGCACGTGCCCGAACCATCTCAGCCTCGCTTCCCGCATCTTGTCATCCACAGGGGCGACGCCTACCTTCTTCCGACTATTTTTATTCCTAATCTTGTCTATCCTAATATGCCCGCACTTCCACCTCAGCATCCGCATCTCTTCTACTTTTATCCTCTAGATATGGAAGTTCTTAACCGGCTAACACTCTTCTCCATACAATATGGCCGGTCTAACTACAACTCTATAAAACTTACCTTTGCGTATCAGTGGCTCTTTCTTGTTACGCAAGACTCCAGATGCAAGCCTCCATTTCGCCCAGCCCACCCCTATGCGGTGAGTGACGTCCTCATCGATCTCTCCGTACCCTGAATTATCGACCCAAGGTTCTTGAAGCTATCTCTCTTGGGGATGACCTGTGGCCCAAGCCTCACGACCCCGCCTACATCCCTTGACTCAGCGTTAAACTTGCATTCCAGGTACTCTGTCTTAGACCTACTTAATTTGAAACCCTTAGAATCGAGAGTCTGTCTCCAAACCTCCAATCCCTCGTTTACACCGGCCCTCGTCTCATCACTTAGAACTATATTGTTAGAAAATAACATACACTATCGCACCTCCCCTTGAATATGGTGTGCCAAAGCATCCGTAACATGGCAAATAAAAACGGGCTAAGTGTTGAGCCTTGGTGTAATCCCATAACAATCGGGAAATGCTCCAAGTCGTCTCCCACCGTCCTAACCTTAGTCTTAGCTCTACCTTACATGTCCTTGATCGCTCGTACATAGGCTACCGATACGCCCTTCGCCTCAAGACATCTCCAGAGCACCTCCCTAGGATCCTTATCATACGCTTTCTCCAAGTCAATAAACACCATGTGCAGATCGTTCTTATCCATGTACTGTTCCACCAACCTTCTAATAAGGTGGATAGCTTCCGTAGTGGAGCGGCCCGGCATGAACCCAAACTGATTGTCGGATATAGAGGTCATCTTCCTCACCCTCACCTATACTACCCTTCCAGACATTCATGGTATGGCTAACTAACTTGATACATCTATAATTGTTACAACACCAGATATCATCTTTATTCTTGTACAACGATACCACTGTACTTGATCTTCATTACTCCAGCATCCTCTTCGTCATAAAGATTACATTGAACAACCCAGTCAGCCATTCTAATCCCACTTTACCCACACACTTCTAAAACGCAACCTAAATTTCATATGGCCCGATCGCTCTACCCCTACTCATCATACGCAACGCCCCCACGACCTTCTCCACCTTAATGATCCCGCAATACCTGAAATCTCAAAGACTATCCAAATGCCCCAAGTCACCTAGCACTATTTCCCAACCCCCCTCCTCCTTCAGGAGACCATAACAGTACATCTGTCATCTCTGCTTAATTTGGGACTCTCCCATCAATACTCTACCATCATCGTCTTTGATGCACCTTACTTGGTCTAGGTCTCGGGCCTTTGATAATAGGTAAATTTGACTATAATTATACCCTAAATAATCACACTTTATTATGAGATTAATGTTGTTATGAGGACAAAATGCTTTGATTAGTGTTCGATTGTGTTTTACAGGTAAATGTGATGCATTGGATGCCATAAAAAGCTATTTTGAAGTCATAGGTTGATGAAAAGGCCAAGAGAAGAGCTAAAGTGAAGAGGTTTGGACGAAGCAGTGAAGAAACAGAAGTACTGTTCATCCGCGGTCCACTCGAGGCCGCGGATGAACCGCGAAAAAAGAAGGCCTCTGAAGTTTGACTGTTCACGGTCCGCTCGCGGCCGCGAACGAACCGCGGAAGTCCCAGCGGCAGTAATCCCAGTTGGACTCTAACTTAGTTTTTAAGCCCTAAAACCTCTATATAAACTCCTAGTTTGCCCCATAGAGGCATGTACTTTATTTCTTCAATACTTTTGCAAGGTTTTAGTAGGAGAGATTCATCTCAAACTCTTTCTTTATTTTTATATCAAGTAATTCTTTATGATTTCAATTATTGTTTTTGTTTCTTCAAGCATGAGTAGCTAAATTCTTTTCTAAGGTTTTGATGGAACCTATTGATAGATGAACTTATCGTTTATGTGATTACAAATTGTGATTTAGATTTCTATTTGTTCAACTTCATTCTTATTGTAGTTAATTGGTAGAGCTCCCAATTAGCGGTGCCTATTTAGTGTGCATAACTTGGAAAAGAGTGCATATTTAGGTTTATTGTTGAACAACACCACACCTAGGTTATTAGAGAAATCTATAATTTTAGGCGTAAAGACGGGGTTAGGAATAACAAAGTCTTGGGTGCAATCTAAAGTGAACTATTCAAATTAAAGCCAGCTAGGGTAGCTCGGGAGAGTGCACTAGTAAATTATTGTAATTGCTCGGGAGAGGGTTACGATACACATAGCGTTCATGATTGATAGAATATATTAACAATTTGTAAGAGCATAACGATAAGGGATTCCATCAATAGGGGAAATAAACATCTTAGTCTTTCTCTATATTATTTTATTCAACATTCAATTCTTTCGTTTAAAGCATTCTTTAATTCTTGCAAAGTAGTTATTCGAAAATCATACACAAATATATTCTAAAATTTTGGGAACTTGATTCGTAAGTACTCTTGGGTTGTGAAAGTTGTGATTGATAGGTTAATTCTCTGTGGGATCGATCTTGGACTTATTAGACCAAGTTATATTGACTACGACCGTTGCTTGGACATGAATCAATTTTGGCGCCGTTGCCGGGGAATTAACGGAATTATCAATTGCCATTGACAAAACTTCAAGATTCTTGTGTATTCAGGTTCTTTCTACACTCTACATTGAATATTTTGACGTTTGTTGATTTGGGTATTCAGGTGCATGCCTAGAAAATCTGCAAGGACTGGAGAACTAATTGAAGGACTCTCAGACCCCGAGCAAACTTTTCGGGCACGTAACAAAGCCATCAAACAAATTCAGCAATCTCAACAACCAATCAAACTAGACTTCGACATGGGTGACATGAACGCTCAAAACCAGCAAGCCGGGCTAAACATGCAAGAGGCACAGGAGGCACAAGAAGGTGCATTGTTCGACCGGGCACAACCCACAGCGGATAATTTGGCAACTGCCATCGTTGTGCCAACAATTCAAGCTGAGTCTTTCCAGATTACTAACAACATGCTTCACTTGTTGCAAAACAAGGGATTATTCTCTGGGTCTCAGGTTGAAGATCCACAGCAGCACCTCAAGAACTTTCTATCAATATGCAAAACACAAAGGCAACCGAATGTAACTCCGAAAGCTATCAGATTACTACTTTTTCCATTCTCAGTTACAGGAGCAGCACAGATATGGCTAAACTCACTCCCAATAAACTCCATTGCAACTTGGGATGAGTTAGTCAAACAATTCCACAACAAGTATCATCCACCCAACAAAACAGCTCAACAAATTGATGAGATTGTGAGCTTCAAGCAGAAACCACTGGAAACACTACATGAAACTTGGGGCAGATTCAAAGGCATGCTTGTTATGTGTCCTCATCATGGAATTCCTGAACAGATGTTGGGTCAAAGGTTCTACATAGGACTTTCAGACAGTATGAAGAACATTGTAGATGCTTCAGCAGGTGGGGCTTTTCTGAGCAACACTTGGAGAGAGGGCCAAAATTTGCTAGACAATATGGCTCAAAACTCCGGGTGGACGTCCAGGAATGCTCCTATCACACCAGTAGTCCACTCTGTACCTCTGGATCCATCCAACACTCTGGAGGAGAACGTGGCAACTTTATTGACACAAATGAGCATCCTGACAAAGAAGGTGGAAGAATCAGGGGTTAAGCAGCAAGTTCACATTGTAGATACTACCAATGGTGGTTTATGCACATCTTGCATTAGCCAACCCATAGGTAATCCATGGGCTGCAGACCAAGAACATCATCACCAGCATGAGGATATGAACTATGTGGCTAATTATGGAGGACAGCGACAAGGCAATCAAAACTGGGGCCAACAGGCTCCAATGCAGTATAGACCTCCACAGCCACAATTTAACGCAGCAGGTATGAGGCCATCACACAACATGGCTCCATATGCTAGACCTCAGAATTTCGGCAATCAGCAGCAGGGATATCATCCACCTCCACCACAGCATGGGGGTAGACATGACGATGGGTTTGCAGAATTGAAAGCTATGATGCAACAGGTAATCGGGTCAAATGCCAAAACCAATGAGAGAATAGATGCATATGATGCAGCAATCAAAAATATGGAAGTGCAGATGAGGCAGATTGCTATGTCACTTAACAATCGGCCTCAAGGGACATTACCTGCAGATACACAAACGAACCCAAAGGACCAAATCCCAAAACAAATAATGGCAGTGACTCTGAGAAGCGGTAGAGATCTTGATGCTGAGAATGAAAGTGAGAAAATTGACAAACAGGATGAGACACCTACTCCATTGCCCATTTAATTGGATGAATCCACAGGGTTGACAAAAGCCGCAGTCCAGCCAATTGCTGAAAATAAAGAAGCACAACAAGGAACGGAGAAAGTAGCGGAAAAGGTAGAGCAGCAGATTGATGAGAAAGCGATAGACAAAGATAAATCCCAAGTCACCGGGAAGAAGAGGCCTCCACCACCATTCCCCCAAAGGCTGGCCAAACAACAAAAAGAGGAACAATACAAAAAGTTCTTTGACATGCTCAAGCAAATTTAGGTAAACATCCTATTAATTGAAGCTTTAAAAGAAATGCCTGGTTATGCTAAGATGATGAAGGATTTAATGTCGCGGAAATTTGATTTCCAAGACTTGGCCACAGTTACACTCACACAGACTTGTAGTGCAGTGGTCTCTAGACCCATTGCTGAGAAGCTATCTGATCCAGGTAGTCTCACCATCCCATGCACTATAGGGAATTATGCCTTTGCTAAAGCTTTATGTGATTTGGGGGAAAGCATTAATCTCATGCCCTTAGTTGTCTATAAGAGGTTAGGTATTGGGAGAGCCGCACCCACATCTATGCTTTTACAACTTGCTGACAGGACGGTTAAACGTCCATTTGGTATTATAGATGATGTGCTAATCCAGGTTGGGAAGTTCGTGTTTCCCGCCGATTTTGTTATTCTTGATTGCAGGGTCGACGAAGAAATTCCCCTAATCCTGGGAAGACCATTCGGGAGAGCCATAATTGATTGTGAAACTGGGGAACTCAAGATGAGGTTAAATGATGAGGAGATCATCTTCAATGTGCAAAAATCCATGAGGCGCCCTAGTGAGTTCGCAAATTGCTCTCTAGTTGATGCGGTTGGTGTGATAGTGGAAACCGACGATGCAGAATTGACCATTGAAGATCCACTACAAGCATGCCTGATGAACATGGAAGAGGAAAACGGTGAAAGTTTGGCCGAATGGGTATTATCTCTGGAAGGCAAGGGATTCTGGAAGCGAGAAATCGAATTCGAACCCCTACACTTAGAAAAAAAAGAGAGCCCACCAGCAAAGCCATCCATAGAGGAGCCATCGAAGCTTGAACTTAAACCTCAGGTATGAGTATCTAGGCCCTAACTCCACGTTACCTGTTATTATCTCATCTAGTTTGTTAGATGTGCAGGCCCAAAAGCTTATACAGGTACTCAAGGAATGCAAGACTGTCATCGGGTGGACCATGGAAGACATAAAGGGGATCAGCCCAGCCTATTGCATGCATAAAATCCTCCTGGAAGATGGACACAAACCTTCCAGGGAACATCAAAGAAGGCTGAACCACAACATGAAGGAAGTGGTGAAGAAGGAAGTAATAAAGTGGCTAGATGCGGGAATCATCTTCCCAATCGCAGACAGCAGCTGGGTTAGTCCGGTGCAATGTGTGCCCAAGAAAGGGGGCATGACGGTAGTGAAAAACGACAACAATGAACTGATTTCAACTAGAACCGTCACCGGATGGAGAATATGCATGGACTACAGGAAGTTGAATCTAGCCACTCGCAAAAATCATTTCCCACTTCCCTTCATTGATCAAATGCTTGACAGGTTAGCAGGGAGGTCTCACGTTTGCTTTCTGGATGGATACTCGGGGTACAATCAAATCTCCATAGCCCCCGAAGATAGAGAAAAAACCTCCTTCACATGCCCTTATGGTGTCTTCGCCTTCAGGAGGATGCCATTCGGGCTATGCAATGCACCTGCCACTTTCCAAAGGTGCATGATGGTTATTTTCACCGACATGGTGGAAGACATTATGGAAGTGTTCATGGATGATTTCTCAGTGGTAGGGAATTCATTCGACGAATGCCTTGCCAATCTGACTAGAGCACTACAAAGGTGCATGGAAACAAACTTAGTGCTAAACTAGGAGAAGTGCCACTTTATGGTTCAAGAAGGTATAATACTTGGGCACAGGGTTTCAAGCAAAGGCATTGAGGTAGACCGTGCTAAAGTTGATATCATTACAAAGTTGCCTCCACCAACATCCGTCAGGGCCATAAGAAACTTTTTTGGACACGCCGGTTTTTACCGGAGGTTCATTAAAGACTTCTCCAAAATATCAAACCCTCTCTGTAAGTTACTTGAGAAAGATCATTCTTTTGTTTTTACCGACGAATGCAGGATTGCTTTTGAGGAATTGAAAAAGAGGCTGGTCACAGCACCCATCATCATTGCCCCAGACTGGGAGCAACCGTTTGAGTTAATGTGCGATGCAAGTGATTATGCAGTAGGGGGCAGTGCTGGGCCAGAGGAAAGATAAGCTGATGCATCCAATATACTATGTAATTAGAACTCTGAGTGAAGCACAGCTAAACTACACAGTGACGGAAAAGGAGATGCTAGCGGTTGTGTTTGCATTCGACAAATTCCGGTCCTATCTCATAGAATCAAAGGTAATCGTATACACAGACCATGCAGCTTTAAGATATTTAATTGATAAAAAGGACTCTAATCCACGCCTAATTCATTGGGTGTTGCTTCTCCAAGAGTTCGACCTCGAAATCGGAGATAGAAAAGGTACTGAAAATCAAGTAGCTGACCATTTGTCAAGTATTACACTAGGGGCAAGCCTATGGTGTATCTGTACGCATATGAATGTTCTTTGTTGAGAGTGAGTGAATTTTTCCGATATTTATAAGTTCCATGTATATGAATTTTTAATGTGTGGGAACTTCTCTCAATAAATTTGGTAAGGGCATGTAAGTCAAGAGGAAGAAGGTAAATTTGCAAGTTTTTGATAATAAGTAGAGTAAGTAATAATGTGCTGGCATGAGAGTTTACGGTTAAGTAAAAGATTATGCATATCTTAAGTTGTTCATGTATAATAGCTTTTGTGACATACTTTGGGAGAGACAAATTTTTGTTAATTGGCCTAAAGTGTGATTAAAGATTGCTCGAGGACGAGCAAAGGTTTAAGTGTGGGGTGTTGATAATAGGTAAATCTGACTATAATTATACCCTAAATAATCACACTTTATTATGAGATTAATGTTGTTATGAGGACAAAATGCTTTGATTAGTGTTCGATTGTGTTTTACAGGTACATGTGATGCATTGGATGCCATAAAAAGCTATTTTGAAGTCATAGGTTGATGAAAAGGCCATGATAAGAGCTAAAGTGAAGAGGTGTGGATGAAGCAGTGACGAAACAGACGTACTGTTCATCCGCGGTCCACTCGCGGCCGCGGATGAACCGCGAAAAATGAAGGCCTCTGAAGTTTGACTGTTCGCGGTCCGCTCGCGGCCGCGAACGAACCGCAGAAGTCCCAGCGGCAGTAATCCCAGTTGGACTCTAACTTAGTTTTTAAGCTCTAAAACCTCTATATAAACTCCTAGTTTGCCCCATAGAGGCATGTACTTTATTTCTTCAATACTTTTGCAAGGTTTTAGTAGGAGAGATTCATCTCAAAATCTTTCTTTATTTTTATATCAAGTAATTCTTTATGATTTCAATTATTGTTTTTGTTTCTTCAAGCATGAGTAGCTAAATTCTTTTCTAAGGTTTTGATGGAACCTATTGATAGATGAACTTATCGTTTATGTGATTACAAATTGTGATTTAGATTTCTATTTGTTCAACTTCATTCTTATTGTAGTTAATTGGTAGAGCTCCCAATTAGCGGTGCCTATTTAGTGTGCATAACTTGGAAAAGAGTGCATATTTAGGTTTATTGTTGAACAACACCACACCTAGGTTATTAGAGGAATCTATAATTTTAGGCATAAAGACAGGGTTAGGAATAACGAAGTCTTTGGTGCAATCTAAAGTGAACTATTCAAATTAAAGCCAGCTAGGGTAGCTTGGGAGAGTGCACTACTAAATTATTGTAATTGCTCGGGAGAGGGTTACGATACACATAGCGTTCATGATTGATAGAATATATTAACAATTTGTAAGAGCATAACGATAAGGGATTCCATCAATAGGGGAAATCAACACCTTAGTCTTTCTCTATATTATTTTATTCAACATTCAATTCTTTCGTTTAAAGCATTCTTTAATTCTTGCAAAGTAGTTATTCGAAAATCATACACAAATATATTCTAAAATTTTGGGAACTTGATTCGTAAGTACTCTTGGGTTGTGAAAGTTGTGATTGATAGGTTAATTCTCCGTGGGATCGATCTTGGACTTATTAGACCAAGTTATATTGACTACGACCGTTGCTTGGACGTGAATCACCTCACTTTAGCCAGCTGAAACAACTTCCTTTCCCTGCCTTTCTCCTCTAATTTCTCGTATAGACGGCTGAATGCTGCATTATCAGCCTCCGTGACCTCTAGCTTTACCTTCTTCCTAGCCATTTTGTACCTCTCTCTATTCGCACTCCTCTCCTCCTCACTTGTGCTCCCTGCTAACTTCGCGTACGCTACCTTCTTCACCTACAGTTTACCTTGGACTGTGTCATTCCACCACCAGTCTCCTTGGTGCCAACCAGAAAAACCCTTTGATACACCTAGCACCTCTCTCACCGCCTCCCTCACACAGTTCACCATCGTCGACCATATATTGCTCGCATATCTACTACTCCTCCAAGCTCTCATAGCGGATAACCTCCCCTCAAACTCCTAGGATTTATCCTTGGTTAAAGCTCCCCATGTAATCCTCATTCGGCCACGAGCATACCTCTTCTTTCTCTTCATCATGATGCCGATGTCCATCACTAAGAGCCTATGCTGAGTCGCGAGGTTCTCTTCCGGGATAACCTTATAATCCTTGCACAATCCTCTATCACACCTTCTAGGAAGAAGGTAATCGATCTGAGTCTTCACCGCCAAATTCCGGAAAGTAACCAGATGCTCCTCCCTTTTCGGAAAAGTCGAGTTCGCAATCACCAACTCGAAAGCCTTAGAAAAGTCTAACAGTGATGTACCTCCTCCATTCCTATCCCCAAAGCGAAATCCACCATGCACCTCGCCATAACTATCAGCAATCGCCCCAATATGGCTATTAAAATCCCCTCCAATGAATAACCTTACAGTAGGTGGAATACTATGAACAATCTCATCCAAGCCCTCCTAAAAACGTCTCTTAACCTCCTCATCCAAGCCCGCTTGCGGCACGTAAGTGCTAATGACATTGAGGGTGCACTCACCGGTCACCAACTTATTAAATATTAGTCTATCATTCGCTCGCCTAACCGCAACCAGAGACTCTCTAAAATCCCTATCTAGCAAGATACCCACTCCATTCTTACCCCTCACGACTCCAGAGTACCACAACTTATACCCATCCGCATTCCTCGCTCATCCCTGCCCACCTAATCTCCTGGACACAATCTATATTAGCCTTTCTCTATGTGAAAGTAATTACGTGAATTTTAATTGATTCTCTTTTTTTTCTCCTCTAAAAATTTCCCCTATATAATGTGCATTTGGTTTCCATTTTAAAGAGAACTTTGGTCCCCATAGTTATTGGAGTGTGATAATTTTGGTACGAGAAAAAAGACATAATACCTAACATATACGGTTTTCAGGTAGGGAAGTAGCTAGCTAGAGTCAACTGCTGAAGCTTTTGCATGGAGGCTAGCTAGGAAAGTCACAATCTCAATACAACAGGTGTCTTCCAATATATAATACACTAGTCAATTTGTCCGTACTTCGCGCGGTTATAAAAAAAAAGTTAAATTGCAATACATATTGTAAATTTATCCGGAATAGAGTAGATTAATTTTTTTTGTGTATATATTTTTTTATAAATTTGTTTTTTTTTTAAATTCGCTCCAAAATATTTCATATCAATAATTTTAAAGATAACTTTGTTATCCTAAAAAAATAATTATTGTCTGATAGTCGATCATAAATTTTCGTAATTCCTGAAGCCAACATTTAGACTTGAAAATATATCAATAGAAACTCATAAACCACTAAGTTTTCTTTTGACTATAAAAAGATAAACAACTAATATTACTTTTATTAAACCCTTAAATAGAAAAATGTCATTCATCATGTCAAGGACGATTGACTTATATGCTTATATAAGTGTTAGTGAATAGCAATTATTGCATTGTTCCTTTTTTCTTTTCACAAAAATATTATTAATTGATGTACTCTTTAATTTTTTGTAATTAATTCTGATTTTTTTATAGTTAAGTATAAGATTAGAGCTATTCAATTCAACTGATAGAAATGAAATACTATACCATTCGATTAAGTGATTCACCACAAATTGCATAGTTATTTTCATTGAAAGAATTTTTTTTCGTTTTAATGCTAGAGGTGCCTTGAAAGAGGAAGAAAAAAGAAACATAAATTATCTCTTTTAAGAGAAATGTTATACTACCTTGTGGTCCATTTTATATATTTTTAATCATCTACTGATTTATAGTAATTTTCCGTACATCCTTATCCAATTTAATTTACACATAGTAATATCTTTTTAAGTTTTCTAAAATTGCAATAAAAAATGAATCATCTTCTAACATTGTCTTATTCTCTCACATGAACTTTTCCTATATTCATTTATTTGTTTCTATGATAGAATATTCACCTTATTCTTTTGCAAAAAAATATCAAAGTAAAAGCTACCAAATATTAAACAACCATTAAAATCAATGGTAAGATAATTGTGCCTTTAAATACAGAGGCATATCTAAATTTTTAAGTTTATGAGTTCTTACATAAATTTTAAGTTAATATACAATAATAATTGGATTAACGGACTGGGTTCCAAGCTAAATACCCACCTTGACTTAAAATGCTTCAGAGTTATAACTTATATGGAAGTATATTTTTTAACTTCTAAATAAACTAAAGTTATGAACTATGTATGAATTAAGCCAAATATATGTTGTTTATAAAAATTCCTATTGGCTTGATTAAAAACTCAAGTTACTATTATTTTCCTTCTGTTTATAACACCTTATGTAGTTGGAATGTTATTTCATGTATTACACCACTATTTAAAATATTTAGTTGAGTAAATTCGGCATTAACGATAATTACACAAGATAAATTAAGGAATAAAAACTATCACAACTAAAGTAGTGGAGTTTGTGAAAATCATAAAACTAAAAAAAATGGCTTGATAGATAATCATGAACTTAACCTATTCTTAAAAGATAGTCCTATCAGGTTACAAATAGGCTTTAAAGAAGAGATGGAAACAAACGTGTAAATCCTACTACTAAGATACAATCGACTATGTAGAAGACATTGATGACCTTGGAAGCTCCAACTACGTTGAACCTCTATCTCTTTTTCCGTCTCAAAGGGTAAACATGATCCTTGTTCCCTCGATGCCAAGCTTACCTAGTTCTTTTGTATGTATAAAGGATATGAGCTTCTATCATTTTTCCATAAGGAATACAAATGTTGGCTTCTTCCAATAATTAGCAAACTGAATTATGCTAAAGAAAAGAAGAAAAATGCAATTTATAACACAATAAACAAATAGGGGTTACATATTCCAAAAGTCACAACCCAAGATGAAATTTATAACAAATTAAATAATTGGGAGTTATGAACTTGAAAAGACACAATAACTGAAGATGGGTGAGTTATGGATATAATTATTTTAAATTAAGATAAATGGTTAAATTGAAAGGAAATAGTAAAAAAATGAGAAAAAAGATAAATGAGATTCCTACAATATAATAGATGCCACCTCATCTTGTCAAGTTCCTCCTTTATATATTTATATATGTTATAAAATAAAAGAAGAACAAGAACGATATTGCAGACAAAGAGAGATAGGGAATTCTTATTGAATTTTGGGATGATTTACAATAGGGTAAGACTCATCTATTTATAGGAGAAATATGACTTAGTCACAAAGTAAACTCTTCACAAGATAGACATTCACTCCAAATAGAATTCTATTCTTAACACTCCCCCTTGAATGTCTACTCAATAAGTAATGTGCCTCATCAAAACCTTAACTAAAATAAAACCCAATGGGAAAAAAAATCTAAAAAAGGAAAAAGAGTACACATATCTAATAATACGCTTTTTGGCTGCCTCGTTAAAAACCTCGCAAGGAAAACCCAGTGGGACAAAACCTTGTAAGGGAAAAAGAGTACAACGCGTATTAACTCCTCCTGATGAGAGTATTAATTCACATCCTTGAGCATTTGCATTCCAATCTTGTGCACTAGCTTCTTGAAGGTTGACGTCGACAAAGATTTTATATCAGTTTCAACATATTTTCATAACGACATAACATAGAGATCTCTTCATTCATATATTCCAGGTACCTGAATCTCTCATGAGATATTATGAAGTGTTATGTCATGTGATCTTCTAGATCACTTGCCTCCTTTATTATGATCATTTGTTCATCTTCTTTATCAAGAAGTTTAATTTGAAACTGATTTGTCTATACGCTTTAAGCTTACCATAGACTTTGTCCTTCTAGGACTTAATATGAGCATTTGCAATGAGAATATAGTTACTTTATTTGGGTCAGCATATACGTCTAGCATGTTTTGCAATATATTTCACATGAATTATCCTTTTATGAACTTCAAGTTCATATAATTTTATTCGAGGATCTAGATGTATAAATGATAATTCATTCCATGTAACATTTTCTCAACTGTTGTATCTTATCTCCTCCTCATGTTAGAAAAACTAACTTGTTTCCTCAACTTTGAGAACCTATCTTTGTGTGTTATGGTGTTAATAAAAATATACACCACACATCAATAATAATAAGATGAAATTATTTGGTTCCTGACCCTGAACCACTTGTGAGGGGAGAAAATAATATACTTTCGTATATAACCTATATCAAACTGATATAGATAACTTTGTTCTCATAAGCAATAGTTTAGCTATTAAGTGGAGGCACTCAATAAATCATTTTGTTAAACCAGCTGTGATGTAAACCAACTTATCAAGATGAACTTCTTGAATAGGAAATCTGGAAATTATGCTCGAATTAAATTAATGAGAAAGTTACCTCGCACACACCGGTCAGGTTGCAGGTTAATAATAATTGCACAAGTAACCATCTCATAGATGCATCTTATGTGGTATACATGGCAGGTGAATGGGCCCATATTCACCTTTGATATTTCCAGCATTCATGGGATTCAATCCCAATTTCAGTTGGTCAATTAGTTAATGAGAACAAACTATGTAATAGAATTCGTAAAGAACTTACCAGTTCTTTAATATTTACCCATGTGAATTCTCTTTCATTTTTGCACATCATGCTTAAATTGATATGGCAAAACCAATTATGGCAACTGGATAAATTATCAATATTGATAAATTTCAGATTTACACCATGATGTGTGCAATTATGAATAAACTCCAAGTTTATTATGATATGGGATTTATATCAATAAATATTCACTTCATTGTGATATTCTTTTGTTTATGCAGTACAAATTGGAGAATAAAGCGGGTAGCTTTTCATATACATATTACCCTGCTACAAGATGTAGTAATAAAAGATATTAAATCTTTCCTTTATTTGTAGTCTCAATATAATCAACCGATTTCGCATATACTTTGGAAACTGAATAAGTTTCTTTGAGACTTACTACAACACAATACCTTATTGGTAACCAATTGTGTTTCTCCAAAATAGAAATAATTGGCTCTTCCAGAGCTCTCAATTAATTTTGCACTACCACATATTCATCATCATTCATGTGGAGAATATCTCTTTTAAAGAGAAAGTTATATCATTATGGCCATGGTCAAAATAATATGCAAGATCTGTTTCTTGCATTATCGTTGACTTTAATAATCACATTGCCAAAATATTGTGGCGTACAATAGGTACGTGACCAATGATCATTTATGCCATAATAATGATATTATTTCTTATATCATCTCAAACCTCCTTTTAGAGGTGAGTGTGGTGTAATCACTACCACTAGCACATTTATATTCTTCTAAAATCGAATATATATTCACAGATCAGATATTTTCTCATTCACATCATGAATGGACCATAGTCATCTGTATGTGCTTTATAAAATCTCATGTCAAATTGATGACAAATATTTTCACAAAATGTGGGATTATTTTGAGAATCCTTATTGTTCTCATTACCACAAATGATGATGATTATAATTTCGTCTATTGCCACGTCCACATCCATTGATACCTTCACGGTAATAGTTTTGTCTTCTTTCAGACTTATCATATATTGCTATCACATTCTCCTAAGGGAATGAGAATGGAGAAAATTCAATGGGACGGGTTTTCACTTCTTGTGCGCATGATCATACATGACTTTGATCATGGCAAGACATAGAAATTTTACCACTTCATGTGGGTGTAATTTCTTAAAAACTCCATTAGAGTTATAATCAAACTTTGTTGTTTTTGCCTGTATATAAAATCAAATTATAGAATTTCAAGAATTTGAAAGAGAAAAGTAAAATACTTACCTTAAATCCAGAATTTTAATCATGAAGGAAGTTCATGAAACAATTGACAATCATTATGCTCAATACCAAAGTTTCTACTCAATTGATTAGAGTCTCGTGCTGATAACGTGTTATGAAATAATAAAAGAAGAAGAACGATATTGCAGAGAAAGAGAGATAGGGAATTCTTATTGAATTTTGGGATGATTTACAATGGGGTAAGGCCCATCTATTTATAGGAGAAATATGACCTAGTCACAAAGTAAACTCTTCACAAGATAGACATTCACTCCAAATAGAATTCTATTCTTAACAATATAAATGATTAAACTGTATGAGACAAACCGAGTTCGGAACCTTTTGTTTTGTTTTTATTTTTCTCCCTTTCTCGATCTTACGCCGATGGTCGATTGGAAACAGCCTCTTTGCCCTATCGGGTAGGGGTAAGGCCTGCGTACATATTACCCTCCCCAGACCCCACCATGTGGGACTATACTGGGTAGCTGCTGTTGTTGTAAAAGAAAATGACTTTTCTATCTATTTAGCAATATAAAACTGCGAATTATCTTAACGGATGTTAAGGCAATTCGTAGTTTTTTACTGCGAAATTGGTATTAATTATTTTTTTTAATTTCCCTGATATTTCACAGTAAATAACTACGAATTGCATTTTGCAGTTACTTACTGCTAATTACACAATTAAAATATACCCCTTCTTCTTTCCCTGAACACATTGTCATCATTAACAACCAAAATTCGGTCCCCCCTTTCTGTTTTGCTCTCGATTTTTTAATATTAAAAAAAAATCGGTCCCACCCGTCCTTTTAAAGAGTAGCAGCTGTAGGCCCCACACGAAGGATTGTTTGGATACCGTTTGGGAGAAAACAAATCACTTTCACAGCCGTTAATTCGAGGTATTTCAATCTATTTTATGTTGAAACTCGTATATTATGTTTTCATGTTAATTTTATTTATGTTATATGTTTTATATACCCTGTTAGTATATGTTAGTAGTAATTTAGTTTGTTGACATGTTAGTATATACCATGTTAGTATATGTTAGTATTAATTTAGTTAGTATATACCATGTTGATATGTTTGTATATACCTTGTTAGTATATGTTACTATTATTTTAGTATATTAGTATATACCATGTCACATGATATGTTTGTATTAATTTTTTACTTATTCTATTTATGGTATGTTAGTGTGATTAATATTATTAATATTATTTTAGTGTAGAGCTTTTTAGCGTAGATTTTTTTTAGTGTATAGAGTTATATTAATTAATGATTATTAAGTGGTACCGCGGTCCAAAAATTAAGACTGAAACCCATACACAACTATTATCTCAAATTTGTAAAATTATACTTAATTTAATTTATTAAGTTAATAAAATTGCAAAAAATATTAAAATTGAGACTTATAATAATTAAGAATTATTTGGTGGTACCGGGCGTAAAAAATCAAGCCTGGAATCCATACACAACTATTATCTCTATTTCATAAAATTATACTTAATTTAATTTATTAAGTTAATAAAATTGTAAAAATATTGAAATTGAGATTTATAATAATTAAGAATTGTTTCATGGTACCGGGCGTCAAAAATCAAGCATGAAACCCATACATAACTATTATCTCTAATTTATAAAATTATACTTAATTTAATTTTTTAAGTTAATAAAATTGTTAAAATATTGAAATTGCGATTTATAATAATTAAGAAATATTTGGTGGTACCAGACGTCAAAAATCAAGCCTAAAACCCATACACAACTATTATCTCCAATTTGTAGAATTATACTTAATTTAATTTCTTAAGCTAATAAAATTATAAAAATATTAAAATGAGATTTATAATAATTATGAATTATTTGGTGGTACCGAGCGTAAAAAAACAAGCCTGGAACCCATACACAACTATTATTTAAAATTTGTAAAATTATACTTAATTTAATTTCTTAAGTTAATAAAATTGTAAAAATAGTGAAATTGAGATATATAATAATTAATAATTATTTGGTGGTACCGGGCGTCAAAAATCAAGCCTGGAACCTATACACAACTATTATCTCCAATTAGTAAAATTATACTTAATTTAATTTTTTAAGTTAATAAAATTGTAAAAATATTAAAATTGAGATTTATAATAATTAAGAATTAATTGGTGGTACCGGACGTCAAAAATCAAGGATGGAACCTATACAAAACTATTATCTCCAATTAATAAAATTATACTTAATTTAATTTCTTAAGTTAATAAAATTGTAAAAATATTGAAATAGAGATTTGTAATAATTAAGAATTAGTGGTACCGGACGTCAAAAATAAAGCCTGGAACCCGTACACAGCTATTATCTCCAATTTCAAAAATTATACTTAATTATGTATTTTATTATACTAACACAAATAATTAAATTTTTTTAAATTATAGTATACGACATGGCATTTCCTCCACATGCGCACCCTGGACTTGCGTTGGATCAGTTACTATTACTGCAGGGTGACCATAGGTCATCCTATGTTTGGGAGGGCCATCTAGCGCTTCAGACTATCCACCCCAAGAGGCCCGATGATCAATGGGAGTATATAGCGGAGCATCCCCTCCATCCGCGTGTAGTAGAGATGCTACATGATACGGGGTTGTATACAATTTTTGAGCTTGGACAAATGCAGCTTGACTGGTCGCTCATCACGTCCTTGATAGAGCGGTGGTGACCAGAGATGCATACATTTCACTTGCCTAACGGAGAGGCTACTCACAGTGTAGGACGTCCAGGTGTTATATAAACTGCGCGTAGCGGGGCACGCATTTACACTGCCCCACCAGTGGAGAGGCATGACCCCGGCACAACTGGTGGATATGATGGGGCAGATTACTGGTTTGAGACTGGTGGGCGACCAGGGTGGCAGTCAAGTGCATTTATCACTGATTAGAGATCAGATGGCAGCTTTGCATCCTGATATTACGCACCAGACAGAGCAGCTATGGATTATTCGTTACACTCGGATGGCATTGCTCCTGTTATTCGGGTGTGTCTTGTTTCTCGACACCTCGGGGAACAAGATGACCATGCAGTTTCTTCACTGTCTGGAGGACCTGGATGAGCTACAGCATTACAACTGGGGAGCTACTATTCTGGCCTATCTCTATAGGAGCATGTGTTGGGCGAGCGTCAGTCCAGCTGTTGATATTTGTAGTTTTCTGCCCCTCTTTCAGGTGCAAAATATTTCTGAAATACATTGTTCATTACCCCCAAATTCTATATTATGAAATGGCTCATAAATGTACATCAACATTTGATCTTAGGTTTGGGCCTGGCAGCGGATCATGCCGTTGCAGCCACCTCTACAACACTTCAGCTCGGACAAGGCTATCCGCCTCTCGCACTGGCTGTTAGATGGATTCTCCGACGGGGGACCTACCGTGGGGTGGATGCCCAGCATAATCTCCCCCTTATTAGGTACTTATTAGACATGTTGGTGGATGGACAGGTAATATCTACCTAAAATTGGTTGTTTTAAATCTAGTTGTATTTTGCGTACTCATTTTTTTGTTACTGCTTGTATTTATCTGGACGCCATACAGTAATGAAATGCTTGCCCACCTACCGACTATTTGCTCAGCAGACCGGTTGATTTGGAGCACCTCCATCCCATTGATATTTTGAGATTTTGTTGAGTATCATGCGACAGAGCGTGTGCTGCGACAGTTTGGTCGTCCTTAGCCGATACTGAGAGCCCGGATGGGAGCCTACTCACTATCAGCGAGATGATCGTTCGAACAAGATCCGATAGTATGTTGGGTGGCTACAGCAGCAGATAGCGTATTGGGAGGAGCGATCTGAGCGCATCCCGCTACCACCTATAGTTTTCGAGGAGGGCTCTATTCAGCTCTATAATGGGTGGTACCAACGTCATACCCGATTGTTGATCGGGAACCCCATTCACGTACTTGACGACCGCTACAGACCGTACGCCGGGAGTCACGAGGCACTAGTATGTTTTTTGACTTATTAATATCATATAATTGTGACATACAGTTATTTAATTACTAATTGAATTATTTCACAGGCTATTGGGCTTCACCGCATCTACCAGTCTGGACAGGAGATTCAGCAGCATTCGGACAACCCTGGATTGGTTGATTTTGGGCGGGAGATAGCTCAGATGGCTCGTTTGACACTGTTGCAGGCGAGAGATATCCAGAGGTTAGAGCATGAGCCTGAGTATGCGACTCCAAATGCCTACTATAGGGGTAGGCCAATCCCACGAGTAGGGGCTAGGGCAGCAGGCAGGGCTGCACCACGAGCTTGCAGGGCACGACGAGGAGGTGGCCAGCAATGGGGCGTTGAGGTACCTGTCAACCCACTTGCCGATGTACATCATGAGGAGTTCGTAGTTGGGGGGTTTTGGAGATTACTAGCAGGGTTATATGGCTCATCCAGATGACCCTTCCGGCAGCATGCCCTCATATAGCCTTCAGTTGTCTTTGCCAGCGTCGCAGATCACCCCGTCGGGAGCATTATCGATCATGGGTACCTTTGACGGGGATGTAGATCAGTACTTCATATGCACATTTACCGCAGGTGAGCATCGGCCGACCCGTGATGTGGATGGAGGTCGCAGGTTGAGTTATCCATCGTCCCCGAGAGTTGATGCGATATGTTTGTATTACTTTCGTATTGCAATTCTATATTATTTTCCTTCCGCTGCGATTAATTAATTACATCTTTTTTTATGCAGTCTTCGTCCCAGCCCATCTTTGAGCATACTACATGTGGTGATGAGAAGACCATCGAGACATATACGCAAGAGGTCGATGAGACCTTGGTGAGAAAAATAATTTCTTACTGCTATAAAATAAAATATCTATATTATTTTATCTAACATTACTTATTGTTTTATAGGTTCCTCACGGCCCAACGACCTATTCTTCCGACCCTACCAGTTGTGTTGTTGCTGCTTCTGCGCATCCTTACATAAAGTGGCAGCTTGACGATGATGATCCAGATAGTGTGCCCGGCCGACAGAGGATGCAACTTAGGCCAGCAGTAATACTGAAGCACACAGCCTGCGGCACTCACTGAATTGCTTATGTATATAGCCTTGTGTAAATAGTGCTTTATGTTTCTAATAATAAAATCTATTGCGAATAATTACATTTATTGTGTTTTAACATCAATACTTAGACGGAACTACTCAAACACATACCTTACACACAGAGCACAATAACAAACAATACAACTAATAGAAGCACTTGACAAAAGAAACAACAAAGTAAACTACAACATTCAACAAGTAAATGGCATCGCTTAGGTACGACCGCGTAGTATTATTTGCTTAATCCTCTCAAACTTTCGTTCCAATTATTTTTTTCTTCTTTCACCTCCTTGATCTACCTTCAATTCTTCAATATCTGCATTCTTTCCCATTGCCCAATACACACATTTTGAAGATAATACACTTAGTCTTTGTAGTATTCTTGGTAATATGGTTCATCAACCCATACCTTAAAATTGCATGTAAGTTCGGCGGGTTGCTTATAAAACATATTCATACACCCCCACTATTTACGCCCAGCTTCTTCCCAATCATCGAACATCATAGTTTTGTTTCCGCAGTCGCATTTTGGGGGACAAATGGGTCGTTTAGACATTTCTTAAATAGAAGTTTTCTTTTAAGGAAAATTTTGATTATAGGTTGATGTTAAGCGCAGAAAATAACTCGAACGCTCTTGTTATTTATAGGAAACATATAACATAAATCGTCATATTATACTGCAAATTACAAATCCACAATACGTAGTATTGTACTACGAATTACATACACATGGCAACACAACTTCACATTTCGTAGTATTGTACTACGAATTAAATCTTTTTACAACTCATAATTTTCAACTTTTTCAGAAGAAATGACAATTCAACAATACGTAGTAGTGAACTACGAATTACATATGACATGACAACTCTTGCTTTTCAACTTTTTCATACTAAATGACAACTCCACATAAAAGCGTAATGTCACGTGATTTTCAGCTTTTTCAGACGAAAGGACAACTCCACAATACGTAGTATTGAACTACGAATTACATAGACATCACAATTCATAATTTTCAGTTTTTAATACAAAATGACAACTCCACAATACGTAGTATTGAACTACGAATTACATAGACATCACAATTCATAATTTTCAGTTTTTAATACAAAATGACAACTCCACGGAAAAGCGTAATGTCACATGATTTTCAGCTTTTTCAGATGAAAAGACAACTCCATATACGTAGCATTGAACTACGAATTACATAGACATGACAATTCATGATTTTCAGCCAGCTTTTTCAGATGAAAGGACAACTCCATAATACGTAGTATTGAACTACGAATTACATAGACTTGACAACTCATGATTTTCAGCTTTTTCATATAAAAGGACAACCCCACATTATGTAGTATTTTACTACGAATTACATAGACATGTACGTCTACCGCAAAATATATGGCAATGGATTTGGACATAACATTTTAAATTTGCACAACATCACATTTAAAGTTGCATATTTCGCTTGTATTTTTATTGTAAGAGATTTTGAACAAGAAATGTAATTTGAACATGAATTTTATTTCAAAGTAAAACACAAAGACAAAACAAGGAAAACTAAAGATACATGCCACAAAAGCAGGAAAACTAAAGATACATTCCAACTACTAATTAATCACGATCGTTTCCTACAATTCGCTCCAACCACTCGAGTTGCTCTTCCAGCCTTTGTTTCTCTTCTTGTGCCTCGTTGATTTTGGCCTTCAACGCCTCAAGTTCTTCATTTATTTTTTACTCGCGCTCCTCTTGGCTATAAGTTAGACAAAGTAGCTCATAAATACGTTCTTTGTAGCGGTCTTGCTTACATGGTTCGTCCTTCCAAACCTCAAAGTCACATGTAGGCTTGTCTGGTAACTGCCCGTGCTTGTTCTTACATGCCCAGTAGTGGCGTGCACCTTCCAAAAAATATTTGAGCAAAATACATTTTTCTCTGCAGTAACACCTTGGGACATAAACGTTTTGTGAAGAAATTTCTTACACTGAAACTTTTGTTCTTGTTAAATGAAGCATGTAAGTACCATGAAACTTTTATTTATAGTCTAGATTTCAAACAAAATCGCAGTATTGTACTGCGAATTACATAGTGAATTTTCAAGACATAAAATAGAGTTTTCACGTGCTTCTCAGCTTTTGAAGCAGGACATGTTAAATCCACAAAACGTAGTATTATGTGACGAATAATATATTAAATGACCCTGACATTAATAACATGTAACAGGCTTGTGAAAATATATTTATTTCATATGTATTGAGTCAAACAACAGTACAAACATATATTACAACTAATAATACCAAAATAAAGAACTAGGGGTATGCTTGATAGTTTGCTACATTGGACGAACTTGTAACAGTATTACCCCCACCACGCCCAGCACCTGAAGGACATTTACGACGGTCATGTCCAGTTTGGGAGCATATGCTACATTTACGTGCATAAACGGACTCACAAACATCAATTTGGTTCGGTATACGTGTTCTCTTTTGCACTTTCAGCTTGCGCAAGTAGTTGTTATATACCAACTTAAAAGGTTTCGGCGGCCAATAATGCTCAGCACCTAATGGATGCAACTTCCCACTATACGTGTCTACGTATGCTGCAACACTGTATTGCCTATCAATGTAGTTTGTTGCCCCATTTCCAATTTGTTAAAAGCACTTCAATGCATGTGGGCACGGCATGTGGTTGATGGTCCATTTCCCACATGAACATAACCTTCTATTTTCATTCACCGTATGTAGATTATTCCCACGGTGTTCATGGTTAGTGGTCATAACTTCAAAAACACCCCATTCATGATCGTACTAAAGAAACGAATGCCACTGTGCTCGCCTCCTGTACCTTTCAAATCTTGCCATGGGTATTGGCATAAATATGCAGCTGCATGCCTTTCAACAAACCTCCATGCACTCTATTTGAAGGTCATGCGGACCATGGCAGTGACAAGCAGTCCATGGGCAGACTTCAACAAGCCATTGAATGACCCCGACACGTTTGGTGAGGGCTCCCCATCGTCTCCCGCCATCAGCATGCAATGTCCATATTTGAGGGTCATGTTGCATCAACCAAGTATAGGCTCGTGGTTCTATCTGCCGGATTGCTTCGATGAGCCTCGTGAATTTACACAGCTAGTGCTTAGTTGCAGCCATCCACATTAAGTCATGCAATACCTTGTCAAGAAATTTCTTCTGGAAATTGGCCTTTAGGTGCCTCACACAGTAACGGTTGTATGCATGCGGTTCCTGCCATTCAGGCAAGTGACGTACAAAACTTAAAATACCACCATGCCGATAAGATATTAGACAAATACCTGAACGTTGTTTGACAACGTGCTACTTCAAGTGGTTCAAGAACTGTGTCCACGTCTCTTCACTTTCGTTGGCACAAATGGCAAAAGCTAGTGGAAATATTTGTCCGTTTGCATCTAGAGCAACTGCAATCAAAAGCTTAATATCATACTTGCCATAGATATGAGTACCGTCTATGGAAATTACAGGACGACAATGCAAAAAATCATCTATTGCTGGTTTAAAAGACCAAAATACATAGTTGAATATATATTCCGGTCTATCCGGACTTCGCTCACGCCTCCATTCAACAACAGTCTCGGGGTTAAAGTGTTGTAGTGCAGCCATATACCTGGGCGGATTTGAAAAGACTTATCCTAGTTGCCATAAATTAGTTCAAAGGCACGTTTGCGACCGAGATATGCCTTTCTTTTAGTTATAGTACAACCATACTCCTGGTGGACGGCTGTAATACACTCTTTAATCTTGAATCTAATGGTCACTTCCAAAAAAGGAACTAAGACAAGGGAAATAAAGTCAACATCCAAGTTGAAGTGGTTCTTATTGAATGTGTCAATTTCACATCTATGCTCGCTAATAAATTTACCAACTTTCCACAAACCTGATTTTTCTTTGTGGCACGCAGCATCCAGTGACAACCCATAAAACACCTACGGCATATAGCCTTGTATTTATATGTAGTTGACTCACTTACCGTCATCTCACGACACTCCCTTATACTATAGATTTTTACAGCCCTAACTAGGCAAGCTTTGTCGGGCAAATACATGCCCTTTGTAAGAACAGCTGGTCTAGATTCATCCCACATCATCGATCGTAATTCATCATTATCCCTTGTGAGGGCATCAACGTTAGGCACGATTGGTAAACTATCAAGGTAGGGAATATTTCTCTCATGAAAAGTCACGTAGGACTGATACACTCTTGGTCTAACGGGAGTTGGAGGAACATGCTCCCTAGTCAACTCAGGTTCCACATTCACTTCCTCCTCCTCATCATCACCCTCCTCATGGAAGGGTGTCTCATCCCCAGACTCATCCGTATTATTATCATAATCACTATCATCCTCCTGACTCTGCGCATCTGCTAAGTCACGAGTAAAAACATCGTCTATGGTCAACTGTGTTAGTCCAGGAGCTTCAAAAAGCTCGTTTTCACTGCAGAAAACAAACAAAAATATAAGTTACCCAATACTCAGGAAAAATATTGTACATATCCCCATATCACTTTACTTACAAATTGTATTGTCTTGAAGTTTCATGCTGGATATTTTCAGGTTGGTGATAACTACCAGATGGACCACCGTGGTCCAATACTCCAGAGTTACGCAAATTCCAACTAGGGGCGTGGTCATATCTTGTAAAATTCAAATCCGGACGATACCCCCTATAAAAATTATGAGTGTTAATACAAATCAATTTAAAATAAGAAGGAAATAAATTCACTAAAATTAAGTTTACCAGTCGTCTTGTTGATTACATGAAGTAGTAACATTATTTTCTGCTTGCTCATTCACCTGTGGTAACAAGTTTAAATCAAGGCAAGCTCTTCCATCTCTAATCTGTCCGGCTAACACTGCTCCAAAATAACCACCCGATGACTGGGGGTTATCGCTGGTACGCACACCCTCATTACTACTAAGGTCTTCTACCTTTACATACATTTCTAATAATTTTATTACAATGTATTCCCTATATTCGTCTGGAACCCGCAAAAAATCTCTAAGAGTTTCATCATCCTCGATGCTAAACACAAAATAATAAGCAAACCCCTACGAAGTCACTGAAAAAGGACATCTTTCGGTTACTTTAAGGCTAATCGAACGCATCCTCTCACTCATTTTTTTACGTAACAACGATACCAAAGTATCGTACTCCATATTAAGCGGCAATTTAATATGAAACTGTGGAGGAGAGCTATACCTCACAGAGTTATTCTCCACACCAACTTCACCCCCACCCAATATAATGAAACCATTATTTTTGACACTTTAGACATTGTAAAAAATTGATTGATAAAGAGAAGAGAGAATAAACGTTTGTTTGAAGTTTAAGTGTTGAATGAATTTTTATAAAATTGAAGTGCCTATAAATAAGGCAAGTCCGACCTTGGGGTGTACAATTTTTCAATGAAATTCACAGTATTATACTGCATTTTATGATATGTCAGTGAAAGTGGGGCCAAAATGAACCTATTTCGCAGTTATATACTGCGAAATACACAAATTCATAGTATACAATTGCGAAATAGCTGTTCAAAAAATACCTGGACCGATTTCACACATTTCGCGGTAAACAACTGCGAATTACATAAAAAAATAATTTTTTAATATTTCGCAGTACACAACTGCGAATTGCCTTAATGGCAGAAATTTCGTTAAGGTAATTCGCAGTTTTATACTGCGAAATAGGTAGAAACGTTTTTTTTAACACTAAAAATTTATCTTATGTTAAAAAAGACATCAATTAGGTTCCGGACTCGAGACAACCAATGGTCTATTCTTTACTTAATCCGCATAACTGCATAATTAGGCAAATTCAAAAAAAATAAAGGCAATAAAGGGTTAAAATTTAGCAAGTGCAGCTAATCAGAAGCATCAAGGATGATAGGCACATAAAGTACTACCTCGGTTTTAGTTTAGACGACTTAGTTTGACTCCATATAGAGTTTAAGAAAAAAGAAAAAGACTTTTGAAATTTATAGTCTCAAAAACTTAAAAGGTAAAAATTTTATGGGGGCCATGATATATGTACGGTTATAAAAGCTTTTCATTAAGATTTATTTTTTAATTTTTGTTTTTGTTTATGGGAACAGTAACTCTTTAATCCGGTGTCACACAAGGGCATACGTATTTAATTCGTAATTGCTTTATTCCCTTTCCCTTCTTGCCTCCTTCCCTCCTCTTTGGCATGTAGAATAAAATGTTTGAAGTTGAATTATTTCTAATTATATAAATGTGTTATTCTTTTTGGAACGGACAAGTAAGAAAAATATCTCATCTAAATTAAAACGGAATAATAGTTAAAAAGGGAAGAAGAAGTGATCTTAACTTTTGGATAGTGAGGGCTCATTTGTTTACCGGGATAAAGATACTGTATGGGTCATAATTCGATTCCACGACAATCAATAAGACCAATCTTTCCTTTCGACTAACGCAAGCGTAATAGGCGCCAAGATCACTTTGATTAAGGATGCCATCCGTATCCGCCTAAAACGACTGTCGAGGTCGCGACTCACCTGATATGTCCGAAATAACCTCCTAACATAGGCCCGATCACTAAAAAGTCAACTCTTACAGTAATGCCTATAAATACCAAAGGAGGAATCAGAGAAAGGGGTTCCACTCTCTCCCCATGGGGACTCTAAAAAATACAGAGTAAAACACAGAGTGGGAACCCAAGACAAGAAACAGAATGAAGGTAGATCGAATAAAACATGATTGTAAAGATCTGAACCTCTTCATGGAGAGGCAGACTACTCTATTATCATGAATAAAGATCACCGATATTTTCTGTTCCCAATACAAGTATTTCCATTATCTTTTCCCTTGTTAAATTTTGGATGTGTTACGACTTGCTATGATTGGCCCTTCATTTACATTGATTGTTTTGAATTTATAAATGCTCGTCAACATTTTGAGTCAATCAATTTTGGCCTGAGTCCTAGTTCAACTATTGTTGAACATTCGTTGAGTAATTTGAGTCGAGGGCTCGTAGCCCGAGTACTGATTCAACTATGGTTGAATTAATTCGGTAAAGGCTCGTGGCCTGAGTCTAGTTCAACTGTTATTGAGCATTCATTGAGTAATTTAAGTCGAGGGCTCATAGCCCGAGTGTTGATTCAACTATGGTTGAATTAATTCAGCGAAGGCTCGTGGCCTAAGTCTCAGTACAACTGTTGTTGAACATCCGTTGAGTAATTTGAGTCGAGGGCTCGTAGCCCAAGTATTGAGTCAACATCGCAAGAATGTTATAAGATAACACAAGACTGCGCCCACACCCGACAACTGAGCGCGGCGAGTGCAGAGGCATAGCAATCAGTCGGGTCGGAAACCAAAGCGGACCCAACGACCGATGCCATCAGAGACCCAGATGTTGTGGAAGCTTGTAAGGCCACGGTCGAAGATCTTGACCTAGTTCAGCTAGATCGTAACAACCACGAAAGGAAGGCATACATCGGCCACAGGCTCGCCGACCTGGGTAAGTATCATGAATTTATGACTAACCATGCAGACACATTTGCTTTTTCCCATGTAGACATACTAGGGATCTCGCCAGACATTGCCACCCACAGGCTCAACGTCGACCCGCTACACCCACCGGTAAGACAAATCAGGAGAAAGTTCAACCCCACAATCAATGAGGCAGTCCGCGAAGAAGTAGACAAACTGCAAGCCAACGGCTCTGTCAGTGAGTCAAAATATCCACAATGGGTCGCCAATGAGGTAATGGTCAAAAAGAAGAACGGAAAATGGAGGATGTGCATGGACTTCACCGGCCTGAGCAAGGCCTTTCCTAAGGATTCCTTCCCCCTCCTACACATCAATCAACTGATCGACACCACCGACGGACATGAACTACTAAGCTTCTTGGACGCGTACTCCGGTTATAACCAAATCCTGATAGCCGAGGAAGATCAAGAGAAAACCACTTTCATCACACACTAGGGTGACTACTGCTACAAAGTGATGCCCTTCGGGCTCAAGAACGCAGGGTCCACATACCAAAGACTGGTCACTAAGATGTTCAAAGAGCAACTTGGGAAAACCATGGAGGTATACATCGATGACATGCTAGTGAATTCCGCAATGAAGGAAGACCACATCAACCACCTATGAGAGGCTTTCAAAATATTGAAGAAATATGGGATGAAGCTGCATCCCGAGAAATACGCCTTTGGTGTGGCGTCAGGAAAGTTTCTAGGGTTTCTCGTATCCCAAAGAGTGATCGAAGTCAATCCAAATCAAGGCAATCGCCTTAATACCCGAAACACTCAACAGCAAGAAACAGGTCCAGAAATGGACAGGTCAAATAGTCGCCCTCTCCCGCTTTATCTCCCGATCCTCATACAGATGCCACAAATTCTGTAGCGTGTTGAGAAAACACGACGGATTCCACTGTAATGACGAATGCGTCAAAGAATTGCAAGGGCTGAAAGCATACCTATCATCACCACCGATGGTGTCAAAAGCAAAACCAGGTGAGCCTCTACTGACGTACCTAGCCATATCGGAAGTCGTGGTCAGCGCGGTATTGGTTCGTAAAGAAAAAGGTATGTAATCGCCTATGTATTACATTACCAAAACCCTAGTGGATGCTGAAACTTGATACCCACACCTCGAGAAATTGGCGTTGGCACTGGTCACGGCTTCTAGAAAGCTGAGACCCTACTTCCAATGCCATCCCATCAGAGTAGTGACCACTTTCCCTCTGAGGAGCATCTTCCACAAGCCCAAACTATCGGGCCGACTTGCCAGATGGGCCATAGAGCTCAGCGAACACGATATCACTTATATTCCCAGGACCACCATCAAGTCACAAGTCCTCGCCAACTTTGTGGCCGATTTCGGTGTCAAAATATCGCCAGAGGCGGAGAAGGAAGCCCTACAGGCCGCTTCGAGCACCGACACCTAGATCCTCCACATCGATGGGGCCACAAATGCCTCGATATCGGGACTGGGACTCGTCCTCGAAGTCCCTATAGGCGAAATCATTCGTCAGTCCATATGATATCCCGAGATGACTAATAATGAGGCAGAATATGAAGCCGTTATTGCAGGTATAAAATTAGCCATCAGGTATGGAGTTCACCGACTTGTCCTACACTGCGACTCGCAACTCGTGGTAAATCATGTCACCGAGAATTATTAGGTCAAGGAGCAAAGACAACAGAAATACCGAGAAGAAATCTGCAAACTAATGGCACAGCTTGACGAATGTCATTTTGAACAGGTCCCTAGGGTGCATAACGTCGAAGCGGACGGGCTGGCTAAACTGGCCACCACCGCCACCAATCTGAATAAAGAAAGCACCGCCACCCTCCTTCACTCAGCGATCGACCATACCGAGGTACTCTCCTTGTATCTAACTTGGAACTGGCACAACCAATTTGTATCATATCTGTAGGATGGAAATCTACCACCCGACAAAAATGAAGCAAGAAAGCTTCGCACGCAAGCAGCAAGGTACTGTATGATAAATAACGACCTCTACAAGAGGACTTCTGGAGGACCCCTGGCTAAGTGCCAAGGCCTCAACCAGATGACGCTGGTATTAAAGGAGGTTCAAGAAGGTCATTGCGGCACTCATACAGGCAATCGAGCACTCGTGCGATGTCTAATATGGGCTGGGTACTACTGGCCCACCAGGAAAAAAGACATGGCAGAATACGTTCTCGAGTGCGAGAAATGTCAAAAGTTCGTCCCTTTGATACATCAACCAGGGGAACCCCTCCATCCAGTCACTTCACCATGGCTCTTCATCAAATGGGGAATGGACATAATCGGACCGCTACCCGTCGGACGAGGAAAGGTACGCTTTTTATAAGTTTTAACTGACTATTTCTCCAAGTGGGTGGAAGCAGGTGCCTACGCCCAAATTCGCAAGCAAGAGGTCATCGCCTTCAACTGGAAGAATATTATATGTCGTTTCGGCATCCCCAAAGAAATAACCTGCGACAATGGACGATAGTTCATAGGCCAAAAAATAACCGACTTCTTCGACAAATGACATATCAAAAGAATACTTTCAACGCCATATCATCCTGTCGCCAACGGCCAAGCAGAGTCATCCAACAAAACCATACTAAATCTTTTGAAGAAGAAACTCGAAGATGCTAAAGGACTATGGCCGAGTTACTGCTAGAAGTACAATGGGCGCATAGAACTACCTCCAAATCCTTCACAGGAGAAACTCCTTACTCACTAGTCTATGGAACTGATGTCGTCATACCAATCGAAGTCGGTGAGCCAAGCCTAAGGCACTCACACACGAGCGGAGAGGAGAACAACGTAAATCGACTACAAGACCTTGATGAAGCCGAAGAAAGAAGGAAAATGGCCCATATTAGGCTATCGGCCCAAAAACAGTAGATCAAAAGATACTATAACAAGTGAGAAAAAATCCGACCACTCAAAGTAGGCGACTATGTGCTAAAAGCGGAGACACTAGCGTCAAAAGACCCTAACGAAGGAAAGTTGGGCACCAATTGGGACGGACCCTACAAAATTACCGCAGCAGCAGACAAAGGTTCCTTCTGGCTAGAGACCATAAATGGGAAGACGCTCCAAAATAACTGGAATATCTCTCACCTCAAGCATTTCCATTTTTAGAAAGAGTATCCCACAAATCGTACTCTTTCTCCCTCATCCGAGTTTTGTCCCAGTTGGGTTTTCTCGGAGAGGTTTTTAATGAGGCGACGAAGGAGATGCTCGGGAATGCTTAGAAGTTTAAATCTGATACACCAAGCGTATCGACGATCAGCACGAATGGCGTATCACAGGGACTAGGGCTACGGCCATCTCCAATATATGAAAGGCTACGGACATATCCAATGTATGAATGCTACGTCCATCTCCAATGTATGAAAGGCTACGGCCATCTCCAATATATGAAAGGCTACGGCCATCTCCAATGTATGAAAGGCTACGGCCATCTCCAATGTTTGAAAGGCTATGGCAACCTCCAATGTATGAAAGCTAAGGCCCTAACAACGTAAGGAAAGACTACAGTCATCTCCGATAAACTAAAGGCCACGACCACTCATAAATGCAAAAGGCTAAGGCCCTAACAACGTAAGAAAAGACTACGATCATCTCCGATAAACAAAAGGCCACAACCACCCATAAACGTAAAGGGCTAAGGCCTTAATAGCGTATGAAAAGACTACGGCCGTCTTCGATAAACAAGAGGCCACAGCTACCCATAAATGCAAAAGGCTAAGGCTCTAACGGCGTAAGGAAAAACTACGGTCATCTCCGATAAACTAAAGGCCACAGCCACTCATAAACGCAAAAGGCTAAGGCCCTAACAACGTAAGGAAAGACAACGGTCATCTCAGATAAACTAAAGGCCACGGCCACCCATAAACGCAAAAGGCTAAGGTCCTAACGGTGTAAGGAAAGACTACAGTCATCTTCGATAAACTAAAGGCCATGGCCACACATACACGCAAAAGGCTAAAGCCCTAACAACGTAAGGAAAGACTATGATCATCTCCGATAAACAAAAGGCCACGGCCACCCATAAACGGAAAAGGCTAAGGCCCTAATAGCGTATGAAAAGACTACGGTCGTCTCCGATAAACAAGAGGCCAAGACCACCCATAAACGCAAAATGTTGAAACCCTAACGGCACATGAAAAGACTACGGTCCTCTCCAACAAGTGAAAGGCTACGACCGCCCACAAACACGGAAGGCCACGGCCACTTCTGAACGCATAAAACGCCCAAAGGGAAAACAATAGTCGTGTAAAAACACACAACCAGCCGTGACCGGAGTCAATCCAACCTGACTACGATGAATTAACTCAATTAAAGGCAATGCCACACGCAAAACAGAAATTTCAAAAGAAGACATAAAAGCACAACAATTCCCACAAAATCATTATAAATCATTCAATAGATTACAAATTAACAACATCTCCTTGATAACAAAAAAAAAGGAGAAGAAGTCCTATCTAACCATCCTGGGCCCCGCCATCTTCCGCCGTATCGGCTGTACCGTCAACACGGTCCCCATCACCCCTAGCCCGGAATGCCAAAGAAATCTAAGACCCTGTGCCTAATTGGTTCACATCCGCAAAGGTACAACCTGCTAGGTCCGAAGAGTGGGGGTTATACCCACAAGCCTCGCGCGCGGCCCTAACAAGGTGATGCTGAGTTTCAACCTCTGCTTCAGTGGCTTTACCAACTGCCAGCAGCTCCTCGAAAATAGTCTGCCTTACATCAGCATACACCGACATATTGTGAGCTTTACGAGACATGTCGTCAACTGGATCAATAGTCTCCGCCTGCTGAGGGGCGACCACCTCAGCTGTCTTAGTCCCGAGATCGGCAGTAAGGGCATCATCCCTAGCACGTAACTCTGCTGCCTCTGCTATCGCCACACGGCCAAGTTCCAGTTTTCCATCCTACTATTGGAGGAGACTCTCCAGTTTGGTGTTTCGAGCCACAGCGGCCATCAAGTCTGTGCCCGTCCTCTCCAGCTGGGCCATATGCATCCGCAGCTGATCCTTTGCCAGCTCCAATCCCTCATGGAAAACTCAAAACTGAGGGTCTTGGGTGTAGAGTTCTGCCACTGTCTTGTGCTTACCACGGTCCTCCCTGTATTTCTTTGATGCCTTCCTAAGGGCAGCATTCTTCTTCCGCTCTCATCGGCCTCGCTCCACCTCTAAGATGAGGGTTTGAGAAAAAGATAAAGAAAGGACGTAATTCAAAATGACACGACACCTCAGGGCTCATGAAAGAACTCTAAAAAACAATAATAAAGTCTTACCTGCAAGGCAGCACCAGCGACTCGACGAGACAAATCTTTGTCGCTTAAGATCTTCAAAAACTCTGTCTCGACAGCACCACATAACAAGGACAAGTCCGCTGCAGCCTGCTCGCTGTCCAGCAACAAGTTGTACCCCATAGGAATCACAAGCCGATGGGTAGGAACTATCGTCTCCATATCCAGCCGGGCATAGTCTTCCCGCGGCACATCCGCGGAAGCATGAGCTTGTTCGGGAGTAGCCTTTTCCTCGTCAGTAGCTAGCCCAGCGACCGCTGGCGTGCTATCATCCTCAACATGAGGAGAAGCGGTATCTCCTGCAACCCCCCTCAAGAGGGACGCCCTCTACGATCGGATGGCGTCTCCCATAAGGACTGACCTCGACTCAGGACGGCGAGTGACCACCTTCCTCTGTTCCACGACCACGCCTTTACCAAGGAGTAGTCGGCGCATCCTTCGCTCCAACGACTCATTGTCCTCTGAAGCATCCTCTTTAACAAGAGGAGGTGGAGGCGAGGGGCCCTCTCTGGATGTCGGTTCACTCACCGACTCAACCACGGGATGAGATGTCCCGGGGATATCCGCAAATGCCGGCTCCCAAATCATGGCTTCACCTTCAGAACGAGCAGCGTCGGAAACATCAGCACTAGATGCTTCCACATCCTCTTGGTCGCCCTTAGGATGAGCGGCCTCAGAAGTGATATCTCTCACATGAACCACGTGTTCAAAGCCGGAATCTGCCGACGTGGAAGTGGTAGCACGAAGTCTCCTCCTCTACGGTACATTCCGGACTGCCAACACAGTTATAAAAAATGCATCAGAAAATGCGGCGTCTAACAAAATATATGGTCGCCAAACCCAGAACCAGTATAATACCTCGGAGGCCATATCTTGTGGTAAATGCGGCCCACGTCCTACACTCCTCCGCGAAGGGGATCAACCGCCCCACCCAGGCTTTAATGTCCGGCACAGATTAGGGCGTACGCACCCTTGCTGCAGATACAAAACATAACAAGATAACGAAAGGTCGAACCGGCGTAAAATAATTAAGCATGAGGGATAACACTTACATTCGGCATTCCATGCCTCGGGTAATCTAGCAGAGTCCGACACTAGATCCGAGGTTCAAACAAAGAAATATTTCATCCAGAACTGGCGATTAGGCTTGTCGTTTGTCTCGACGACCAAGCCCTTCGTCACACGATTCTTTAACTGAAGCATCGTCCCTCTCATAAACCCGGTACTGAACAACTGTAGCAGATGGTATACCATGACATCTAATCCAGCCCTCTCGGCATAAGTTGTCAGAATACGACATATCTTCCACGTATAAGGGGTAAGCTTGGCCGGGCATACATTGTAAAACTGGCACAACTCTTCGACCAATGGATAAATGGGGAGGCCACACCCCATTATAAAGGGGTATTTGTAGAAAGCACAAAACCCCGCTCTGTGTACGTTAGCAAAGTCCCCATCGGCCGTTTGCATGATGACCTTCTCCGGAATCTGACAAGATACTCGGAGTTCATTCAAAAGAGTTTCGGTGAATTTGGACCTTTCCCATGCTGGGGTAGCCCACTTTATAGGGAAATACATTCGAACGTATAGTTCGCGGGGAAGAAGGTTGTCTACGGAAAGAGGAATGAGAGGTTTGCGGGATTTCTTCCCACCTCCCGAGGGCTGAGGAACCCTAGAAGTGGCCTCACCCTCGTCTGTCCCACGATGACGACTACCTTTAGCCATTGTTAATCTTTCTATCAAATTCAAGGTATACTAACAATCTACAGAGTCAATACAAAAAGCTGCTAAATATTGCTATAAGAAAAGATGAATGACAAAAGTACAAAGAACTTTTTGTAAGGATCCAAAGAATGGAAAATCTTGAAATCCCTCCTTATTTATAGCGGACCAGTACACGTGATTCGAAAAGGATAGTATTAGAAAAGGAGGCGGGAAATCAAAATGTTAAATCACCTTTTGGCCTACCTCGGGAGTAGTTGCAATCATGACGCATGTCGTCAGCAAACGACAGTTCAAAAGAACATGCCATGTATGCACACGCGGATAGATCCGAGACGGGTCGATGTTTTTCACCCATTGCAAATATATGTCGAATATATCTCCAACAGGTGGAGGGCTAACTGCATGAGGACGAATCAGATACTATTAAGGTGAGTCGAGTACACCTCCCTATACAGCCACAAAAGTCGAGTATACCTTCCTCCACGCCCATACGACGAGAGGGAGAACACCCCCGACTATAAATGCGTATTGACAAACTTGCCTGTCTAGGCGTCCCGTCTCTTCTGCCTATTTCCGATTTTGTAATAACAATAGTTCTGGAATAAAGTAATATTCTAGCGAGGGGGAATTCCTTCTATATAAGGAAAGGCCTCCCTCATTTGTAAGGCAAGTGTTATTTTCATTAATAATACAACATGTGATTATTATTCTCTCTCTATCTCATCTCTCTATTGTGGGATAGTATTGATATTCCAATAAGTTTTATTGCTATCTCATTAGAGCAAACTACATACGAATCTTAGATCTATATTTGAATATATTACCATTGATTCCAATTTACCCCTTTTATAAATCTTTGATTGTACCTAACTCATAAAGCAACCGATAGCTTTTTAGGGTCAAACAATATTCGAGTATTGATTCAACTTTGGTTGAATTAATTCGGCGAAGGCTCGTGGCCTGAGTCCCAGTTCTACTGTTGTTAAACATTCGTTGAGTAATTTTAGTCGAGGGCTCGTAGCCCGAGTATTGATTCAACTATGGTTGAATTGATTCGGCGAAGGCTCGTGGCCTGAGTCCCAGTCTAACTGTTGTTGAACATTTGTTGAGTAATTTTAGTCGAGGACTCATAGTCCGAGTATTGATTCAACTATGGTTGAATTGATTCAGCGAAGGCTCATGGACTGAGTCCCAGTCCAACTGTTGTTGAACATTCGTTGAGTAATTTGAGTCGAGGGCTCGTAGCCCGAGTAATAATTCAACTATGGTTGTATTAATTAAGCGAAGGCTCGTGGCATATGTCCCAATTCAACTGTTGTTGAACATTCGTTGAGTAATTTAAGTCGAGGGCTCGTAGCCCGAGTATTGACTCAACTATGGTTGAATTAATTCGGCGAAGGCTCATGGCCTGAGTCCCAGTTCAATTATTGTTGAACATTTGTTGAGTAATTTGAGTCGAGGGCTTGTAGCCTGAGTGCTGATTCAATTATGGTTGAATTCATTTGGCGAAAGCTCAAGGCCTGAGTCCCAGTCCAACTGTTGTTGAATATTCGTTGAGTAATTTGAGTCGAGGGCTCGTAACCCCAGTATTGATTCAACTATGGTTGAATTGATTCGGCGAAGGCTCGTGGCTTAAGTCCCAGTTCAACTGTTGTTGACCATTTGTTGAGTAATTTGAGTCGAGGGCTCGTAGCCCGAGTATTGATTCAACTTTGGTTGAATTAATTCGGTGAAGGCTCGTGGCCTGAGTCCCATTTCAACTATTGTTGAACATTCGTTGAGTAATTTGAGTCGAGGGCTCGAAGCCAGAGTATTGATTCAACTATAGTTGAATTGATTCGGCGAATGCACGTGGCCTGAGTCCCAGTTCAACTGTTGTTGAACATTCATTGAGTAATTTGAGTCGAGGGCTCGTAGCTCGAGTGCTGATTCAACTATGGTTGAATTAATTCGGCGAATGCTCATGGCTTGAGTCCCAGTTCAACTATCGTTTAACATTCATTCAGTAATTTGAGTTGAGGGCTCACAGCCTGAGTATTGATTCAACTTTGGTTGAATTGATTAGGTGAAGGCTCATGGCCTGAGTCCCAGTTCAACTGGCGTTAAACATTTGTTGAGTAATTTAAGTCGAGGGCTCGTAGCCTGAGTATTGATTCAACTATGGTTGAATTGATTCGGCGAAGGCTCATGGTCTGAGTCCCAATTCAACTGTTGTTGAACATTCGTTGAGTAATTTGAGTCGAGGGATCGTAGCCCGAGTATTGATTAAACTTTGGTTGAATTAAGTCGGTGCAGGCTCGTGGCACGAGTCCCAGTTCAACTGTTGTTGAACATTTGTTAAGTAATTTGAATCGGGGGCTCGTAGCCTGATTATTGATTTAACTATGGTTGAATTGATTTGGCGAAGGCTCGTGGCCTGAGTCCCAGTTCAACTGTTATTGAACATTCGTTGAGTAATTTGAGTCGAGGTCTCGTAGCCCGAGTACTAATTCAACTATGGTTGAATAAATTCGGTGAAGGCTCGTGGCTTGAGTCCCAGTTCAACTATCGTTGAACATTTGTTGAGTAATTTGAGTCGAGGGCTCGTTGCCCGAGTATTGATTCAACTTTGGTTGAATTGATTCGGCGAAGGCTCATGGCCTGAGTCCCAGTTCAACTATCATTGAACATTCGTTGAGTAATTTGAGTCAAGGGCTTGTAGCCCGAGTATTCATTCAACTACAGTTGAATTGATTCAGAGAAGGCTCATGCACTGAGTCCCAGTTCAACTGTCGTTGAACATTCGTTGAGTAATTTGAGTCAAGGTCTCGTAGCTCGAGTGCTGATTCAACTGTGGTTGAATTAATTCGGTGAAGGCTTGTGGCCTGAGTCCCAGTTTAACTATCGTTGAACATTTGTTGAGTAATTTGAGTCGAGGGCTCGTTGCCCAAGTATTGATTCAACTTTGGTTGAATTGATTCGGCGAAGGCTCATGGCCTGAGTCCCAGTTCAACTGTCGTTGAACATTCGTTGAGTAATTTGAGTCGATGGCTTGTAGCCCGAGTATTGATTCAACAATGGTTGAATTGATTCGGCGAAGGCTCATGGCCTGCAACAAAAATGCCTGCAAAATGAAAAATGATTGGTCAGATAGGGGTACGGAAGCTTGTAAGAAAAGGGAAATAAATAGCAAACAAACAAGCAGTCTCCCCGGAATACGTACCCTCATCCCCATCATTGCTACCTCGTTCATCAAACCAACATATGGCACCCCCCTCAACGACTTGTTCTCAACTGCAAAACACAACTGACAAAGCTGCGACACCAAAGCAGAGTCCAGCAACAACAAATTTTTGTTCACAGGAATTTCAACTACGCGTGGCCTCCTGTCCAGATGGACCGCCACATTCGTGATCCCATCACGAAACATGCGGACATCCTCAGAGTCCAAGTCAGAGTTAGATGTAGAACCCTCTCCCACCGCCACCTATTCCGTCGAAGAAGTGCTCGAACTGCCAATGTCCACGACCACCCGAGAAAGTTCCCCCAACTCGACCATATGAGTGGAAGACTGAGCAATAGGGGCGGCACTTCCCTCTCGATCCTCTCGAGCCTGAGCCTCATCTACTCCCGGTGTCATCTGGAGCATGCGTCGTATCCGCATCCTTCCTTGCCCTAGAAGGGGAGGGGATCCACGTTTATCACAATGGGAGGAACGGGTTGAGCCACTGCTGACGGAGCCGGGGGAGAAATAATCATGCACCTGACCAAAGGCCTATCCTCCTCATCATAAGAAGACAAGTCGTCGCATGGGCGAATGGTCCCCGACGAACCTCCACCACAAATTAAGGGACGTGAAGGAGACGACGTCGTGGAAGACTCGACCGATGCGTCCCTGGGCACCTGGCTTGGCATTGGTGCAGCAAAAAACCTGGTAATCGCACCAAGCCACCGAAATGCCAATTGAGGGGGTCTACATCGGTACACCCTTACTGCAAACAAAGGACAGGGTCAGTCCCAGGTTGCATTGAAAATCGAAATAAATCACACATAGAGAGTGCAAACCTCCTACCTACAGCTGGCCCCAGGCCAATGTGACGACCCAAAGGGACATCACCGTATTTCTACCTTTTTGTATGCTTTCGAGGTCTTGGAAACCTCACTCTCAATTTCCTTGATGTACGTGCACAGTCCGGGCGCGAAGCCGGACAGTTTTTGTGTTAAGATATATGAATTCTATGAAAGATTTGAAGAATTTTGATATTAATATTGATACAGATGACTTTGGTCAACATTTTTGGTAAGCGTGCCCGGATCGGTAATGTGACGAGTTCGGGAGGTCCATAGAAAAATATGGGACTCGGGCATGTGTCCGGAATCAAAATCCGAGGTCCAGAACCCCGATAAAATAATTTTTCCGTTAAATTGTTTCTAAAATTAATAAGGAAAAATAGAAATGAAAATGATTAATAAAATATAGGTATCGGGCTTGTATTTTGGTTCCAACGCCCAGTACAAGTCTTAAATATTGGTTAAGCGCTTCTTGTGAAATTTGGTCGAAATCGGACGTCGCTTGACGTGTTTCGGACCTAAATAGCTAAAGTTAGAAAATTATGAACTTTGAAATAAAATCTTGAGTTTTGGGGGTTGATTCTTTGTTTTTGATGTTATTTAGTGATTTGATCGCTCGAGCAAGTTCGTATGATGCTGTTGAGTTATTGTTACATTTGGTTAGTAGCCCCGGGGGCTCGGGAGTGATTCCGGGGCTGGTTCGGGGTGTTATACACTTGAAAATCTGGTATTTTTGAGTTGTTGCTGGTATCTGGTGTAATGCTCTATGTGATCGCATAGGCCCTTCTGCGATCAAATAGTGTAAAAATTTAGGAGCCCAAAATTATTCTATGCGATCGCTGTCCCCCTTGTGCGATCGTATTGCCCAGCTTCCCAAACCTATGCGATCGCATTATCCCCCTCACGATCGCATAGAACACTTCCCTGGCCCAGTCTCACCTATTCTATGCGTTTGAATCTTTTTGTCTGGGATCGCAGCGCCTTAGATCCCTACCCTATGCGATTGCAATGCCTTGTATGCGATGGCATAGGGCATTTTTGCCCAATGATTTTTTGATAAAAACATAACAGAAGCACGGGATTTTTCACACAAAACACATACAGGTTCTTCTCATTCGCCCTCCATTTTCAAGCTACAAGCTCCCATTCCTCCATAGATCCTTGGGTAAGTTTCCATAGCTCCTTGGGTAAGCTCCCAGTACAAGTCTTAAATATTGGTTAAGCGCTTCTTGTGAAATTTGGTCAAAATCGGACGTCGCTTGACGTGTTTCGGACCTAAATAGCTAAAGTTAGAAAATTATGAACTTTGAAATAAAATCTTGAGTTTTGGGGGTTGATTCTTTGTTTTTGATGTTATTTAGTGATTTGATCGCTCGAGCAAGTTTGTATGATGCTGTTGAGTTATTGTGTACATTTGGTTAGGAGCCCCGGGGGCTCGGGAGTGATTCCGGGGCTGGTTCGAGGTATTTTACACTTGAAAATCTGGTATTTTTTAGTTGTTGCTGGTATCTGATTTAATGTTCTATGTGATCGCATAGGCCCTTCTTCGATCAAATAGTGTAAAAATTTAGGAGCCCAAAATTATTCTATGCGATCGCTGTCCCCCTTGTGCGATCGTATTGCCCAGCTTCCCAAACCTATGCGATCGCATTATCCCCCTCACGATCGCATAGAACACTTCCCTGGCCCACTCTCACCTATTCTATCCGTTTGCATCTTTTTGTCTGGGATCGCAGCGCCTTAAATCCCTACCCTATGCGATTGCAATGCCTTGTATGCGATGGCACAGGGCATTATTGCCCAGTGATTTTTTGATAAAAACAGAATATAAGCACGGGATTTTTCACACAAAACACATACGGGTTCTTCTCCTTCACCCTCCATTTTCAAGCTACAAGCTCCCATTCCTCCATAGCTCCTTGGGTAAGTTTCCTAACATCATTTCTTCATTATTTTTTCACCTAATCAAAGTTAATCCAAGCCTAATTCATGAATTCAAGATAGAAATTGGGGGTTTTGGGTAGAACTAGGGCTTGTGGGATTTTGGGTGTTTTAACCTCAATTTGAGGTCGGATTGTGAAATAAATCATATATTATAACTCGTGGGGTTATGGGTGATAGAAATTTGGTCCGAGCCTCGAGTTTGGACCATGTGGGCTCGGTGTCGGATTTTGCTATTTTTGGAAGAATGATGGGAATTTCATTTCTAGGCTATGGGATTGTGTTATTGAGCCCTAATTGATGTTATTGAATTGAAAATAACTATATACCGTTGTTTCGGAGTCGGATTCTTGAGGAAAGGTGGTGCTAGAGGATTGATTGACATTGTCGGACTGAGGTAAGTGTTTGATCTAATCCTGGCTTGAGGGAATAGGACTAGAGTATTATTGTTTGCTATTTGCTAATTGATCGAGTGCGGTGTATAGGCATGGTGACGAGTATCTATACATTGGCATCTAGCATGACCGTGAGTCTTATTTGTACTTGCTTTGGGGTATATTTTGAGAATCATTCCTAGCAAATGATGAATTCAACGTGATGAGTTAGTTGAGGAATTATTTATGAAAACATGAGATTTCTTGGAGCTTTGGCTCAAATGGTAGTGACTTTTGTGAAGTCAAAATTGTAGTATTGTAAAGAAATGTGGTTTGATCCCTTGCCAGGACGTGTAGATTATGATTGTTGTTCCTCCCTTATTCGGTTGAGTGTTACATGTAATCTCCATTATTGAGATGTTTGGGCTGCTAGTGGTACCCTTATTGGGTAGATCGTTATATTGCCGAGTTTTCCCTAAATGTGAACTCCTTGAGAGAGACTATATGAATCATTTATGATATTTACTGGGATCGTGTGGCACGCCATCCACCTATGTTATATTTATTGGGATTGTGTGGCACGCCGTCCACCTATGTTATATTTATTGGGATCGTGTGGCACGCCGTCCACTTATATACATATATATATATATATATATATATATATATATATATATATATATATATATATATATATATATATATATATATATATATATATATATATATATATATATATATATATATATATGTATATGTATATATATATATATATATATATATATATATATATATGTGGCACGTCGTCCACTTATATATATATATATATATATATATATATATATATATATATATATATATATATATATATATATATATATATATTGTTGGGATCGTGTGGCACGCCGTCCACTTATATGATACTTATTGCGATCGTGTGTCACGCAGTCCACTTATATGATATTTATTGGGGTCATGTGGCACGCCGTCCATTTATATGATATTTATTGGGGTCGAGTGACACGCCGTCCACCTATATTATATTCATTGGGATTGTGTGGCACGCCATCCACCTATATTATATTTATTGGGATCGTGTGGCACGACGTCCACTTATGAAAGTAAAGAATAAGATTTGGTTTAATGATGTCAGAGATGACCTGTTATCGATGTTCAATATTTCTCCGAGCATGTTCCCATTTCAGTTATATACCTTCATTTATATTCCTATTGTTCTTCTGTTGTCGTCGTATCTTTATATATATCTGCACAGGTTGATTTTAGTAAGTCTTGTCTAGCCTCGTCACTACTTCGCCGGGGTTAGGCCAGGCACTTACCATCACATGGGGTCGGTTGTGTTGATGCTACACTTTCTGTGCTTTTTGCAAAGATCATAGCGTTGGAGTAGCTTTCGGATAGCAGCAGTAGTAGGATATTTTTGGAGTGTCTTCAGTTCAGTGACTCTCGAGGTAGCCTAGACGGCGTTCGCAGGCCGAAGTCCATATCCTTTATTTCATTTTGTTTTTATTGTACCAAAACAGACTCATGTATTTTATTTCATTCAGACTTGGTTGTGGTATTGTATACTAGTTTGTGAGATAGCGACACCAGATTTTAGGTATTGTTATGTTCAATATTTTTCGCATTTGATTTCTTCTTTAATGGATTTAAAGTTTTTCTGAAAATTTTAATTATGTGAGTATATTCTATTGTTAAGGATTGGCTGGCCTAGCTTTGATAGTAGGCGCCATCACGACTCCCGATGGTGGGAAATCCGGATCATGACAAGTTGGTATCAGAGCTCTAGGTTGCATAGGTCTCGCTACTCCCTGACAAACTATGTAGAGTCTGAGCGATCGGTACAGAGGCGTCTGTATTTATCCCTCGGAGGCTACAGAGTTAGGAAACATTTCACTTTTGTTTTTCTTATCGTGCGATTTTGTTTCTCAAACACTGATTGTCCGTCTACTCTGTTCTTTTGCAGATAGCGAGAACACGTGCTTCATCTTCCACCGCACGGCAGCCCGAGCCCACAGCTGCACCCGTGATGGGTAGAGGCCGAGGTCGTGCCAGAGGCTGAGGCTGAGCCAGAGACCATCCCCAGGTAGCCGTTCCAGAGGTGGAGCCTCATGTTGACTATGATGAGGAGGTTCCATCCCCAGTAGTACAGGCGGGCCCAGCTCAGGTCCTAGGAGGAGTTGTGATCACCCCAGAGTTCTAGGATGCTATAGTCAGACTAGCAGGCTTTATGAAGAGTATTTCTAGAGCGGGATTGTTACCCGCTGCACCAGCCACTTCAAAGGCTGGAAGAGGGGCTCAGACTCCTATTACACGTACCCCGGAGCAGGCAGCTCCTCAGGCCCATGCCCCAGTGATTCAGCCAGCTATGGCAGTTCAGCTAGGTATTCCAGCTCAGGCCGGTGATGGAGCGGCCATGAATTCTGATACTTTGTGGAGACTTGATCGATTCTCCAAGCTATTCACTACCACCTTCAACGGTGCTTAGTCCGAGGATCCCCAGGATTTCTTATTCAGTTGCCATGAGATTCTTATTACCATGGGCATAGTAGAGACCAATGGGGTCGATTTTTGCACTTTTAGGCTTACAGGATCCGCCAAGATTTGTTGGAGGGATTTTTGTCTATCTAGACCAGCGGGGTCTCCGGCTTTGTCATGGGATCAGTTTGCGGAGTTATTCTTGGAGAAGTTTCTCCCCGTCACTCAGCGGGAGGCACTTCGCAAGCAATTTGAGCTCCATCAGTAGGGCACCATGACAGTTACTCAGTATGAGACCAGATTCATTGACTTGGCACACCATGCAGTGGTGATACTCCCTACAGAGCGGGAGAGGGTCCGTAGATTTATTGATGGGTTGATTTAGCCGATTCGCCTATAGATGGCCATGGGAGTGGGTAGTGGTATTTCCTCCCGGGAGGCGGCCAATGCGGCCCGCAGATTTGAGGTGGCCCTCACACGGGGAGGAAGTCAGATGTCAGATAAGAGACCTCACCATTCTGGTAGATTCGGTGGTACCTCATCTGGAGGTAGGGATTCTTATGTTAGGTGTCAGGAACCGAGGCCCTTTCAGTCAGCTCTTCAGACTTCTCGTGGTAGTTCGGGTAGTAGTGACCCCCAGTAGTATCAGTCAGATCAGCAGCCTATCAGCGCACCCCCACTCCGTTATTCTCACCAGCATGGGACTTGTTATACATGTGGTGACCCGAGGCATATTGCCAGGTTTTGCCCTCGAGCTTCGGGCAGTTCTCAGCAGCAGGGTCCTCGCCCCATGATTCAGGCAGCGGGCGATTCACAGCCCGCCCAACCAGCTAGAGGTAGGGGTAGAGATCCTAGAGGTAGAGGTAGGGACCGTAGAGGTGGAGCTCGGACCGGTAGAGGTAAAGGTCAGCTAGCGGTTGATCGCCCTAGAGATGCAGCTCAGGTGGTGGGGCCCAGCCCGATTTCTATGCTTTGCCACCCAGGCCAGAGGCTGAGTCTTCCAATGTCGTTATTATAGGTACTATTCTGGCCTGTGACAGGGGTGCTTCAGTGCTATTTGACCCTGGGTCTACATTTTCATACGTGGCGTCTTATTTTGCACCCTACTTGCCTATGCCTAGCGATGCCTTGGGTATTCATGTATATGTATCTACACCAGTGAGTAATCCTATAGTGGTTGATTGGGTCCATCTTTCCTATATAGTAGTGTTTGAGGGTCTTGAGACCCATGTTGACCTATTGCTTCTAGACATGGTGGATTTCGATGTTATATTGGGGATGGATTGGCTATCCCCGTATCATGCAATCTTGGATTGTCACGCCAAGACCGTGACTTTGGCTTTATCGCATATGCCTCGATTGGAGTGGAGAGGGAATTCAGGTCATGCCACCCGCACTGTTATTTCTTATGTTAAGGCTTGACGCATGGTCGAGAAGGGGTGTCTAGCTTATTTGGCCTATGTTCACGACTCCAGCTCAGAGGTTCCTTCTATTGACTCGGTCCCTATTGTTTGGGAGTTTCCAAAGGTTTTTCCTTCAGACCTGCCGGGTATGCCGCCCGACAGGGATATTGATTTTTGCATAGATCTGGTTCCAAGCACGCAGCCCATTTCCATCCCGCTGTACCGTATGGCTCCGCTAGAGCTGAAAGAGCTAAAGGATCGGTTGCAAGATTTATTGGAAAAGCATTTCATCAGGCCTAGTGTTTCTCCTTGGGGTACGCCTGTTCTATTTGTGAAGAAAAGGATGGTTCCATGCGAATGTGTATTGAGTACCGACAGCTGAACAAGGTAACAATTATGAAAAACTATCCACTGTCGAGGATTGATGATTTTTTCGACCAGTTATAGGGTGCAAATGTGTTTTCCACGATAGATTTAAGATCGGGTTATCACCAGCTGAGGATTAGGGCGTCTGATGTCCCTAAGATAGCATTCGGCACTCGGTATGGGCATTATGATTTCTTGGTCATGTCATTTGGGTTGACCAATACCCCAGCAACATTTATGGAGTTGATGAACCGAGTGTTCAGGTCTTATTTGGACTTGTTTGTGATTGTCTTTATTGATGATATTCTTGTGTACTCCCGCAGTTAGGAGGAGCATGAGCAGCACCTCAAAGTGGTTCTTCAGACTTTGAAGGATAGCCAGTTGTATGCCAAGTTTTCAAAATGCGAGTTTTGGTTGAGTTCAGTGACATTTCTGGGTCATGTCGTATCAGCTGAGGGTATTCAGGTAGATCCAAAGAAGATTGAGGCAGTTAAGAATTGGCATCGACCAGCTTCAACAATAGAGATTCGTAGTTTCCTGGGGTTAGTTGGTTATTATTGTCGATTTGTGAAGGGATTTTCATCTATAGCTGCACCGATGACCAGGTTGACCTAGAAGGGTGCCCAATTCGGGTGGTCAGATGAGTGTGAGGTGAGCTTTCAAAATCTCAAGGCAGCTCTAACTACAGCACTGATATTGGTTTTGTCCACAGGTCCAAGACCTTACACTGTTTATTGTGATGCTTCGCGTGTCGGTCTTGGTGCAATATTGATGCAGGATGGCAGGGTTATTGCTTATGCTTCGAGACAGTTAAAGATCCGCGAGAAGAACTACCCAGTCCATGATCTAGAGTTAGCATCCATTGTTCATGCCTTGAAGATTTGGAGGCATTATTTATATGGTGTGACGTGTAAGTTGTACACGGATCACAAGAGTTTGCAATACTTGTTCAAGCATAAAGAGTTGAATTTGAGGCAGCGGAGGTTGTTGGATATATTGAAGGACTATGATGTTACTATCTTATACCACCCGGGTAAGGCCAATGTAGTGGCCGACGCATTGAGTAGGAAGTCAGCCAGTATGGGTAGTCTTGCATATGTTCTGGTCAGCCAGAGACCACTTGCCTTAGATATTCAGGCCCTGGCCAATCGGTTAGTGAGGTTGGACATTTCGAAGCCTAGTCGAGTATTAGCTTGCACGGTCGTTCGCTCTTCATTATTGGAGCAGATCCGCGACCGACAGTTTGATGATCCTTATTTGTGTGTCTTGCGAGACACTGTGCTACGTGGTGGTGCCGCGAAGGTGACCTTGGATGCAGATAGTGTTTTGAGATTGTAGGGGTGAGTATGTGTGCCCAATGTTGATGGCATTCGGGAGATGATCTTAACGGAGGCCCATAGTTCTCGGTATTCTATTCACCTGGGCGCCGCGAAGATGTATCAGGACTTTTTGCAGTACTACTGGTGGCGTAGGATGAAGAAAAACATTGTTGCATATGTGGCTCGGTGTTTAAATTGTCAACAGGTCAAGTATGAGCATCAGAGACCTGGTGGTATATTTCAGAGGATTGAGCTTCCCAAGTGGAAGTGGGAGCGGATTACCATGGACTTCGTTACTGGATTTCCGGTGACCCGGAAGAGGTTTGATGCTATTTGGGTCATTGTTGATAGGCTGACTAAGTCAGCGCATTTCATTCCTATTGCTACTACTTATTCTTCAGAGAGACTAGCTAAAAGTTACATCCGAGAGATTGTTCGTCTTCATGGGGTACCGACATCTATCATTTCGGATCGGGGTACGCAGTTCACCTCGCGCTTTTGGAGAGCAGTTCAGCAGGAGCTAGGTACCCAGGTTCAGTTGAGTACAGCATTCCATCCTCAGACGGACGGTCAGTCCGAGAGGACTATTCAGATATTGGAGGATATGCTTCGAGCCTGTGTTATTGATTTTGGACGCTCTTGGGACCAGTTCTTGCCTTTAGTAAAGTTTGCCTACAACAATAGCTACAAGTCCAGCATTCAGATGCACCTTATGAGGCGTTGTATGGTAGGCAGTGTCGATCTCCAGTCGGATGGTTCAAGCTGGGAGATGCTCGATTGTTGGGTACTGATTTAGTCCAGGAGGCCTTGAACAAGGTCAAGATTATCCAAGAGAGGTTGCGTTCAGCTCAGTCTAGGCAAAAGAGTTATGCGGATCGCAAGGCTTGAGATGTGGATTTCATGGTTGGTGAGCGAGTATTGCTCCGTGTATCGCCTATGAAAGGCATGATGAGATTTGGGAAGAAGGGCAAGCTTAGCCCTATATATATTGGTCCATTTGAGATACTTGATCGAGTAGGAGAGGTGGCTTATAGACTTGCCTTGCCACCTAGCTTGTTAGCTGTGCATCCAGTGTTTCATGTGTCTAGGCTCCGAAGGTATCACGGTGATCCTACCCACGTATTAGATATCAGTACTGTCCAGTTGGACAAGGATCTGTTCTACGAGGAGGAGCCGGTAACTATTCTAGACCGACAGGTTCGACAGTTGAGGTCGAAGAGTTTTCCTTCAGTACGTATGCAGTGGAGAGGTCAGCCTCCTAAGGCTTCAACCTGGGAGTCCAAGTTTGATATGCGGAGCCGTTACCCTCATCTATTTTGTGACTCAGGTACTTCTTTCTTTTGTCCGTTCGAGGACGAACGGTTGTTTTAGAGGTGGAGAATGTGATGACCCAAAGGGTCATCACCATATTTCTCCCTTTTTCCGTGCTTCCAAGGTCTTGGAAACCTCACTTTCAGTTGCCTTGATGTGCGTGAACACTTCGGGCACGAAGCCGGAAAGTTTTTGTGTTAAGATATATGAATTCTATGGAAAATTTGAAGAATTTTGATATTAATATTGATACAGTTGACTTTGGTCAACATTTTTGGTAAGCGGGCCCGGATCGATAATGTGATGGGTCCGAAAAGTTCATAAAATATGGGACTCGGTCATGTGTCCAGAGTCGAAATCCGAGGTCCAGAACCTCAGTAAATGATTTTTTCTGTTAAATTGTTTTCTGAAATTAATAAGGAAAAATGGAAATCAAATGAGTTAGAAAATATTGGTATCGGGCTCGTATTTTGGTTCCAAAGCCCAATACAAGTCTTAAATATTGGTTAAGCGCTTCCTGTAAAATTTGGTCAAAATCGGGCGTCGTTTGACGTGTTTCGGACCTAAATAGCTAAAGTTAGAAAATTATGAACTTTGAAATAAATCTTGAGTTTTGGGGGTTAATTCTTTGTTTTTGATGTTATTTTAGCGATTTGATCGCTTGAGCAAGTTCGTATGATGTTGTTGAGTTAGTGTATGCATTTGGTTAGGAGCCCCGGGGGCTCGGGAATAATTTCGGGGGTGGTTCGGGGTGTTTTACACTTGAAAATCTGGTATTTTCGAGTTGTTGTTGGTATCTGGTGTAATGTTCTATGTGATCACATAGGTCTTTCTGCGATCGCATTGTGTAAAAATTTAGGAGCCCAAAATTGTTCTATGCAATCGCAGCCCCCCTTGTGCAATCGCATTGCCCGGCTTCCTAAACCTATGCGATCGCTTAATTGTCCCCCTCACGAAGCATAGAACACTTCCCTGGCCCAGTCTCACATACTCTATGCGTTCGCATCTTTCCGTCTGCGATCGCAGTGCATTATCTCCCTACCCTATGCGATCGCAATGCCTTGTATGCGATTGCATAGGGCATTTTTGCCCTGTGATTTTTTGATAAAAACAGAACATAAGCACGAGATTTTTCACCCAAAACACATACGGGTTCTTCACCTTCACCCTCCATTTTCAAACTACAAGCTCCCATTCCTCCTTAGCTCCTTAGGTAAGTTTCCTAACATCATTTCTTCATTATTTTTTCACCTAATCAAAGTTAATCCTAGCCTAAATCATGAATTCAAGGTAGAAATTAGAAATTTTGGGTAGAACTAGGGCTTGTGGGATTTTGGGTGTTTCAACCTCAATTTGAGGTCGGACTGTGAAACAAATCATATATTCTAACTCGTGGGGTTATGTGTGATTGGAATTTGGTGAGAGCCTCGAGTTTGGACCATGTGGGCCCGGTGTTGGATTTTGCTATTTTTTGGAAGAATGATGAAAATTTCATTTCTAGGCTATGGAATTGTGTGATTGAGCCCTAATTGATGTTATTGAATTGAAAATGACTAGTGTGACGACCCAAAGGGTCATCACTTATTTTATTAATCATTTCGAGCTTCTGAGGCCTTGAAAACCTCATTCTATGTTGCCTCGATTTACGTGCATAATCCGAGCATGTAGCCGGAAAGATTTTGTGATAGAAAATATGAATTCTATGAGAAATTTGGATAAAAATGATATTAATATTGATATGGTTGACTTCGGTCAACATTTTTGGTAAACGGCTCCGGACCCGAGATTGGATGGTCCCGAGAGGTCCGTAGGAAAATATGGGACTTGGACATGCGTCCGGAGTCGAATTCGAGGCCTAGAGCCCAAGTTATGAATTTTTCTATGAAATTGTTTTTGATGTAATTGTTAAAGGAAATGAATTAATTGACCTTGGTATCGGGCTCGTATTTTGGTTCTGACGCCCGGTACAAGTCTTAAATATTATATATGTGGTTTCTGTAAAGCTTGGTGACATTCGGATGTCGTTTGAGATGTTTTGGACCTTGAGTTCCAAGTTTGAAAGTTTTGAAAACCAAAAGTATGAAAATCATGAATTTGAGGCTTGATTTGATGGAAACGATGTGATATTGGCGATGTGATCGCACGAACAAGTTCATAATGTGTTTTTGAGGTTGTGTACATGTTTGGTTTGGAGCCCGGGGGCTCGGGTAAATATTTGATAGGCCGTTGGATTAAATTCTAAATTTTTACACTGCTGGTTTTTCACCCAGCTGTTGGCTTCGCAATTGCGAAGCATTTCTCGCAATTGCGAAGGGGATGATCAAGGCAGGGCTCGCAAATGCAAACCCTGATTACAAATGCGAAACCCCTCATGCCCAGCCTTGTTCGCAAATGCGAACAATTGTTCGCAAATGCGAACGTCCCCAGGGCCTGCCTATGTTCGCAAATGCGAACATTGTCCCATACTGCCTTGGTTCACAAATGCGAACCATTGTTCGCAAATGCGAACACTGCCCTATAAAGCCTTTGTTCGCAAATGCGAACATTAGTCCGCAAATGCGAACACTCCCTTTGTCTGCCAGTGTTCGTAAATGCGAACAAATGTTCGCAAATGCGAACTTCCCAGCCTTAGCTTATTTTTCAAACTCCAGAAAATGGTCGGGGTTCGCAATTGAGAAACCATGTTCGCAAATGCGAACACAAAGACCTGTAAAACACGATTTTCAGTTCATTTCTTCACTTTTTACAAAACAAAAACACCCATTTGCGATTCTTCACGGATTCCTTCTTCATCAAAACAATTGTAAGTCACTTTTCACTTAATTCTTTCAATTCCTAACATCATTAAACATGTTTTTTCATTAGAAATCAAAGGTTTTCATGGTAGAATTTCTTGTTTTTGTTAGAATATAGGGTTTTTCATAAATTGGGAAATTGGACCTCGAATTGAGGTCCGATTTTGAAACAAATCATATACGTGAACTCGTGGGGGATGGGTAACCGGATTTTGGTCCTAACCCCGAGTTCCGACCATGTGGGCCTGAGGTTGAAATTCACTATTCCGGACAGAATGTTGTAAAAGTTGTATTTGGTATTAAGAATTAGTTTGTTGAGTAGTATTGATGATATTAAATCAATTGTGTATAGATACGGTTGGATTGGAGCCAAATTTGAAAGAAAAAGACATTTCCACGGATTGAATTGTTCATAAACATTCGAGGTAAGTGTTTGTTCTATCCTAGCTTGAGGGAATAGGATTATGTGTTATGTGTTATGTGATCGAGTGCGGTGTATGGGGCTGTGGTGACGAGCATCCATACACTAGCGTCTAGTATGACCGTGAGTCGTTAAAAAATGATTATTTTGAGATATATTACAGATGAATTGTTATTGTTCTCCCTTGTCGGGACTTGTTGTGAAGATGATTATTGATTGTCTTGTTGGGACAGTTTATGAATTACTGCTTCTTTCTTTGCCCTTAACTGTGATTGTTATTTGGGTGAGGAAGAGTGATAATGCACGAAGGGTGATGCCGTGCCATGTTTATTTATTTATGCACGAAGGTTAATGCCGTGCCATGTTTTATTGATTATGCACGAAGGATCATGCCGTGCCCTGTTTATTGAACCATGTACGAAGGATTATGCCGTACTATGGATGTGAGGATGAGAGTAAAAGCACGAAGGGTGATGCCGTGTACTTTATTTGCTTATTTGGTGAGGATGAGAGTAAAAGCACGAAGGGTGATGCCGTGCAACTGCTTGCTATTCCTTGACTTGATATTACTTGTGTTTACATTATACTTTGTTTTTCCTTGTGAATTTATTAACTGTGGTTAATTGTTGAATTCTTTGAGATATTCCTTATTGTGTTAATACCTGGTTATTTCTTGTTATTATGTGGTGTACATATATAGTGAATTGCGCACAGGTTTATGTGAGTGTCTGGTCCTAGGCTTGTCACTACTTCGCCGGGATAGGCCGGGCACTTACCAGAACATGGGGTCGGTTGTGCTGATGCTACACTTCTGTGTGTTTTTGCACAGGTCCAGGTTACGATCAGGAGCAGCAGCAGCAGTAAATCGATTGCGTGGGAGTTGATCATATTTGAGACCGAGGTAGCTTGCGGACGTCCGCAAGCCCGGCGTCTCTCTCTTTATTTATGTTATTAGCTGTAGTCTCTTTGTTCCGAGACAAACAGAATTATGTTATATTTCCTTCGGACTTTTATGTGTAGTATTCCATAGTAGTTCGTGAGTTGGTGACTCCACGTCTTGGGTAGAGGATTTCAGTATGATTTTCACTTTGTAATTAGTTATTTCTATTTCGATAAAGTATTCCACATTTATTTAATTAAAATTGTGTTAAAAACAGGATAGTATGAATACAGTGGCTTGCCTAGCTACCACGAGTAGGCGCCATCACGATCCCGATGTTGGGGAAAATCCGGGTCGTGACAAGTTGGTATCAAAGCTCTAGGTTACATAAGTCTCACCACTCACGAACAAGCTTAGTAGAGTTTAAGAGGTAGGTACGGAGACGTCTGTACTTGTCCTCCAGAGTCTATTGAGTTAGGAAAGAGTCTCTTATTTGTTCCTTCTTGTCGTGCGATTTGTTCCTCAAATACTGATTGAATTTCTACTTTGTCCTTTCGCAGATGGTGAGGACACGCGCTTCTTCGTCCGCCGATCAGCAGCCTGAGCCCTAGGCAGCTCCCGTGAGGGGCAGAGGCCAAGGCCATATCGGAGGCCGTGGTAGGGGTAGAGCTCAGCCCCAGGCAGCTATTCCAGAGGTGGAGCTTCATGTTGAGATTGGTGAGGAGGTTCCAGTCCCAGTAGCTCTAGTGGGCCCAGCTCAGGTCCCAGGGGAAGCCTTATTTACCCCAGATCATCGGGAGGCTCTGGTCAGGATAGCGGGTTTTATGGACAGCGTTGCCAGAGCAGGCTTATTACCAGCTGAACCAGCTGCTTCTCAGGCTGGAGGAGGGGCCCAAACTCTTGTTGCACGTACTCCGGAGCCAGTAGCTCCCCAACCGCAGGCACCAGTGGCTCAGACAGCTGTGGCCACTTAGTCAGGTACCACAGCTTAGGCCGGAGATGGAGCGGCCATGACTTCTGATTCGTTATGGAGGCTTGATCGGTTCTCCAAGCTATTTACCACTACATTCAGTGGAGCCGCATCAGAGGATCCTCAGGACTTCTTATTCAGTTGCCATGAGATTCTCAAGACTATGGGGATCGTGGAGTCAAATGGAGTTGACTTCTGTACATTCAGACTTGCAGGATCCGCCAAGACTTGGTGGAGAGATTATTGCTAGACTCGACCAGCAGGGTCCCCAGCTTTATCATGGGACCAGTTTGCGGAACTATTTATGGAGAAGTTTCTCCCTGCTACTCAGCGGGATGTACTTCGGAGGCAGTTTGAGCGCCTCCATCGAGGCACTATGACGGTTACACAGTATGAGACGCGATTTGTCGATTTGGCTCATCATGCAGTGGTGATACTTCCCACAGAGCGGGAGAGGGTCCGCAGGTTTATATATGGGCTTAATCAGCCGATTAGACTCCAGATGGCTATGGGCGTGGGGAGTGACATATCATTTCAGGAGGCAGCCAATGTAGCATGCAGAGTTGAGATGGCTCTTTCTAGGTTATTCTTCCGATAAGAGGCCTCGTCATTCAGGCAGGTTTGGTGGTTCTTCCTCCGATGGCAGAGAATCCTTTGATAGAGGCTAGTCTTCCAGGCCTTTTCATTCCGCCCTTTAGGCCTCACAGGGTGGATCAGGTGATCGTGGTTTTCGGGGGAATTATTCAGACCAGTCTCCTATTAATGCTCAGCCTCTTCAGAGTGTTCGTGGAGGCCATTCGAGTCGTCAGGGCCAGCAGCCCTATCAGTCTAAGAGTTGCTACGGTTGTGGTGACCCAGGTCATTTTATCAGGAATTGCCCTATAGCAGCGGGCAACTCTCAGCAGCGAGGTCCTCGTCCTATGATTCAGGCCCCAGCTGACCCTCAGCCTGCCCAGCCAGCCAGAGGCGGGAGTAGAGATTATAGAGGTAGAGGTCGAGATCGTAGAGGTGGAGACCGTCCAGCCAGAGGTAGAGGTCAGCCAGTTGATGGTCGTCCTAGAGACGCAGCTCAGAGGGGAGGTGCAGATCCCCGATTCTATGCTTTACCGGCCAGGCCAGAGGCAGAGGCATCAGATGCCGTGATTACAGGTACTATTCTTGTGTGTGGCAGAGGTGCTTCAGTATTATTTGACCCTGGATCTACATATTCCTATGTGTCTTCCTATTTTGCACCGTATTTGGCCGTGCCCAGCTATGCTCTGGATATTCCAGTTTATGTGGCTACACCAGTGGGTGACTCCATTGTAGTCGATCGGGTGCATCGTTCGTGCGTAGTTATATTTGGGGGTCTTGAGACCCGTGTTGATCTGTTGCTTTTGGACATGGTAGATTTTGATGTCATATTGGGGATGGACTGGTTGTCCCCATACCATGCTATTCTTGATTGCCATGCTAAGACTGTGACCTTAGCCTTGCCAGAATCACCCCGATTAGAGTGGAAGGGTACCTCAAGCCACTCCGTTCGCACTGTTATTTCTTATGTTAAGGCTCGACGCATGGTCGAGAAAGGGTGTCTAGCTTATCTGGCTTATGTTCGTGATTCCAGCGCAGAGGTTCCTTCCATTGAGTCGGTCCCTATTGCACGGGAGTTCCCTGAGGATTTTCCTTCAGACCTGCCGGGCATGCCACCCGACAGGGATATTGATTTCTGTATTGATCTGGCACCGGGCACTCAGCCCATCTCTATTCCACCCTATCGTATGGCCCCGCGGGAACTAAAAGAATTGAAAGATCAGTTGCAGGACCTTCTTGAGAAGGGCTTTATCAGGCCCAGTGTTTCCCCCTGGGGAGCACCTGTATTACTTGTAAAGAAGAAGGATGGCTCGATGCGGATGTGTATTGATTACCGGCAGTTAAACAAGGTGACTATCAAAAATAAATATCCACCGCCGAGGATTGATGATTTGTTTGACCAGCTCCAGGGAGCGAGGGTATTCTCTAAGATAGACTTGAGGTCAGGCTACCATCAGCTGAAGATCAGGGCGGCTGACATTCCTAAGACAGCCTTTCGCTCTAGATATGGGCACTATGAGTTCTTGGTCATGTCCTTCGGGTTGACCAATGCCCCGGCAGCATTCATGGAGTTGATGAATCGGGTATTCAGGCCTTACTTAGATCTGTTCGTGATAGTCTTCATAGATGACATCCTGGTGTACTCCCGCAGCCAGGAAGAGCACGAGCAGCACCTCAGAGTGGTTCTTCAGACTCTGAAAGATAACCAACTATACGCCAAATTTTCTAAATGTGAGTTCTGGCTGAGTTCGGTAGCATTTCTGGGTCATATTGTATCAGTGGAAGGTATTCAGGTAGACCCAAAGAAGATTGAGGCAGTCCAGAATTGGCCTCGACCAACTTCAGTGACTGAGATCCGGAGTTTCTTGGGATTAGCAGGTTTCTACCATCGATTTGTAGAGGGGTTTTCTTCTATTGCAGCCCCGATGACCAGCTTGACCCAGAAGGGTGTCCAGGTTCCGAGTGGTCGGAGGAGTGTGAGGCGAGCTTTCGAAGCTCGAGACGGCCTTGACCACCGCACCGGTGTTGATACTACCTACGGTACAAGGCCTTATACGGTTTATTGTGACGCATCCCGTATTGGACTTGGAGCGGTATTGATGCAAGGCGGTAAAGTTATTGCTTATGCTTCGAGGCAGTTAAAAATACATGAGAAGAATTATCCAGTTCATGATCTTGAGTTAACAGCAGTGGTTCATGCCTTAAAGATCCGGAGGCATTATCTATATGGTGTGACATGTGAGGTGTACACTGATCACAAAAGCCTACAGTACTTGTTCAAGCAGAAGGAGTTGAATCTACGACAGCGGAGATGGTTAGAGTTGCTAAAAGACTATGATGTTACTATCTTATATCACCTAGGTAAGGCCAATGTGGTGGGCGATGCTTTGAGTAGAAAGTATGCCAGCATGGGTAGTCTTGCATACATTCCGGTCAGTCAGAGACCATTAGCTCTAGATGTCCAGGCCTTAGCCAACCGGTTCGTGAGATTAGACATTTCTGAACCTAGCAGGGTGTTAGCCTGCACGGTTGCTCGTTCTTCTTTATTAGAGCGTATCCGTGAGAGGCAATTTGATGATCCTCATTTGCGTGAGTTGAGAGATACAGAACAGCGGGGAGGTGCCACACAGGTAATCTAGATGATGATGGGGTATTGAAATTGCAGGGTCGAGTTTGTGTGCCCAATGTCGAAGGAATTCGAGAGTTGATCTTAGCGAGGGCCCACAGTTCGCGGTATTCTATTCACCCAGGCGCCGCGAAGATGTACCAGGACTTACGGCAACACTATTGGTGGCGCAGAATGAAGAAAGATATCGTTGCGTATATCGCTCGGTGTTTAATTTGTCAGCAGGTGAAATATGAGCACCAGAGGCCTGGTGGTGTATTCCAGAAGATTGAAATTCCCGAGTGGAAATGGGAGCGGATCACTATGGACTTTGTTACTGGACTTCCTTTGACTCGGAGGAAATTTGATGCTATTTGGGTCATTGTTGATAGGCTGACCAAATCAGCACACTTTATTCCAGTATCCGTCTCCTACTCGTCGGAGAGGTTAGCGGAGGTTTACATTAGGGAGATTGTTCGTCTCCATGGAGTGCCGGTATCTATTATCTCTGATCGGGGTACGCAGTTTACCTCGCGGTTCTGGAGAGCGGTCCAGCAGGAGTTAGGCACCCAGGTTCAGTTGAGTACAACATTTCATCCTCAGACGGATGGCCAGTCCGAGAGGACTATTCAGATTCTCGAGGACATGCTTCGAGCCTGTGTTATTGATTTCGGAGGCTCGTGGGACCAGTTTCTACCATTAGCAGAGTTCGCCTACAATAACAGTTACCAATCTAGCATCCAGATGGCTCCGTATGAGGCATTGTATGGTAGGCGATGTCGATCACCGGTTGGATGGTTTGAACCGGGAGAGGCTCGGTTGTTGGGTACAGACTTAGTCCAGGAGGCCTTGGATAAGGTCAAGACTATTCAGGAGAGATTGCGTTCAGCTCAGTCCAGGCAGAAGACTTATGCGGATCGTAAGGTTCGAGATGTAGATTTCATGGTTGGTGAAAGAGTATTGCTCCGAGTGTCGCCTATGAAGGGCGTGATAAGGTTCGGAAAGAAGGGCAAGCTCAGCCCTAGGTATATTGGTCCATTTGAGATTCTAGACAGAGTGGGAGGGGTGGCTTACAGATTAGCTTTGCCGCCTAGCTTATCAGCCGTGCATCCGGTTTTTCACGTATCTATGCTTCGGAGATACCACGGCGATCCCACACATGTGTTAGACTTCAGTACTGTCCAATTGGACAATGATCTATCTTACGAGGAGGAGCCGGTGGCTATTCTAGACCGGCGGGTTCGACAGTTGAGGTCGAAGAGTTATCCTTCTGTGCGTGTTCAGTGGAGAGGTCAGCCTCCTGAGGCATCGACCTGGGAGTCCGAGTCTGATATGCGGAGCCGTTACCCACACTTGTTTCCTGACTCGGTACTTCTTTCTTTTGTCCGTTCGAGGACGAACGGTTGTTTTAGAGGTGGAGATTGTGACGACCCAAAGGGTCATCACTTATTTTATTAATAATTTCGGGCTTCTGAGGCCTTGAAAACCTCATTCCATGTTGCCTCAATTTACGTGCACAATCCGCGCATGTAGCCGGAAAGATTTTGTGATAGAAAATATGAATTCTATGAGAAATTTGGATAAAAATGATATTAATATTGATATGGTTGACTTCGGTCAACATTTTTGGTAAACGGATCCGGACCCGAGATTGGATGGTCCCGAGAGGTCCGTAGGAAAATATGGGACTTGGACATGCGTCCGGAGTCGAATTCCGAGGCCTAGAGCCCAAGTTATGAATTTTTCTATGAAATTGTTTTTGATGTAATTGTTAAATGAAATGAATTAATTGACCTTGTTATCGGGCTCGTATTTTGGTTCCGACGCCCGGTACAAGTCTTAAATATTATATATGTGGTTTCTGTAAAGTTTGGTGACATTCGGATGTCGTTTGAGATGTTTTGGACCTTGAGTTCCAAGTTTGAAAGTTTTGAAAACCAAAAGTATGAAAATCATGAATTTGAGGCTTGATTTGATGGAAACGATGTGATATTGGCGATGTGATCGCACGAACAAGTTCATAATGTGTTTTTGAGGTTGTGTACATGTTTGGTTTGGAGCCCGGGGGGCTCGGGTAAAGATTTGATAGGCCGTTGGATTAAATTCTGAAATGTTGCACTGCTGGTTTTTCACCCAGCTGTTGGCTTCGCAATTGCGAAGCATTTCTCGCAATTGCGAAGGGGATGATCAAGGCAGGGCTCGCAAATGCAAACCCTGATTACAAATGCGAAACCCCTCATGCCCAGCCTTGTTCGCAAATGCGAACAATTGTTCGCAAATGCGAACGTCCCTAGGCCTGCCTATGTTCGCAAATGCGAACACTGTTCGCAAATGCGAACTCTGGCGAACACTGCCCTATACAGCCTATGTTCGCAAATGCGAACATTAGTCCGCAAATGCGAACACTCCCTTTGTCTGCCAGTGTTCGCAAATGCGAACAAATGTTCGCAAATGCGAACTTCCCAGCCTTAGCTTATTTTTCAAACTCCAGAAAATTGTCGGGGTTCGCAATTGCGAACCCATGTTCGCAAATGTGAACACAAAGACCTGTAAAACACGATTTTCAGTTCATTTCTTCACTTTTTACAAAACAAAAACACCCATTTGTGATTCTTCACGGATTCCTTCTTTATCAAAACAATTGTAAGTCACTTTTTACTTAATTCTTTCAATTCCTAACATCATTAAACATGTTTTTCATTAGAAATCAAAGGTTTTCATGGTAGAATTTCTTGTTTTTGTTAGAATATAGGGTTTTTCATAAATTGGGAAATTGGACCTCGAATTGAGGTCCGATTTTTGAAACAAATCATATACGTGAACTCGTGGGGGGATGGGTAATCGGATTTTGGTCCTAACCCCGAGTTCCGACCATGTGGGCTCGGGGTTGAAATTCACTATTCCGGGCAGAATGTTGTAAAAGTTGTATTTGGTCTTAAGAATTAGTTTGTTGAGTAGTATTGATGATATTAAATCAATTGTGTATAGATACGGTTGGATTGGAGCCAAATTTGAAAGAAAAAGACATTTCCACGGATTGAATTGTTCATAAACATTCGAGATAAGTGTTTGTTCTATCCTAGCTTGAGGGAATAGGATTATGTGTTATGTGTTATGTGATCGAGTGCGGTGTATGGGTCGTGGTGACGAGCATCCATACACTGGCGTCTAGTATGACCGTGAGTCGTTGAAAAATGATTATTTTGAGATATATTACAGATGAATTGTTATTGTTCTCCCTTGTCGGGACTTGTTGTGAATATGATTATAGATTGCCCTTGTTGGGATAGTTTATGAATTACTGCTTCTTTCTTTGCCCTTAACTGTGATTGTTATTTGGGTGAGGAAGAGTGATAATGCACGAAGGGTGATGATGTGCCATGTTTATTTATTTATGCACGAAGGTTAATGCCGTGCCATGTTTTATTGATTATGCACGAAGGATCATGCCGTGCCTTGTTATTGAACCATGTACGAAGGATTATGCCGTACTATGGATGTGAGGATGAGAGTAAAAGCACGAAGGGTGATGCCGTGTACTTTATTTGCTTATTTGGTGAGGATGAGAGTAAAAGCACGAAGGGTGATGCCGTGCAAACTGCTTGCTATTCCTTGACTTGATATTACTTGTGTTTACATTATACTTTGTTTTTCCTTGTGAATTTATTAACTGTGGTTAATTGTTGAATTCTTTGAGATATTCCTTATTGTGTTAATACCTGGTTATTTCTTGTTATTCTGTGGTATACATATATATGGAACTGCACAGGTTTATGTGGGTGTCCGGTCCTAGGCTTGTCACTACTTTGCCGGGATAGGCTAGGCACTTACCAGCACATGGGGTCGGTTGTGCTGATACTACACTTCTGTGCGTTTTTGCACAGGTCCAGGTTACGATCAGGAGCAACAGCAGTAAATCGATTGTGTGGGAGTTGATCACATTTGAGACCGAGGTAGCTTGCAGACGTTCGCAGGCCCGGCGTCTCTCTCTTTATTTATGTTACTAGCTGTAGTCTCTTTGTTCCGAGACAAACAGAATTACGTTATATTTCTTTCAAACTCTTATGTGTAGTATTCAGTAGTAGTTCGTGAGTTGGTGACTCCACGTCTTGGGTAGAGGATTTCAGTATGATTTTCATCTTGTAATTAGTTATTTCTATTTCGATAAAGTATTCCGCATTTATTTAATTAAAATTGTGTTAAAAACAGGATAGTATGAATACAGTGGCTTGCCTAGCTACCACGAGTAGGCGCCATCACGATCCCGATGTTGGGGGAAAATCCGGGTCGTGACAACTAGATACCATTGTTTCGTAGTCGGATTCTAGAGGAAAAGCGGTGCTAGAGGATTGATTGCTATTGTCGGACCGAGGTAAGTGTTTGATCTAATCCTGGCTTGAGGGAATAGGACTAGAGTATTATTGTTTGCTATTTGCTAAATGATCGAGTGCGGTGTATAAGCATGGTGACGAGTATCTATACACTAGTGTCTGGCATGACCGTGAGTCTTATTTGTACTTGCTTTGGGGTATATTTTGAGAATCATTCCTAGCAAATGATGAATTCAACGTGATGAGTTAGTTGAGGAATTATTTATGAAAACATGAGATTTCTTGGAGCTTTGGCTCAAATGGAAGTGACTTTTATGAAGTCAGAATTGTAGTATTGTAAAGAAATGTGGTTGGATCCCTTGCCGGGACGTGTAGATTATGATTGTTGTTGCTCCCTTATTCGGTTGAGCGTTACATGTAATCTCCATTATTGAGATGTTTGGGCTGCTAATGGTACCCTTATTGGATGGATCGTTATATTTCTGAGTTTTCCCTAAAAGGTGAACTCGTTGAGAGAGACTATATGAAACATTTATGATATTTACTTGGATCGTGTGGCACGCCGTCCATCTATGTTATATTTATTGGGATCGTGTGGCACGCCGTCCACCTATGTTATATTTATTGAGATCGTGTGGCACGCCGTCCACTTATATATATATATATATATATATATATATATATATATATATATATATATATATATATATATATATATATATATATATATATATATATATATATATATATATATATATATATAATTATTGGGATCGTGTGGCACGCCGTCCACATTTATATATATAATTGTTTGGATCGTGTGGAACGCCGTCCACTTATATGATACTTATTGGGATCGTGTGGCACGCCATTCACTTATATGATATTTATTGGGATCGTGTGGCACGCCGTCCACTTATATGATATTTATTGGGATTGTGTGGCACGCCGTCCACCTATATTATATTCATTGGGATCGTGTGGCACGCCGTCCACCTATATTATATTTATAGGGATTATGTGGCACGCCGTCCACTTATGAAAGTAAAGAATAAGATTTGGTTTAATGATGTCACAGATGACCTGTTCTCGTTGTTCAATGTTTCTCCGAGCATGTTCCCTTTTCAGTTATATACCTTCATTTATATTCATGTTGTCATCATATCTTTATATATATCTGCACAGATTGATTTTATTAAGTCCTGTCTAGCCTCATCACTACTTCGCTAGGTTTAGGCCAGGCACTTACCAGCACATGGGGTCGGTTGTGCTGATGCTACACTTTCTGTGCTTTTTGCACAGATCACAGCATTGGAGAAGCTTTCGGACAACAGCAGCAGTAGGATATTTTTGGGAGTGTTTTCAGTTCAGGGACTCTTGAGATAGCCTACCCGGCGTTTACAGGCCGAAGTCCATATCCTTTATTTCAGTTTGTTTTTATTGTACCAAAACAGACTCATGTATTTCTTTCATTCAGACTTGGTTGTGGTATTCTATAGTAGTCTGTGAGATAGAGACACCCGATTTTGGGTAGTGTTATGTTCAGTATTTTTCGCATTTGATTTATTCTTTACTGGATTTAAAATTTTTCTAAAAAGTTTAATTATATTAGTATATTCTATTGTTAAGGATTGGCTGTCCTAGCTTCGATAGTAGGCGCCATCACAACTCCCGATGGCGGGAAATTCGGGTCGTGACAGCCATATTTCCTCCAAAAAGATGGCCACGAACGTACCCCTTCAGTGTGCGGGACAACAGCTTCGAGCCACCCGCGCAAATCGGTGAACAGAGACGGAGGTGACCTGTTAGCTACAGAAACGATAACAAAAATAGTGATTATCGGATAATAAGTAGAGGAAGAGAGTCAATCCTATTGATAAAAAAAGTACAACTTACGTCTGTAATTCCAAGTCTCTGGGAATCTTGGAGAGGGCGCCACCAAATGCTCGGTCCGAATATAGAAAAATTGTTCAAACGCGCGAGGTTCGACCTCGTCGTCTAGAGCAGCCATCAACCCCTTCGAACCGCGTGGGCTCATCCGGAGCATACTCTTCCGCACTCGCTGGGGGGCGTATAGAGAAAGCACATGTTGCAGCGTGACAGTCCATCCAGCTAACTCCGCAAATTTTAGAAACATTGCCAGAAGTTTGTATAGATACATGGTGAGTTGCCCCGGGCACACGTTGTAGTATCAACAAAAGTCGACTACCAAATTGGGGAGTGGAACCCTGAACCCCAGCCTGAGAGGGTATGAGTAAAAATACAGTACCGTGCATGGTCGGTATGGACCCTCTCCTCTGGCCGGGCAAGCATGATGTCAGCATAAGAAGGTACGAGCCCTTGTTCTTATAATTGGGTTATACCCACTTCTCCCATTAACGGGGTTTCATCTACTGGGTCATCCCCACAGTCGACGGTGAAATCCACCGCCAAGCTCCCAGCTGTAGGAAGAATTTCATCTACCAGTGGAGCCTTCTCATTTTCATTTTGCCCGTCATCCCCGAGCACCAGAGACAAGCCTTCAATCACCGGAGGATTAACCGTTGCCACCATCGGAAGAACTTCACGTGAGGAAGAAACAGCCATTGATCAAAGTTGCTTAAAGATGGGTGTTGGATTCAACTAAGAACGATTAAGAACTTTTCGCAGAGAAGAAAGAATCTTTAAAGTTCACAGGAAATAAGAGCTGCAAATGAACTAGAGAATGTCAAGAATCAAGTATCCCAAACCATCTTATAGGCAACGAAATCAATTCTCGGAAAAACCGATAGGCGCCATTAAATGCATAATCCAACCGTCAAAAAATGGTTCGATTCTACAGAAACGGTTGCCACCACGATTAAGGCCATAACGCATTTGTTCAGTCACGGTCGCTGCCTCAATCACTACGAAAAAACGGATGACTTACCACCCAGGGCGATTAGATCCTACGTCTTCAAAGTCCGTATGGACAGAACGTACCCCAATTCACGATTGCGGCGTATCGACTGTTTCCCTTCTCCAGCAATACTCGTATACGAGATCCGATCCTCATTATACGAGAGGAAGAAGTGAGGAGACGCCATGACCTCGTCACGAACAGTTGTCATTCCCACTCTCGCCCGAAAAGGGTTTACTCCTCAACCGTTAAAATCCGCTCATCAGGTTCGACCTCGAGGCGGCCATGATAAGCGGAGGGACTAACTGTATGGGTCATAATTCGATTCCACGACAATCAATAAGACCGATCGCTCCTTTCGACTAACGCAAGCGTAATAGGCGCCGAGATCACTTTCATTAAGGATGCCATCCGTATCCGCCTAAAACGACTGTCGAGGTCGCGACTCACCTGATATGTCCGAAATAACCTCCTAACGTGGGCCCGACCCCCAAAAGGTCAACTCTTACAGCAATGCCTATAAATACCAAAGGAGGAATCAAAAAAAGGGGTTCCACTCTCTCCCCATGGGGACTCTAAAAAATATAGAGTAAAACATAGAGTGGGAACCCAAGACAAGAAACAAAATGAAGGTAGATCAAATGAAACATGATTGTAAAGATCTGAACCTCTTCATGGAGAGGCAGACTACTCTATTATCATGAATAAAGATCACCGATATTTTTTGTTCCCAATACAAGTATTTTCGTTATCTTTTCCCTTGTTAAATTTTGGATGTGTTATGATTTGCTATGATTGACCCTTCATTTACATTGATTGTTTTGAATTCATAAATGCTCGTCAACATTTTGAGTCAGACAGATACTAATTACATAATATAATTTAATTATATTTATTCATGTTTGGTTATGGGTATAATAATTAATAACAATATTAATTTCCATATAAAATTTATATCAAAATAATGATATTAGCTATTCCATTAGCAAATCTTCATGGAATAGGTTTTTCTATCCCACAATTGAATCACATGATATTTAAGCAATAATTACGAATTGTCATTCATAAAGAAATAAGATTTGTAACTTAGAAAATAAGAACAATTACTTGCTGCAGTATAAGTAAAAAGACATCAATAACGCGAAAGCTCTTTTACACTGCTATGCTAGGATAGGGCATCACGATGCATTAAGCATCTCACGTTCATGTATAATAAGAGAAAAAATTGCATTTTAAAAAGGGGTAATTTTGATAGCATAGTCTAATACAAACATTACTGATTCCTTTCGCGGATCGAGCCCACAAAAATCACTTTATCTTGCAGCAACAAGGCTCCCCTTCACTGTTATGCCAGCATATATAAATTAAATTTTTTTTTTAAAAAAGGAATAGAGTATAGTTTGGTTTATTGACAAATGACAAGACAGTACTAAGGCAGCATTGATAACAGTACTAACAGTAACTTTGATGATGGCATCAAGCAATCAAAACGACCACTACCTCCTTTCTCCCATGATGAAAGTTAAAACATTCAATTCGTTAGATTTATCTTCAACTCCGAAAACTTTTTTGTGTGGACATTATGTCTTGTAATAATTGAACTTACTTAATTATTCGACATAATCCAAATCAACAGTATCAACAATCGTGGGACATTTTCCTTAATGTGATGACATGACGGATTAAAAAAATAAAAAGGAAAACACAAACATTTTGTCCTTATTACAATTTCCCATCATAATTCAGGTCCTTGACCAACTCAAATAAAATTGCATCAGCTCTATACTTTATTAGTATTATTTTTATTTGGTGATTAGACAGAAATTCTGTTTACAACCATTATATAGATGAGAAATAATTTATTTGCAAGATGGGCAAGTGGGCTAGTCCACTTTTTTTTTTCTTTCACACTAGAGTATATTATATACTATGATAAAAAAAAAAGACAGTCTGATGCACTAAGCTCCCGTTATGCGCAGGGTTCGGGGAAGGGCCAGACCACAAGGGTCTATAGTACGCAACTTTACCCTGTATTTCTGCAAGAGGCTGTTTCCACGGCTCGAATCCGTAACCTCCAAGTCACATGACAGTAACTTTACCAGTTACGCCAAGGTTCCCCTTCCGTTGTATACGATAATAATCATTTGATTTATATGTGAGTATTTGAAAAATGGAAGCAACTTTGATGAGTAAGCCCTAATCCGAACATATGATTGATTTAGTTCATCATCATATCAAGAACAAACTTTTACTATTATAGCTGATGTTCTTTGTCTTTTTCTCCTTCCAACTTATTAGTGGCTTCCCCTCCCCTCCCTGATTAAGTAAAGGACACGCTGATGGCATATAAGCAACAAGCTCAAGTTGATGTCTGTTGAAAATATTCGACTTGGATCATATAAATAATTTTTATACTATTCGCATAATTTAACATTTTGATTTGACTTCTTTTCTTATATAACTTATTTTGTGAGAACAATTGTATGGTTATCTTTTAAGTGTCTGGTAGTGTAACATACGTATTATTACTCTCTATAAGCTTCACATTTCTAACTTGAACACGTTCAAGTTAGGCTTCACTGACCATAAACTGATCTTTTGACCTGATTGGTAAGAAGAGTTCATTTCTTATTAGTTAAGAGTATTGTTTTTACGTCTAGGACGGGTTCGTTTGGTATGAAATATAAGTAGATATAGTGTTGGTATAAAAACCTAATACCACCTTAATACTTTATTTAGTTAGCAAATTTGGTATAAGTTATCTCGAGATTAAATTAGTACAAGGATAACTTATAATATCTTATAGGAGGTAGGATAATTAGTGCCGAAATAACTTATACTTTTTACTTAAAATTTATGCAATTGCCATTTTTAATAAAATATCAAAAAGTAAATAAAAACTTAAACCGTGCTAAATAATCCCAAAATAATTTATTCCAGTATCAGCCGTATTGTAACCAAACGACCCCATAGTGTTCAATAAGCATCTAAAAGAGTTGTGAAAACAGAAGCAAACACAAGCCAACCGAAATATAAAGAGGAAGAGACAAAAATGGATAAAGTAGAGAGCCCACAGCCAACTATATAATGGGGTTGGGCCTATAGGCAAAGAAGGTGGAGCCCCATATATGGTGTTAGGTTAAAGGTCATCATCTCTTTTTACAGAGCATAGCCTATTTTGACAAAACCAAATTCCAGTCTCAATAGTAAATGTTACATCAATTTGTGTTCCTACAGACTTGTGATAGTACTCAAAAATTTAATCCACATATATGGCTTCCTAAGGAGCATGAATGCATGACAAACTACTTACATTTATTGAAAAACAAGTACTATAAGTGCCATATTTATTTCCAAATATTCTTATGGACCCGACTTAGATCTTGTTCCTAATCTTAAAAAATCTTGAGAAAATTATTCTTTATAACCCTTCAAAATTTTAATAACCCATATTTTATCCCACATACAGAAAATGGGTCTTCGATCCAAACATATTGCATATAGTAGGCCGAAAGGGATGAGCATGACAACACAAACGCCTGTTGCTTAGTGGATAGAGTGATGTTTCCTAAGCAGAATGTCGCAGGTTTGACCCTTACCTGGCGCTAGGGGTATACAAAGGAAACCGACAAACCACATCAATCCGATAATTCGAGTCAAACCGAAAAAAAAATCCGATGATGGTTTGATTTGGTTTGGTGTTAAAAAAAAAAACTCGATCACATTGGTTTGGTTTAGTTTTAACTAAAGAAAGTTAAACCGAAACCAAACCAACCCGATATTACATATATAGAAATTTTAGATATATTTAATATATAAATATATTTATTGTGATGTAATTTATAAATATTTCTTATAAAAATCATAATTTTATCTTTTAAGGTATTATTTCAAGGTTGAACTTGAAACTTTTGAATGTTCCAATAAGCTTTATAGCCCTTAACATTAGTGAATTAAATCATGCTAACGAAAGCACAAACTAAAATTAAATCAATACTAATGCTAACAAAAGACATTCAATCCAATACTACGAACATGAAAGTATTGAATATCTATTTTTTGTTTTGCAATAATTTAAGACAATAGGGGTTGCTATGATTGTAAGCAACATCTAGTTCCAAAGGTTGTGAGACGTGAGTTCGAGTCTCCCGAAGAATAAGGTGGAAAGATCTTGGAGGAGGGAAGCATGTTGATGGTTTATTTGGAGATAGCCTCTTTACCCTCGGGTAGGGGTAAGTCTGTGTACACTACCCTCCACAAACTCCACTACGCGGGATTATTCTGGATTGTTGTTGTTGATGATGTTGTTGTTATTTTGCAATAATTTAGATAAAATTGCATAACTTATTTTTATTTTTTCTTTAGTGTTTAGTCATGTAATTAATACTCCCTTATTAGTTTACTTATTTTAGCATGATGTATTACTTTTAGATTATGTTTATTATATTATGACTTATTATATTTATTTAACCTAACCATATGAGTATAACGCTAGTAAAGTGCTCTCGGTGAAACACAAAGAGAACGTTTGACCTTTAAAAAAAATCACTTTTTAAAAATTAAGAAAAGTCACTCTTTTCTAGAATATATGTTTGGCCATGAAAATTTTAAATTTTACTTGAACTTGAATTTCAAAATTTTATCTCGTATGCCAATGAGTTTTGCAAAATAAATTTTGCATGTTTGGAAATTTTGCCCATATTTTGGCCAAATCCTAAATTCCAAAATAAGCTATTGAGCTGATTTAGGGCCAAATTTCCAAAATCAACTATTGACCTGATTTTTGGCAGAAATCCCAAAACTTGGGAATTATATATATATTTTTCAAAAAAAGTTGGAAAATATGCTTTGAAAACGTATGTCCAAACACATTTTCATTTTCAAACCAAACTTCACCGAAATCAAAATTTTCAAAATAAATTTGTGATCTATGACCAAACGCTAGCTAAAAACTCCAAAAAATTATTTTTCAAATTTTCGCTTTGCATCACTCACAAAATAAAATAAAATATCCAAACTGTACTCATATCCAAACATAACTATTATTTTCAAATAATATTTTTACTTAATTGTTTTTCCTCGCTTTTTCCAGGACTTCACAGTTCTTATGTCTAAACGCCCACTAATTTGTTTGCTCTCTTTAAATTTGCATGTCCAATTAGTATGAACTTTCTGCTTAAGAATATCCAATCGAAAGCATGATATGGCCCTTTAGAAGCCTATGATCAACGAGAACAATGAAATACCAAGCTAACCAATAGTTTCGTTCCTTCCAAATAACTGAATAATGAATCTATCCTGGTTGACTAGGGGTGTGCATTCGAATCGGTCTACCAATAAATTAATCGAATCGATTATTTGTTATCGGTTCATCTATAAATAAAATCGAAAAGATCGAAACCTTATTGAAACGATAACGATAAGCATATGCACAAATCGATAATCGATAAGTAATTATCGATAAGGGTCAAGATCGAATCGATAAATCGAATGCACACTCCTAATTATTTCTTCTACCACATTTAAGGAATGATCATATTTAAAGCTCAAGGGAATGAAATTCAAATTAATGGAAAATAGAATTAGCAGTGATGATGTATTTTTTTTTAATACCGTAGGAGTGTTTGTGGCATATATCTGATCCCTTACTTTAGTTTCGTTGCATGTGTCTATTGACATAATTTTTATGTTATAAATAATGTTCGTCACATTTTAGCATCTTTTTGTCCATATTAGTTAGGCGTGTTTATAGCGATATACTTTCCGTGGAATCCCACAAATTTTCTTATTGGTGTAATTGATAACCGAATCTATAAGCCCAAAAAATTTAATAAATCGAAATCGAAAAAAATCGAAACCTTATTGAAATGATAACAATAAGCATATGTATAAATCGATAATCAATAAGTAATTATCGATAAGAGTTAAAATCGAATCGATAAATCGAATGCACACCCTTATGGTTGACTATATTTAGGCCCCTTCTGGTCATAAATAATATTTAAGTAATTGCAAATACTGATTGGGCCAATGGTGTATATAAATACTGAACTTCAATACTTTATTTACTGGTGAATTATGAAACACTTGTTTGAGGAGTTTAAGTAATTGCAAATCTTTTAACTTTTCCCCCAAGATTCATGACTTTCTAACTGCCAAATATTCTTTTCAAATACTCTATTATTCACGTAAATTTAAAAAAGGCATATTTACATGTGGTAATGAAAAAATAATCACAGTATTAAATGTAATAAAAAATTAGCCGTTTTTCATATAAAAACACTGTTCAAAATTCAGAAAATATTTCAGCATAATATACTGAAATTTGAATTTTTTACATGCAAACTTCCAGCATAATATATGTCACGACCCAAATCCGGTCGTGATGACGCCCAACCCTAAAGCTAGGCAAGCCAGACCAACAACTGTTTTTCACAGTTAAAGACCAATCCCAAAAGGACAAATTCAAGAAGAATATAAGAGTCAATAAATATACTCCAATAATAATAGTAGAATCAAACACTGAGAAGTGCGAACATCGAAAATAACACTCCCAAAAGATTTGGGGTCACGAGTCTAGAGCCTCTAAACAAAACTGAATAGTAATAGGAATACTGAACAAAATACTCAAGTCTGGAAGTATATGTATAATAAACTGAATTAAAGATAGAACCTAGGTTCTGCGAGCGCCAGCAGCTACCTCAGCAACTCGAGTATACTCTGAAAATAAGCTGGAATACTCATCTAACCCTCCTGTGTACCTGGATCTGCACACAAAGGTGCAAGAAGTAGGGTGAGTACTAAGTAATCAGTGAGTAAAAAGTATATAAAATAGATGAAAGTAGGAAATCCACAAAATACCACAAAGCAAAGCTAAACTACAGTCCGATACCTACCACGAATTAACAACAACAGCAAATCACAATTAGCACCGATAATTTACAGATAAAAATATAATGCAATGCATATGACCACTACGGCGCGTAGCCCGATCCGTTTAACGTCGACGACGCTCACTAGGGGTGTGTACAGACTCCGGATGGGCTCCTTCAGCCCATTATTATCATCCGATGCGGCGTGCAGCCCGATCCATCCTCAGTCCACAATATACATATGAGTCACACAATAGTTTAATTTATTTATTACCATGTTCCAGTTCATTAACAATAAAAAATACTTTAATTTTATTTAATTTTCCAAGAACAGGTAACTTAGCATTTCATAATAGTGATTTCAAACCAGGACTGAAATCAATGATTTTGCAAATCAAGCTATCACATAGATATTTATCTTCTAGGGATACTACAGGTCGACACATGGCCTAAAAAATGGCGTATAGCCCACATATATATATAATACAGTGTGCGTTTCAACCGCCAATATAATATTATTCATATTCGGGATAGACCATGTCTCAATCCCCAGTCACAACTAATCCCGCACCTGCCATGGGGTGTGAGCTACGCCCTAATAGCGTCACAATGTGCTAAGCTGGGGTTTCAAACCCTCAGGCTACCATATACACTAACTACTCACCTCTAGCCGACCGTGTGATTGTCCGCGATACCTATTCCCTTCAAATTTGTCGCCTTCAAAACTACAGTAATTACATCAATATGGGTCAAAGAAATATAACCCAATCAAAATTACTTGAAAAAAGCAATAATACACGAAGTTGGCAAAACCCGAGACTCGGGCTCGCTTAACCAAAAATTCCGAAATTCATACCAACGGATTCCTCATCTCGCCACGAGTCCGTGCATATAAAATTTATCAAAATCGGAGTTCGAATGGCCTTTCAAAACTCAAAAACTCGTTTTCAAAATTTAGGCCCTAGTTCTTTACAATTTCTACCCAACTTCATGAGTTTTGGTGTTGATTCTAGCATAAAATCTTGTTTTTGAGTCAAGGAACTTATCTCCAACGATTACCCATTGATTTCTCTCTTCAAAGCTCTCAAAACCCTCTCTTCACGAAGTAAAAATGGTGAAAATATGATTAGGGTCGCGTATGAAATTAACTTAAACTGTTCTGCCCAGACGCCTTCTTCTATGCGATCGCAATGCCCCTATGCGATCGCATAGAATAAAATTTCCGGGCCATCTTTCCTTCTATGCGATCGCAGTACCTCTATGCGATCGCATAGAGCAATCTCCCTGGGCCCTAAATTTCTTCTCTACGATCACAACATAGAGTATGCGACCACACTGTGAAACATCATAGACCTATGCGATCGCACCCCTTCTACACGATCGCATAGAGCAATTTATTACACCCTCAAGGTTCTTCTATGCGATCGCAATGACCCTATGCGATCGCATAGAGCAATCACTAACTGCAATTTTTCTACTGCATCAACCAAGTTCAAAACCTCCCGTTGGGCATCCGAAATCATCCCGAGACCCCCGGGACCTCAACCAAATGCACAGATATGTCATATTACTTCATTCAAACTTGCTCGTAACAAAAAAACACCATCATAAACATCAAAATCACCACATTCTCTCGGATTCAAGCCTAAGTTTCATTAAAACTTCCGAAACTAACATTTGCTCTAAAAAACGACCTAAATACCTCCGAATGACCTAAACTTTTGCACGCACATCCAAAATTACCTAACGGAGCTACTGTAACTCTCGGAATTTCATTCTGAGCTCCGGATCAATATCTTACCTACTATTCGGAATTCGCTAAAATTCAACCTTAGCCAATTCAAGCCTAAATCTACATCGGACCTCTAAATTCGATTCCAATTACTAACCTAAGTCATAAATCATCCCCCGAAACTATTCGAATCATCAGAAATCCATTATGAGCTTTCTAACTCATCGGTCAACATTCGGTTGACTTTTCCAAACTATTCTTCTCATAAAGAGGTTTATTGCCTAACTAGATTCCATCCGATTTACTTCTAACTCTCCAAACACATATAAATTAACATGTTAAAGTATAAAATAAAGAAAATTGGGCGGTAACTCCCGTAACGACGGGTCAGGTCATTACATTCTCCCCAACTTAAACAAACGCTCGTCTGCGAGCGGGTTAAGAAGCATACCTGGAGTTTTAAATAAATGTGGATATTTGCTCCGCATCTCCTGTTCGGTCTCTCAAGTTGCTTCCTCCACGGGACGGCCTCTCCACTGCACTTTCACCGAAGCTATGTCTTTGGATCTCAACTTACGAACCTGTCGACCCAAAATGGCTACTGGCTCCACATCATAGGTCAAGTCCTCATCCAACTGTATCGTGCTGAAGTCTAACACATGAGACGGATCTCTAACATACTTCCGGAGCACAGATACATGGAACACCGGGTGAACTCCCGACAAGCTGGATGGCAAAGCAAGCATATAGGCCACCTCCCCAACTTTCCTAAGCACCTGAAAAGGTCCAATGAACCTTGGGTTCAACTTCCCTTTATTTCCGAACCTCATAACGCCCTTCATAGGAGAAGCCTTCAGCAACACCTTCTCGCCCACTGAATAAGACACATCTCCGACCTTTCGGTCTGCATAACTCTTCTAATGCGACTGAGCTGTGCGAAGTCTCTCCTAATCACCTTCACATTGTCTAAGGCATCCTGAACTAACTCTGTCCCCAACAATCTAGCCTCGCCGGGCTCAAACCAACCTATTGGAGATCTACACCGCCTCCCATATAAGGCTTCATACGGTGCCATCTGAATGCTGGATTGGTAGCTGTTATTATAGACAAACTCTGCGAGAGGCAAGTAATCAGCCTACGAACCACGAAAGTCAATAACACAAGCTCTCAACATATCCTCCAAGATCTGAATAGTACACTCGGACTGTCCGTCCGTCTGAGGATTGGATGCAATACTCAACTCAACCTGGGAGCCCAACTCACGCTGAAATGTGCTCCAGAACTGTGAGGTAAACTGAGTACCTCTGTCTGATATAATAGAATCTGGGACTCCATGCAATCTAATAATCTCCGGAATGAATATCTCAGCTAACCGCTCCGAGGAGTACGTAGTACACACAGGAATGAAGTGAGCCGACTTGGTCAGCCTATCCACAATTACCCAAACTGAATCAAACTTCTTCACTGTCCGAGGGAGTCCACTAACAAAGTCCATAGTGATCCTTTCCCACTTTCACTCGGGAATATCCATATGTTGGAACATGCCACCAGGCCTCTGATGATCGTACTTGACCTGCTAACAGTTGAGGCAACGTGCTACATGACTCGCAATATCGTTCTTCATCTTTCTCCACCAATAATGCTGCCTCAAATCCTGATACATCTTTGCGGCAACTGGGTGAATAGAATACTGCAAGCTGTGGGCCTCCTCCAATATCAACTCACGAAGGCCGTCAACATTGGGCACACATATCCGGCTTTGCATCCGCAACACACCATCACTATCAATAGTGACATCTCTGGAATCATCATGCTGAAATCTGTCCTTAAGGACAAGCAAGTGTGGATCATCATATTGGCGTTCTCGAATACGGTTATAAAAGGAAGATCGAGATACCACGCAAGCCATCACCCGACTGGGCTCAGAAATATCCAGCCTTATCATCTAATTAGCTAGAGCCTGAACATTAACTACAAGGGGCCTCTCCCTAACGGGAATATATGCCAAGTTGCCCATACTAATAGCCTTCCAGCTTAATGTATCGGCCACCACATTGGCCTTTCTAGGATGATACAAGATAGTAATATCATAGTCTTTAAGTAATTCGAGCCATATCCGCTGCCTCAAATTGAAATCTTTCTATTTAAACAAGTGCTGAAGGCTGCGATGGTCTGTATATACGTCACAAGATACACCATAAAAGTAATGCCTCCAAATCTTAAATGCATGAACAATAGCAGCCAACTCTAGATCGTGAACAGGGTAGTTCTTCTCATGGGGCTTTAGTTGACGAGAAGCATATGCAATAACTCTGCCCTCCTGCATCAATACACAACCGTTCCAAACTCTCGAAGCATCACAATACACCGTATAAGACCCTGAGGCTGATGGCAACACAAGTACCGGAGCTGTGGTCAATACCGACTTGAGCTTCTGGAAGCTCTCCTCACATTTATCAGACCACACAAATGGAGCATTCTTCTTTATCAACTTCGTCAAAGGCGAAGCAATAGATGGAAAGCCCTGAACAAACCTGCGGTAATAGCCTACCAAATTGAGGAAACTCTGAATTTGAGTAGCTGAGGACGGCCTGGGCCAATTCTGCACCGTCTCGGGTCAACTCGAATACCATCGCTGGACATTACATGTCCCAAAAATGTCACAGTGTCAAGCCAGAACTCACACTTAGAAAATTTTGCATACAGCTTTTCGTCTCTTAATCTCTGCAATACCACCCTCAAGTGCTGTGCGTGCTCCTCCTGGCTACGTGAGTACACCAGTATATCATCAACAAATACGATCATAAAAGAATCTAGATGCAGCCGAAACACAATGTTTATCAAGCGCATGAATGCGGCTGGGGCATTAGTCACCCCAAAAGACATCATCAAAAATTCATAGTGCCTATATCTCGTTCTGAAAGCTGTCTTCATAATGTCTGAATTCCTGATCTTCAACTGGTGATAACCCGATCGAAGGTCAATCTTAGAGAATACACTTTCTCCCTGAAGCTAATCAAACAAGTCCTCAAGCAAGTGTGGATCATCATATTGGCGTTCTCGAATACGGTTATATAAGGAAGATCGAGATACCACGCAAGCCATCACCCGACTGGGCTCAGAAATATCCAGCCTTATCATCTAATTAACTAGAGCCTGAACATTAACTACAAGGGGCCTCTCCCTAACTGGAATATATGCCAAACTGCCCATACTAATAGCCTTCCAGCTTAAAGCATCGGCCACCACATTGGCCTTCTTGGGATGATACAAGATAGTAATATCATAGTCTTTAAGTAATTCGAGCCATCTCCGCTGCCTCAAATTGAAATCTTTTTATTTAAACAAGTGCTGAAGGCTGCGATGGTCTGTATATACGTCACAAGATACACCATACAAGTAATGCCTCCAAATCTTAAATGCATGAACAATAGCAGCCAACTCTAGGTCGTGAACAGGGTAGTTCTTCTCATGGGGCTTTAGTTGACGAGAAGCATATGCAATAACTCTACTCTCCTGCATCAATACACAACCAATCCAAACTCTCGAAGCATCACAATACACCGTATAAGACCCTGAGGCTGATGGCAACACAAGTACCAGAGCTGTGGTCAATACCGACTTGAGCTTCTGGAAGCTCTCCTTACATTACCAGACCACATAAATGGAGCATTCTTCTTTATCAACTTCGTCAAAGGCGAAGCAATAGACGGAAAGCCCTGAACAAACCTGCGGTAATAGCCTACCAAATTGAGGAAACTCCGAATTTCAGTAGCCGAGGACGGCCTGGGACAATTCTGCACCGCCTCAACTTTCTATGGGTCAACTCGAATACCATCGCTAGACATTACATGTCCCAAAGTGTCACAGTGTCAAGCCAGAACTCACACTTAGAAAATTTTGCATACAGCTTTTCCTCTCTTAATCTCTGCAATACCACCCTCAAGTACTGTGCGTGCTCCTCCTGGCAACGTGAGTACACCAGTATATCATCAATAAATACGATCATAAAAGAATCAAGATGCAGCCGAAACACACTATTTATCAAGCGCATGAATGCGGCTGGGGCATTAGTCACCCCAAAAGACATCACCAAAAATTCATAGTGCCTATATCTCGTTCTGAAAGCTGTCTTCATAATGTCTGAATTCCTGATCTTCAACTGGTGATAACCCGATCGAAGGTCAATCTTAGAGAATACTCTTGCTCCCTGAAGCTAATCAAACAAGTCCTCAATGCAAGGTAACGGGTACTTATTCGTTACTGTCACCTTGTTCAGCTGCCTGTACTCGATGCACATTCTCATTGTGCCATCTTTCTTCTTCACAAATAATACCGGTGCACCCCAAGGTGACACATTCGGGCGAATGAACCTCTTATCTAAAAGTTCTTGAAGCTGTTCTTTCAACTATTTTAACTCAGCTGGTGCTGTGAGCACGCAATTTTTGCCTAACATGAATTACTCCCACAAAATCAAAACAAAAATTGTCTATTTTATGGTGTGTATTTTTTGTGAATTTTTGTGTTATTTTGGTATTTGTTTGCATTTGTATATACGTGATTATATATGTTTAAATTAATAAAAAAAAATAATACAAAAATATGTCGTGCTTACATTTCTGATCTAGTTTGAAATTAGGAGTAATTAATTTTATCTTACAAAAATGAAAATCACAAAAAATAATTCATCTTTTACATTTTTTTAGCATTTAAATGCCTAATTGTGTGTTTTATGTTTAATTGATATTTAATTATATGTAACGATTGTTAATATAATTAGTATTAGTTAATTTGATTTGATTTTTTTTAGTGTGGTTAGGATTTTATTTTTTTATAAATTAGGAGTTAAATTAAAGGAGAGAAAGAAAGATTGGAAATAAAGGAAAATCGGATTTGGGCCAAAAATCCAAGCCCAAACATTTAACCTAGTCCAAAATCCCCAAAAACACATACCCATACCCAGTCTGCCCCAGCCCAAATACCCAACAGACCCGCCCCATCTCCCACCTTCAATCTGGACCGTTGATGATACTTCATCCAACGGTCCAGATCATTGAACTAATTCTAACTACCCAAAGAACCCAAACCCGTTACACACCAAACCAAACAGCCCCGCCCTTACTCTTCTCTATCAGAGGCGATTTCCGGCCGCCCAACCTCGCCGCTGACCGCCCGCCGGGAATCGCCCACGGTGGCGGTCAGCCTCCAAACCTCTCCAAATTTACACCAAATCTTCCCCTCACCTCCCCCAGCATGAATCCGGTCTTTGTTATCCTCGAATAATCTCCAAAGCTTTCGAATATTGAATCAAAGTTTCGAGTCAAAACCAAAACCATGCCAAACCGCTCCAAACTCACACCATAGCATCCTTAGACTTGCCTAACCACCACACAACCATCAGTCCGGTTCGAATCTGTTCGGAATTGGTCAAGCCCCAAATTGAGCCTTCAAGAACACTAGAATTCGAAAACTAGGGATTTTGTCCGAATTAAAGGTAATTGAAGTCAATAGACTTTAATTGGATTGTTTTTCATTTGAAAAAACACTTCAATTAAAGTCCGTTTACTTCAAAAATGCAAGCTCAAGTCCATTGGGACCGGGTGTATTCGATTTCGATTTCTTTTTGAGGTAATGTTCCTTTTCTGTTTACTTCAATTCGTGTTTGTATTTGTTTAGTCTTAGATTAATTGAACTCTTCTCAATTTTGTTTGGCCGTCTCTGTTTCGTTTCGTTTTCTTCTCAAAGACCTTTTGTTTGGTCAATTGATTTTATTTATTGTTTATTTGAGTGTGAATGTTATCGAATACGTGTTCGCGTCGATTAGCGTCGTCGAACAATTAACTTTGTACTCCCCAGCATTGGCCGAGAATTTCCTGAGTTACTGTTTTGAGATTGATTGGTTATCAATTGTACATATCGTAATCGTTTGATCGAATGTCGTCGATTAGATTCGTAGGTTCGTTTGTTAGAACATTTTGGTACAAGTTTGGCATTGGTTCATCTGATCCGAGTTCATTGCTTAAGTTGAATTAGTTTGCTTATTTGATTTTGTGTGTTGAATTAGAATGAATTGGTTATAGCTGTGTAGTTGTTAGTTAGTGTTTAATTTAAAAGGGTAATACAGTGTTAGATCAAAGAACAGGAGGAAATCACTTATGAAACAGAAATGCCATTTGTTTCACCCGAGCCACTGCCTGGATTGAAAGCTGTAGTTGTATGTTTATCTTAGATTAGGAAATGTTGGATTGGATATAGCTGCAATTCTGATTAAGGTTTTAGAAAATTAAAGAAAAGGTGTAGTGCACATGGTTTAGGAAATAACACAAGCTGGAAATGAGAAAGCACATGGGGTGTGACTAAAAGCTAAAGGGACACACATGGGCTAGGGAATAAAACAAGCTGAAAAGTGCAAAAAGGGGGAATAACATGGCTGGACAGTATTTAAAACACTTAGAAATAGAGCTGAAGGCTGTCATTTGGAGGATATAAAATGGGACTGAGACAGACTGGAAAAAATAGAAAAGATAGAGAGGGAGACTCACTGGAATACACACACACACATTGAGAGCTAAAATTACTGGAGAGAATTCTAAAGAACAGACAGAGAGAGATACATTCACTGGAAAAAATAGAAACACAGTTTTAGAATACACTCACACTCATTCACAAATACATCATTGGCAAAACACATTAGACACTCACAGAAAACACACACGGCAGAATATAGAAAATACTACATTGTCTCATTGTTGCTTCCCTATTTTTGGTTTGAATTCAGTCTAGAATTGGCTTCTGAATCTCATTACTAGATTAAAATCTTAGGAGTCCAGATTCTGCATTTGTTGAGTTGAAAATTGGTTTGATTTTAGTTATAAAAAGCCCTGATTTGGAGTTGTTTGAAGTCTGGAAATCCCTGTTGCATTACTGGAGGTTGCACTGATCAGGTTTTGTTGTTCCGTTGCTACTATTGGTCCCCTGTTGCTGATTGAATCTCACTTTTCTTCTTACTTTGCAACTTACAGGTATGTTCCTAGATTTAAAATGCTGGAACTAAACTGATATGTAGAGACTCATTTGAAATCAAATAATGGAAGAATGAAGCTCGAATTGTTTGATTCACTGTAATTTGCATTGCTGCAGATTTGCTTATGCTGTTTTTCTTTCTCTTTTGTTTTGGTTGAATTGGATTTCGGCAATGTATAACCAGGACAAGTCTTATGTTTTAATTTAAGGTCTTCTTGGATTGCTCCCAGGTTTTCCATCAGATCATGAGAATTATGCAGATGGTAATGTTGCTTAGTTCGTGATTTCAGTCGTAAATAATACACTTCTTGTTTCTAATAGCTAGATTCTAATAATGCAAAAATGATTAGGTTGGTTGTGCTATTAAAATCAAGTTTCATTTTAATTCTTCATGTCTGTAATTCATTAGAAATCGACTGTATAGACCCATTTAGTGTGAATCAAGGGACATTTAATTGGTATCATTTACATTCGAATATGTGGCATTGTTAAATTTCATTGGTTGTAATTTTGAACGTTCGCAAAAAAAGGGGTAGTGTTTAAGATAAATCTCAAGCTAGCTGACTTCAGGCGATTTCGATCCTTTGATCCTCCCGGCAGCTTAAAAATGACCAAAATGCGGTAAATGATTCAAAAATTATATTATAGTATTGAACATGTTTTAAAAAAAATAAGATATTTTTAGCCATTTATAATAATTGAAAGCGACCGTGCTAGAACCACGGGATCCGGGGGTGCCTAACACCTTCCCTCGGGTCAACAGAATTCCTTACTTAGAATTTCTGGTTCGCAGACTTCATTTGGAAAGTCGAAATTTTCTCGATTCGGGATTTAAATAAATTGGTGACTTGGGACACCTTAATTTATTCCAAGTGGCGACTCTGAAATAAATAGAATAATCCCGTTTCGAATATGTGACGACCCAAAAGGGGCATCACTTGTTTTATTAATCATTCCGAGCTTTGGAGGTCTTGAAAACCTCATTTATAGTTGCCTCGATTTGCGTGTACAGTCCGGGCACAAAGCTGGAAAAGATTTATGTTGAAATATGTGAAATATGTGAAAAAGTAGAAGAATTTTGATATTAATATTGATATGGTTGACTTTGGTCAACATTTTTGGTAAACGGACCCGGATCCGTGATTTGATTATTTCAGAAAATCCGTAGAAAAATATGGAACTTGGGCATATGTCCGGAATTGAAATCCGAGGTCTAGAACCCCAGTAAAAGAATTTTTCTGTTAAATTGTTTTCTGAAAATGTTTAAGGAAAATGAAACTGATTTTTTATTAAAAAGTACTGGTATCGGGCTCGTATTTTGGTTCCGACGCCCGGTACAGGTCATATATATTGGTTAAGCGCTTCCCGTAAAGTTTGGTTGAAAACGGACGTCGTTTGACGTGTTTCGGCCTTAAATTGGAAAGTTTGGAAATTATGGAATTTGAAGGAATTCTTGAGTTTTAAGGCTCAATTCAATGATTGTGATGTTATATTGGCGATATGATCGCACGAACAAGTCCATAACGTGTTTTTGAGGTTGTGTACATGTTTGGTTTGGAGCCCGGGGGCTCGGGTAAAGATTTGATAGGCCGTTGGATGAAATTCTGAATTTTTGAACTGCTGGTTTTTCACCCAGCTGTTGTCTTCGCAATTGCGAAGAATTTCTCGCAATTGCGAAGGTGGCAGATCAAGGCAGGGTTCGCAAATGCGAACCCTGGGTCGCAAATGCGAAGGTGCCCAGGACCAGTTGGGTTCGCAAATGCGAACAAAGCTTCGCAATTGCGAGGCCTTCAGTAATTGCCTGTCTTCGCAATTGCGAAGAATATGTCGCAATTGCGAAGAAGCCCAGAAGCCTACTGGTTCGCAAATGCGAACCTTATGTCGCAAATGCGAAAAATCCCTGGAAGCAGCCTAGTTCGCAATTGCGAACATATGTTCGCAATTGCGAAGACCCCAGATTTGCTTTGGCTTCGCAAATGCGAACAAAAGTTCGCAAATGCGAACTTCCCAGCCTTAGCTTGTTTTTCAAACTCCAGAAATTGGTCGGGGTTCGCAATTGCGAACCCATGTTCGCAAGTGCGAACACAGAGACCTGAAAAACACGAATTTCAGTCATTTCTTCACATTTTACAAAACCCAAAACACCCATTTGCGATTCTTCAAGGATTTATTCTTCATCAAAACGATTGTAAGTTACTTTTTACTTAATTCTTTCAATTCCTAACATCATTAAACATGTTTTTCATAAGAAATCAAAGATTTTCATGGTAAAATTCTTGTTTTTGTTAGAAAATGGGGTTTTTCATAAATTGGGGAATTGGACCTCGAATTGAGGTCCGATTTTGAAACAAATTATATATATGAACTCGTGGAGGGATGGGTAACCGGATTTTGGTCCTAACCCCGAATTCCGACCATGTGGGCCCGGGGTTGAAATTCACTATTCATGGCAGAATGTTGTAAAAGTGGTATTTGGTCTTAAGAATTAGTTGGTTGAGTAGAATTGATGATATTAAATCAATTGTGTATAGATACGATTGGATTGGAGTCAAATTCGAAAGGAAAGGGCATTGCTACGGATTAAATCATTCGTAAACTTTCGAGGTAAGTGTTTGTTCTATCCTAGTTTGTAGGAATATGAATTTAGTTATGAATAAAATGTTGAATAAGAATTATTGGTGTTATACCGGTAATGGAAGTAAATTGTTGAAATTATTATAAATTATTGGCTTAAAAACCGGTAATTATAAATATTGTTAATACAGAGATTATTGGCTAAATGCCGGTAATATATATATATATTTATGAAATGGGATCGTGTGGTACGCCGACCACGAAGTGATTTAAATCTTGGCATTGGCTATAGTTGCCGGTAGCCTATTGTTATATTTGGGAGCGGGTGGTACGCCTACCACAAGATATGATTGTTGATATTTTTGGGAGCGGGTGGTACGCCTACCACAAGGTATAACTATTGATATATTTGGGAGCGGGTGGTACGCCTACCACAAGATATAATTACTGATATATTGGGAGCGGGTGGTACGCCTACCACGAGAGGTAGTTACTGTGATAGTTGGGAGCGGGTGGTACGCCTACCACGAGACATGAAATGAAAGAGTAAATTGAGACATGAAAGTAAGATTATTTTGGACATCTTGAGTTATTGAATATTATTATATTATTTCAGAGAGTTTTTCTTCATAAATGTATTATATATATATATGTATATCTATATTGCAACTGTACAGGTTTAGGTGGGTGACTGGCCTTAGCCTTGTCACTAGTTCGCCGGGATAGGCCAGGCACTTACCAGCACATGGGGTCGGTTGTGCTGATACTACACTCTGCGCTCTTTTTGCGCAGATACAGGTTACAGACAGCAGCAGCAGCAGTAGCACGATTGTGGATATTCCGACTACCGAGACTACGAGGTAGCCTTGCAGGCGTCCGCATGACCCGTTGTCTCTTCTATCTATGCTTTTCATTCTGTTATCTCATGTAATCGAGATAAACAGCTTGTATTTTCTTTCAAACAATTATGTGTATTATTCGTAGAAGTTCGTGAGTATTGTGACACCAGTCTTGGGTAGTGTATCAGATTTGGATTTTTCTTTATCATATCCGGCTAAGTCTTCCGCTAATTTTGATTATTCCGCTGTAAGTTTTATGTTGTTAATAATAAATTGGTTATTAATGGAATTGTTATTAATATTTGGCTTGCCTAGCTTCTATTTAGTAGGCGCCATCATGACCCCGATGGTGGGAAATCCGGGTCGTGACAGAATATTGTCACTTAAATTGGAAAAACTCCCTTGCGCATCTACCCCCGGGTAGCGGGCGCGCCAAAAGGAGGTGTGACAGGTGCCATGCGGTAGGGAGAAATAGAAATGGGCTGAGTGTGCGGCACCAAGTCAATACAGAAATCGATATCCCTGTCAGGCGGCATGCCTGGCAGGACTGCTGGAAACACATCCAGAAAATCCCTTACAACGGGGACCAAATCAAGACTGGGTGTCTCAGCCTCATCTCTAACGAAAGCCAAATAAGATAAACAACCCTTCCCAATCATTCATTGTGCTTTCAAGAAAGAAATCACCCTGTCGCATACATAATCAATCATGCTGATAATAGGTGAATTTGACTATAATTATACCCTAAATAATCACTCTTTGTTATCGTATTTATGTTGTTTATGAGGACAAAATGCTTTGATTAGTGTTTGTTTGTGTGTTATAGGTACATGTGATGCAATGGATGCTAAGAAGAGTATTTTGAAGTCATATATGGATGAAAACGCCAAGAAAAGAGCTAAGGTGAAAAGAGCTGGAAGAAGCAGTTAAGAATACGCAGCACTGTTTATCCGCAGTTCATCCGCGGTCGCGGATGAACCGCGAAAAAAGAAGCCCTCTGAAGTTTGACTGTTCGCGGTCCGCTCGCGGCCGCGAATGAACCGCGGAAGGCTCCGCAGCAGCAATCCCAATTAGACTCGAATTTAGTTTTAAAGCCCTAAAACCTCTATATAAACTCCTAGTTTGCCCCATAGAGGCATGTTGTCTTTAATTCAATACTTTTGCAAGATTTTTAGTAAGAGAGAATCCTCTCAAACTCTTTCTTTTATTTTATATCAATTATTTCTTTATGATTTGAATTATTATTCTTGTTTCTTCAAGCATGAGTAGCTAAATTCTATTCTAAGGTTTTGATAGAACCTATTGAGTGATGAACTTATCGTTTATGTGATTACAAATTGTGACTTTGATTTCTATTTGTTCAACTTCGTTCTGGTTGTAGTTAATTGGTAGGATCCCCAATTAGCTATACCTATTTAGTGTGCATAACTTGGAAAAGAGTGCATATTTAGGTTTATTGTTGAACAACACCACACTAGGTTATTGGATGAATCTATAACTTTAGGCGTAAAGACGGGGTTAGGAATAACGAAGTCTTGGGTGCAATCTTAAGTGAACTATTCAAATTAAAGCTAGCTAGGGTAGCTCGGGAGAGTGCACTAGTAAATTGTTGTAATTGCTCGGGAGAGGGTTACGATACACATAACGTTCATGATTGATAGAATATATTAACAATTTGTATGAGCATAACGATAAGGGATTCCATCAATAGGAAAAATCAATATCTTAGTCCTTCTCTATATTATTTTATTCAACATTCAATCCTTTCTTTTAAAGCATTCTTTATTATTGCGAAGTAGTAGTTTGAAAATCTTACACAAAAATATTCTAAATTTTGGGAACTTGATTCGGAAGTACTCTTGGGTTGTGAAAGTTGTAATTGATAAGTTAATTCTCTGTGGGATCGATCTTGGACTTATTAAACCAAGTTATATTGACTACGACCGTTGCTTGGACGTGAATCAATTTTGGCGCCGTTGCCGGGGAATTAACGGAATTATCAATTGCCATTGCCGGAACTTCAAGATTCTTGTGTATTCAGGTTCTTTCTACACTCTACATTGAATATTTTGACGTTTGTTGATTTGGGTATTCGGGTGCATGCCTAGAAAATCTGCAAGGACTGGAGAACTAATTGAAGGACTCTCAGACCCCGAGCAAACTTTCCGGGCGCGCAACAAAGACATCAAACAAATTCAACAATCTCAACAACCAATCAAACTAGACTTCGACATGGGTGACATAAACGATCAAAACCAGCAAGCCGGGCTAAATATGCAAGAGGCATAGGAGGCACAGGAGGCACAGGAAGGTGCACTGTTCGACTGGGCACAACCCACAACAGATAATTTGGCAACTGCCATCGTCGTGCCAGCAAGCCGAGTCTTTCCATATTACCGACAACATGCTTCACTTGTTGCAAAACAAGGGATTATTCTCTGGGTCTCAGGTTGAAGATCCACAGCAGTACCTCAAGAACTTTCTATCAATATGAAAAACACAAAGACAACCGAATGTAACTCCGGAAGCTATCAGATTACTACTCTTTCCGTTCTCAGTTACAGGACAGATATGGCTAAACTCACTCCCAATAAACTCCATTGCCACTTAGGATGAGTTAGTAAAACAATTCCACAACAAGTTTGATCCACCTAACAAGACAGCTCAACAAATTGATGAGATCGTGAGCTTCAAGCAAAAACCAATGGAAACATTACATGAAACTTGGGGCAGATTCAAGGGTATGCTTGTTATGTGTCCTCATCATAGGATTCCTGAGCAGATGTTGGGCCAGAGATTCTACATGGGGCTTTCAGACAACATGAAGAACATTGTAGACGCTTCAGCAGGTGGGGCTTTTCTGAGCAAGACTTGGAGAGAGGGCCAAAATTTGCTAGACAAGATGGCTCCAAATTCCGGGTGGACTTCCAGGAATGCTCCTATCACACCAGTAGTACACTCTGTACCTCTGGATCCATCCAACACTCCGGAGGAGAACGTGGCAACTTTATTTGACACAAATGAGCATCCTGACAAAGAAGGTGGAAGAATCAAGGGTTAAGTAGCAAGTTCACATTGTAGATACTACCAATGGTGGTTTATGCACATCTTGCATTAGCCAACCCATATGTAATCCATGGGCTGCAGACCAAGAAAATCATCATCAGCATGAGGATATGAACTATGTAGCAAATTATGGAGGGCAGAGACAAGGTAATCCGAGTTGGGGTCAGCAAGCTCCACAGCAATACAAGCCTCCACAACTACAGTATAATGCAGCAGGTATGAGGCCACCTCACAACATGGCTCCATATCCTAGACCTCAGAATTTCGGCAATCAGAAGCAGGGATATCATCCCTCTCCACCACAGCATGGGGGTAGACATGACGATGGGTTCGCAGAATTGAAAGCTATGATGCAGCAGGTAATTGGGTCAAATGCCAAAACCAATGAAAGAATAGATGCACATGATGCAGCGATCAAAAATATGGAAGTGCAGATGGGGCAGATTGCTATGTCACTTAACAATCGTCCTCAAGGGACATTACCTGCAGATACACAAACAAACCCAAATGACCAAATCCCAAAGCAGATGATGGCAGTGACTCCGAGAAGCGGTAGAGATCTTGATGCCGAGAATGAAAGTGAGAAAATCGACAGACAGGCTGAGACATCCACTCCATTGCCCATTGAACTGGATGAGTCCACAGGGTTGACAGAAGTCACAGTCCAGCCAGTTGCTAAAAATAAAGAAGCACAGCAGGGAATGGAGAAAGTAGTTGAACAGGTAGAGCAGCAGATTGATGAGAAAGTAATAGAAAAAAAAATCCCAAGTCACCGGGAAGAAGAGGCCTCCACCACCATTCCCCAAAAGGTTGGCCAAACACCAGAAAGAGGAGCAATACAAAAAGTTCTTTGAGATGCTCAAACAAATCCAGGTAAACATATTAATTGAAGCTTTAAAAGAAATGCCTGGTTATGCTAAGATGATGAAGGATTTGATGTCGCGGAAATTTGATTTCCAAGATTTGGCCACAGTTACACTCACCCAGACTTGTAGTGCAGTAGTCTCCAGACCCATTGCTGAGAAGCTATCTGATCCAGGTAGCTTCACCATCCCATGCACTATAGGGAATTATGCATTTACTAAGGTTTTATGTGATTTGGGGGCAAGCATTAATCTCATGCCCTTAGTTATCTATAAGAGGTTAGGTATTGGGAGAGCCAGACCCACCTCTATGCTTTTACAGCTTGCTAACATGACGGTTAAACATCCATTTGGTATTATAGATGATGTGCTAATCCACATTGGGAAGTTCATGTTTCCCGCCGATTTTGTTATTCTTGATTGCAAGGTCGACGAAGAAATTCCCATAATCCTGGGAAGACCATTCCTAGCCACCGGGAGAGCCATAATTGATTGTGAAACTAGGGAACTCAAGATGAGGTTGAATAATGAGGAGATCATCTTCAATGTGCAAAAATCCATGAGGCATCCTAGTGAGTTCGCAAATTGCTCTCTCATTGATGCGGTTGACGTGATAGTGGAGACCGACGATGCAAAATCTATTAAAGATCCACTTCAAGCATGCTTGATGAACATGGAAGAGGTAAACGGTGAAAGTTTGGCCGAATGGGTATTATCTCTAGAAGGCAAGGGATTCTGGTAGAGAGAGCTCGAATTCGAACCTCTACACTTAGAGAAAAGAGAAAGCCCACCAGCAAAGCCATCCATAGAAGAGCCACCAAAGCTTGAACTTAAACCACTACCATCACATCTCAGGTATGAGTATCTATGTCCTAACTCCACGTTACCTGTTATTATCTCATCTAGTTTGTTAGATGTGCGAGCCCAAAAGCTTATACAAGTACTCAAGGAATGCAAGACTCCCATTGGGTGGACCATGGCAGACATAAAGGGGATCAGCCCAGCCTATTGTATGCATAAAATTCTCCTGGAAGATGGACAAAAACCTTCTAGGGAACATCAAAGAAGGCTGAACCCCAACATGAAGGAAGTGGTGAAGAAGGAAGTAATAAAGTGGCTAGATGCGGGAATCATCTTCCCAATCTCAGACAGCAGCTGGGTTAGTCCGGTCCAATGTGTGCCAAAGAAAGGAGGCATGACGGTAGTGAAAAATGACAACAATGAACTGATTTCAACAAGAGCCGTTACCGGATGGAGAATATGCATGGACTACAGGAAGTTGAATCTTGCCACCCGCAAAGATCACTTCCCACTTCCCTTCATTGATCAAATGCTTGACAGGTTGGCAGGGAGGTCCCACTTTTGCTTTCTTGATGGATACTCGGGGTACAATCAAATCTCCATAGCCCCCGAAGATAGAGAGAAGACCTCCTTCACATGCCCTTACGGCATCTTCGCCTTCAGGAGAATGCCATTCGGACTATGCAATGCACCTGCCACATTCCAAATGTGCATGATGGCTATTTTCACCGACATGGTGGAAGACATTATGGAGGTGTTCATGGATGATTTCTCGGTGGTAGGGAATTCATTCGATGAATGCCTTGCCAATCTGACTAGAGTGCTAAAACGGTGCATGGAAACAAACTTAGTGCTAAACTGGGAGAAGTGCCATTTTATGGTACAAGAAGGTATAGTACCGGGGCACCGGGTTTCAAGCAAAGGCATTGAGGTAGACCGTGCTAAAGTTGATGTCATTGCAAAGTTGCCTCCACCAACATCCGTCAAGGCCATAAGAAGCTTTCTTGGACACGCCGGTTTTTACCGGAGGTTCATTAAAGACTTCTCCAAAATATCAAACCCTCTTTGTAAGTTACTTGAAAAAGATCACCCTTTTGTTTTTTCTGACGAATGCAGGATTGCTTTTGAGGAACTGAAGAAGAGGTTGGTCACAACACCCATCATCATTGCCCCAGATTGGGAGCAACCTTTTGAGTTAATGTGTGATGCAAGGGATTATGCAGTGGGCGCGGTGCTGGGCCAAAGGAAAGATAAGCTGATGCATCCAATATATTATGCAAGTAGAACTTTGAGTGGAGCACAACTAAATTATACAGTGATGGAAAAGAAGATGCTGGCGGTCGTGTTTGCATTCGACAAATTCCGGTCCTATCTCATAGGATCAAAGGTAATCGTATACACAGACCATGCAGCTTTAAGATATTTAATTGATAAAAAGGACTCTAAGCCACGCCTAATTCATTGGGTGTTGCTTCTCCAAGAGTTCGACCTCGAAATTAGGGATAGAAAAGGTACTGAAAATCAAGTCGCTGACCATTTGTCAAGAATTGAAGGAGCGGAACTTGTCAAAGAGAGTGTGGAAATTCTGGAAACCTTTCCAGATGAGCAGTTGCTCACCACCACTCTCCTAGAAACACCATGGTATGCTGACTATGCTAATTATCTAGCCAGTGGCATTGTTCCTCATGACCTCTCATCGGTCCAGAGGAAAAGATTTTATCGTGAAAGTCAGTGTTATTATTGGGATGAACCATATTTGTTTAGGATATGTCTTGATAACATGATCCGGAGATGCGTCCCCGAGATAGAACAATCATCTGTTTTGTAGGCATGTCACGCTTCAGCATATGGCGGTCACTTTGGAGGAATACGTACAGCTGCCAAAATACTTGAGACCGGTTTCTATTAGCCGATGGTGTTTAAGGATGCGCACTTGTGGGTGAAAGGTTGCAACGAATGTCAACGCACCGGGAACATCTCCCGGCGTCATGAGATGCCAATGAATCCAATCTAGCAAGTGGAAGTGTTCGATGTCTGGGGAATAGATTTCATGGGACCCTTTATTAGCTTATACGGCAATAAGTACATACTTGTTGCAGTTGACTACGTGTCCAAATGGATGGAAGCTGCAACATTACCCACCAATGATGCTAAGGTGGTAGTGAGATTTTTGAAGAAGAATATTTTCACCTGGTTCGGGACTCCAGGGGCTATCATTAGTGACGGGGGCACACACTTTTGCAACTGAGCCTTTGAGAAATTGTTGGCCAAGTATGATGTTAAACACCGTGTGGCCACTCCATACCACCCGTAAACTAGCGGACAAGTTGAGGTCTCCAACAGGGAGATAAAAAGTGTACTGACTAAAACAATTAACACCACAAGAACCGACTGGTCCAGGAAGCTTGATGACGCACTATGGGCATATAGAACAGCATTCAAAACACCCATTGGCATGTCTCCTTACAAATTGGTGTTCGGAAAAGCTTGTCACTTACCGGTTAAATTAGAGCATAAAGCCTGGTGGGCACTGAAACAATTGAATCTCAACTTGGATGAAGCACGTAAAGCAAGGTTGACTGGGTTGCATGAGTTAGAAGAATTTCTGTATCTGGCATTTGAAAATACAAGATTGTATAAAGAGAGGATGAAGCGGATCCATGATCAAAATATCGTTGAGCGTAACTTCAAAAATGGGGACAAAGTACTACTATACAATTCAAGATTACGACTGTTCCCAGGTAAATTGAAATCAAGGTGGTCAGGACCCTTCAAGGTAATTGAGGCAATTGAGTCAGGAGCTGTGGAAATTCAAGCTATGGATGGATCACGTACATTCAAGGTAAACGGACAGCGGTTGAAACAATACATAGTCCTGGATGACATGGAGGACAAGGTAGAATTGCGGTTGGATGAACCTCAAAGGTCTAGTGAGCCGTAAAATGCGCTAAGTTGAGTCGTGCCGCGACGTTAAATCAGGCGCTATGTGGGAGGCAACCCACGAACATGTTGTACGTAATTATTATCTTAGTAGTAAGTAATAAAGTAAAATAAGAAAAACACAAATTTTTGCTAAACAGTCGAGAAAATAAATTCAGAGAGGGGCACTGTCCGCGGTCCATCCGCGGTCGCGAAAAAATGCCCTCTCTGAACTTTCTCTGTTCGCGGTCCATTCGCGGCCGAGAACCAACCGCGAAAAAACGACCTCTCTGAATCTTGACTGTTCGCGGTCCATCCGTGGCTGCGAACGAACCGCGAACAGTCGCGGTCAGTTCCGCGGTCGGCGAAAATTACAGTTTTTTTTAATTTCTTTTCCCTCCCTTCTTTAAAACCCTAAAATCACTCCCCCTCTCCCTTACAAACACTCAGCCGCCCCCCACTCTCCCCAATTTCTCTCTCTCTCTAACTCAAAACTCTCCCCCTTCTCTCTAAAAAAATTCCTAAACCCTCTTCTCCAATTCACCCCATTCTTCCTCCATTACTTTTTCATTGTATTACTTGTAAGTTTCTCTACTTCTCTTCTCTTTTATTTTGTTTTTATTCTTAGTTCTTGATTATTTTGTTTGTATAAGTAAATAGATATTGTTAGTGTAAGATATCTCTTGAATATGACTTGGTTTCTTTTTTGCACAATACATGTTTCTATGAAGTTTTACTAAGGAACCTTGTCATATAGTTGAAGTTTGGTAAATAATTGGTTTGTGGTTTTCAATTGTGTTGTTGATGCTAATTTTATGATTTGGAAACCTAAAATAGTATGAACACCATGTATGTTGATTAGTAAGCTAAGTTGGGCAAATTATACTTGTTCATAATGTATTAATGTAGTTTTAGGAAAAATAAAGCCCAACTCATGAATTGATAATGGTGTATTTTATTGGGGATGGACTAAGTCAATTGGGTAATATTAGAAGTGTTCAAAGAACAAAGTGTGGGGTGCTCAAATAGGCATGTGTACAATAGTTAGATAAATAATCTAAATATAGGAGTAGGAGGGAATTGCACAAAAAGAATGGTCAATTGTGAGTTCTCAAGTATGGCGAAGTCTGAGTAGCCTTCCAATGACTAACGGTATACAAAATTTTTGGCTATCTTAATTGTGCAAGATCATGGCCCCAAAGAGAGCCCGACATGGTGCTAGCTCATCCAGGCAACCGACTTATGACGAGTCTAGGTTTGCTGATGAAGGAGCCGAGAATGCATTTCACATTAAAGCAAACAAGAAGTGGCTCCAAGAGGTAGAAGTTGACAGGATAGCTATCCGCTCGGAGAAGCCGGAAATTTATGATGAGATTTGGAGGCGCGAGATGGAGTTCCTCTTTGACTCATCTCCTAAGGTGAACAAGATGCTTGTCCGAGAATTCTATGCCAATGCCCCTTATGCCACGGTCAGAGCAGTTTTCGTCAGAGGTAAGCGGGTCAATGCTCATATTCCTACTATTCGGCAGGTACTTCGTCCGCCATTGCACACTAGTGATGTTGACTACTACCATGATAGGCCTGGTGTCACATGGGACATGCTAATAGAGGCCTTATGTGTAGATGGCATCCCAGTATGGATTAGAAATCAAACTCTGCACTCTAACTGTTTTACACACACTGCCAAATATTGGTTCTCCATAATTTGCAACCGTATTTTTCCCTCAAGTAACACCACAGATGTTAACTTTAATAGGGCTATTTTGACTTGGTGTTTTGTAACACATCGGGATGTTGATATTGCCCGAGTTATTAGTGACGAGATGGTATTGAGGGGATCCCTCACTGCCAAGGGTTTTTATTACCCATCTCTTGTCACTACGTTGTGTCTCCTCAATCACACCCCAGTTACTGATGCTGACGGTGAGCTACTACGGAAAGCTCCATTTAGAGTTGCTACTATCCGGGTTGGACGAGACACAACCCCTATTTACTTAGATGAGGAGGACGATCCTGTACCGGTTGCCCAGGCCAGGCACTCCACGGATTCAGCCGGACCTTCCAGGCCTGCTCCTCATGGAGCAAGCATGTCTAGATCCGAGTCCACACGACCTATGTTAAGGTCAATGGAGGAGGAGGTTGCTGCTCTGCGCACCTTCGTAGATGGCTTACACACACGGCTAGATGCCACGTCCACTAGGCAAGCCCGGTCAGAAAACAGGTTTATGGCATGGTTCAGAGCACTTGGGAGAGCATTCCATGTCGACCCATCCACCGTCTCCGACTCCGAGTGAGTCTCGGGTAAGTTTTCTTGCCCCTCTTGTGCTTTGATTTTTATTTATGTCATGGGGACATGACATATTTTTAAGTGTGGGGTGGGTGACTTATCTTGTACATAATGTATATATTAGTGTAGTAAGTAATATAAAATAATAAAAAAAATACAAAAAAATCATAAAATTTTAAAAATCCAAAAATATGAGTAGAGGACTCTTCCTGATGACGGACTATTTAGGACAGGTACTCCTGAGGGAAGTAGTCCACGTAGGGATTTTTATTTCTTTTATTTTCTTTTTCTAAGTAGTGTATCAACTCCCCCTTGATTTTTCTTTTGACCACGGTTCTTTTCCAAGGGTTTTTATTTGAACCGGGTTAGGTAGATTTTTTTTAGGATTAGAGGTAAATGGGCAACATGTAACCCCGAATATGCACATTAGCAAAATCGTAAATTGAACTTGAGAATGCATCTTTTAAGCTTGATTGTAGAATCTCAATATGCCTTAAATTTCACAATAATTCTTGCTTGAACATCGATAGGACTTTGTAGAGAAACTGGATTCCAAATGAGTTGCATGCCATGTGTGTGTGATGTTTTTACTTATATTGTATGTTGTACATGATGCCTAGAACTTGCCCTGTGTGTTTGCAAAGCGAAATAGAAGTTGTTCGGTTGTAGAAAGGATAGAGGCATTTATTTGTGCAACCCCATATACCAATAAACATGAATTCACCCATACATTATATCTTAGTTAACCCCGTTGAGCTTAAAGCCTATTCTTTGATAGCCCTTGAATGTTCTTCAAATGATTATATTTGTTCTACTTTACCTCCTAGAAGCACTTGTAATGTAATGAATATGCAAAAGTTTAAGTGTGGGGTGAAGGGAAATTGAAAAGGGAAAATCAAGAATGAATGGTAGAAAATAGTGAGCTGGCCAAAATAATGTAAATGTATTGCAAAGCAATGAAAAAAAAAATATTCTGAGAAAAAGAGCTATATTGAATAAAATTTTAGAAAGGCCAGCTACATCAATAAAAGAAAGTGGGGGTAAAAGTGAAGGAAGGTGAATGAATGTTTATGGGAGACATAAGGAAGTAAACAAAAAGGGAAAGTTGTGAAAAAGAAAAGAAAAGTGCTTAGGGAGGCTAGTCACTATAACCAAAAGTATCCTACCCGTCCCATAGCCTACACTACAACCCTTAAAGACTTCTTGATCTATGATTAAATAACTCGATTAGTGGAGTATTACACTAGGGGCAAGCCTATGGTGTGTCTGTATTCATACGAATGTTCTTTGTTGAGAGTGAGTGAATTTTTCCAATATTTATAAGTTCCATGTATTTGAATTGTTAATGTGTGGGAACTTCTCTCAATAAATTTGGTGAGAATGTGTAACTCAAGAGGAAGAAGGTAAATTTGCAAGTTTTTGGTAATAAGTAGAGTAAGTAATAATGTGTGGGCATGAGAATTTACGGTTAAGTAAAGATTATGCATATCTTAAGTTGTTCATGTATAATAGCTTTTGTGACATATTTTGGGGGAGACAAGTTTTCGTTAATTAGCCTAAAGTGTGATTAAAGATTGCTCGAGGACGAGCAAAGGTTAAAGTGTGGGGTATTGATAATAGGTGAATTTGACTATAATTATACCCTAAATAATCACACTTTGTTATGGTATTTATGTTGTTTATGAGGACAAAATGCTTTGATTAGTATTTGTTTGTATGTTATAGGTACATGTGATGCAATGGATGCTAAGAAGAGTATTTTGAAGTCATATGTGGATGAAAAGGCCAAGAAAAGAGCTAAGGTGAAAATAGCTGGAAGAAGCAGTCAAGAATACGCAGCACTGTTCATCCGCGGTCGCGGATGAACCGCGAAAAAAGAAGCCCTCTGAAGTTTGACTGTTCGTGGTCCGCTCGCGGCCGCGAACGAACCGCGGAAGGCTCCGCAACAGCAATCCCAATTAGACTCGAATTTAGTTTTAAAGCCCTAAAACCTCTATATAAACTCCTAGTTTGCCCCATAGAGGCATGTTGTCTTTAATTCAATACTTTTGCAAGATTTTTAGTAAGAGAGAATCCTCTCAAACTCTTTCTTTTATTTTATATCAATTATTTCTTTATGATTTCAATTATTATTCTTGTTTCTTCAAGCATGAGTAGCTAAATTCTATTATAAGGTTTTGATAGAACCTATTGAGTGATGAACTTATCATTTATGTGATTACAAATTGTGACTTAGATTTCTATTTGTTCAACTTCGTTGGTAGGATCCCCAATTAGTTGTGCCTATTTAGTGTGCATAACTTGGAAAAGAGTGCATATTTAGGTTTATTGTTGAACAACACCACACCTAGGTTATTGGAGGAATCAATAACTTTAGGCGTAAAGACGGGGTTAGGAATAACGAAGTCTTGGGTGCAATCTTAAGTGAACTATTCAAATTAAAGCTAGCTAGGGTAGCTCGGGAGAGTGCACTAGTAAATTATTGTAATTGCTCGGGAGAGGGTTATGATACACATAGCGTTCATGATTGATAGAATATATTAACAATTTGTATGAGCATAACGAAAAGGAATTCCATCATAGGGGAAATCAATACCTTAGTCCTTCTCTATATTATTTTATTCAACATTAAATCCTTTCTTTTAAAGCATTCTTTATTATTGCAAACTAGTAGTTTGAAAATCTTACACAAAAATATTCTAAATTTATGGAACTTGATTCGGAAGTACTCTTGGGTTGTGAAAGTTGTGATTGATAGGTTAATTCTCTGTGGGATCGATCTTGGACTTATTAGACGAAGTTATATTGACTACGACCGTTGCTTGGACGTGAATCACATGCCTCGCCACTCGATCCTCGGATTACCTGGAATAGCTAATGTGATTGTCTTGGCATGACAGTTCAGAATCACATGGTAAGGATATAACCAACCCATGCCTAGAATTACGTCGAAATCCACCATGCCCAATAATAATAAGTCAACTCGGGTCTCCAGACCCCCAATAGTAACAAGACAGGATCCGTATACCTGATCCATAATAACTGTATCACCCACCGGGGTAGACACATGCACAGGCAAGGCAAGGATACCACGGGTCATACCCAAATGATGTGCAAAATATGAAGAAACATAGGAATAGGTGGATCCAGGATCAAATAAGACAGAAGCATCCCTGTGGCAGACTGAGATAATACCTGTGATGACTGCATCTGATGCACTAGCGTCCCTCCTATTTGGAAGAGCATAAAAACGAGCCTGACCACCGCTAGTACGATCCTCACCCCTAGGGCGACCTCTGGCTACCTGACCACCACTCCTAGCTGACTGAGCGAGTACTGAAGAAACAGGAGCAGAGGACGAAGGTTGTTTCCTCTGCTGAGATCGCTTATGAAGCAACTGGGGACACTCCCTCCCGATATGGCCCAACTCACCACACTCAAACAACAGCCTGAAGCTGGAGAAAGGGACTGGTGAGAACCCCTCGCTGTAAATGAACCCTGAGCTAAAGGAGCAGGAACAGAGCTCTGAGCTGGAAGGGCGCTCAGTGCGGGCTGGCTCTGCTTGCTAGCCCTGATGACCCTGACGACCACGGTCTGACGAAGCTCCGCTAGACTCTGCATGACCTGATTGAGGAGATCTGAAGGATCAACCTCTGCTGTGCTGAGACTGGCCCCTAGATGGAGCACCACTGTAACTACCTGTACCTCGAGGCCTTTTAGCCTCTCTCTCCTCACGCTCTCGATGGCGGTCTGCTCAATCTAACGAGCCGCATCAACCACCTCCTCAAACGTAACTGCTGAAGCCCTCTCTCTAGTCATCAATATGCGAATAGGATAGTTGAGACCATCCAGAAATCTCCTGATCCTCTCACGATCTGTCGAAATCATCCACATGTCATGTCGAGCTAGCTGTGTAAATCTCAACTCGTACTAAGTCACCGACATATCTCCCTGCTTCAACTACTCGAACTGACGATGAAGCTCCTCCCTCTAAGACTGGGGGACATACTTCTCCAAAAATACCATGGAGAACTGCTGCCAAGTGAGGGGCATTGCTCCAATAGGCCTATGCCTCTCAAAATCCTCCCACCAATGAAATGCTGGTCCTGCGAGCTGGAAGGTAGTGAAAGTAACACCACTAGACTCCAGAATACCCGCAGTACGAAGCATACGCTGGCACTTATCCAGAAAACCATGGGCATCCTCGCCCTCAACACCGCTAAAAGTCGGAGGCTGTAGCCTCCCGAACCTCTCCAACCGATGCTGCTCGTCATCAGGCATAGCTGGAACCACATGAGTTGAGCTGGGGCAGGTGCAAAAAGTGCAGCTGGCTGAGCTGGAGCTACCCCAAGGGCCTGTAAACCCTAAACTACCGACTCGGGTGTGCGAGCCACGGGGGTCTGATTCCCTCCCCCTATCTATGAAGAAGCCGCTGCACTAGAGGCTGCAACAACCTGAGCTAAGCCAGTGCATACTGATAGAATCTAGGCCAAAGTTTCCTGAAGACCAGGTATCTCAATAGATACTGCCGATGCCTGAACTTGAGCTGCTGGGGTGCCTGCAGCTGGAACCTGATCCTGAACCTAGGCCACCCGCGTTACCTCTGCCACGACCACGGCCTCTAGATGCCAATGGTAGTCGTCTGCCATGTCCGCTAGCACGTGTTCTTGCCATCTGCGAGAGAATAGAATACAGAAAAATTTAGTTTCACGATAACACAAACCGCACGATATTAATCCAAGAAAGTGAAGTGTTTCCTAAAGTTTTGTAGCCCGAGGATAGATACGAACGTCTACGTACCAATCCGCGAGAGCCTACTAAACCGGCTCATGACTCGTGAGGCCTAGTAACCTAGGCTCTAATACCAACTTGTCACGACCCAAATCCGGTCGTGATGGCGCCCAACCGTAAAGCTAGGCAAGCCAGACCAACAACTATTTTCCATAGTTAAAGACCATTCCCCAAAGGACAAATTCAAGAAGAATATAAGAGTCAATAAATATACTCCAATAATAATAGTAGAATCAAACACTAAGAAGTACGAACATTGAAAATTACACTCCCAAAAGATCTGGTGTCATGAGTCTAAAGCCTCTAAACAAAACTGAATAGTAATAGGAATACTGAACAAAATACTCAAGTCTGGAAGTATATGAATAATAAACTGAATTAAAGAGAGAAGCTAGGTCCTACGAGCGCCAGCAACAACCTCAGCAACTCGAGTATACTCTGAAAATAAGCTAGAATACTCGTCTAACCCTCATATATACCAGGATCTGCACACAAAGGTGTATGGAGTAGGGGTGAGTACTAAGTACTCAGTGAGTAAAAAGTATATAAAATACCTGAAAGTAGGAAATCCACAGAATACCACAGAGCAAAGCTAAACTACAATCCGATACCTACCACAAACTAACAACAACAGCAAATCACAATTAGCACAGATAATTTATAGATAAAAATGCAATGCAATGCACATGACCGCTACGGCGTGTAGCCCGATCCGTTTAACGTCAACGTCGCTCACTAGGGGTGTGTACAGACTCCGGAGGGGCTCCTTCAGCCCAAGTGTAATATTCATATCATCCACTGGGGCGTGCAACCCAATCCATCCTCAGTCCACAACATGCATATGGGTCACACAACAGTTCAATTTATTTATTACCAGGTTCCAGTTCATTAACAATGAAAAATACTTTAATTTTATTTAATTTTCCAAGAATAGGTGACTTAGCATTTCATAATAGTGATTTCAAACCAGGACTGAGATCAATGATTTTGAAAATAAAGCTAGATATCTATCCCCTAGGGATACTACAGGTCGGCACATGGCCCCAAACTTGGCTTATAGCCCATATATATATATAACACAATGTGCGTTTCAACCGCCAATATAATATTATTCATATTCGGGATAGACCATGTCTCAATCCCCAGTCATAACCAATCCCACACCTGCCATGGGGTGCGAGCCACGCCCTAATAGCGTCACAATGTGCTAAGCCGGTGTTTCAAACCCTCAGGCTACCATATACACTAACTACTCGCCTCTAGCCGGCTGTGGACTCGTCCGCGATACCTTTTCCCTTCAAATTTGCCGCCTTGTGCGTCGAATATAGTCAAAACTACAACAATTACATCAATATGGGTCAAAGACACATAACCCAATCAATATTACTTGAAAAACACAATAATACACGAAGTTGGTAAAATCCGAGCCCCATGCCCACATCACGAAAAATTCCAAAATTCATACCAACAGATTCCTCGTCTAGCCACGAGTCCATGCATATAAAATTTATCAAAATCGGAGTTGGAATGTCATTTCAAAACTCAAAAACTCGTTTTCAAATTTTAGGCCCTAGTTCTTCACAATTTCTACCCAATTTCATGAGTTTTTGTGTTGATTCTAGCATAAAATCGTGTTTCTGAGTCAAGGAACTTACCTCCAGCAATTACCCGTTGATTTTTGTCTTCAAAGCTCTCAAAACGATCTCTTGACGAAGTAAAAATGGTGAAAATATGATTAGGGTCGCGTCTGAAATTAACTTAAATTGTTCTGCCGAGACGCCTTCTTCTATGCGATCGCAATGCCCCTATGCGATCGCATAGAGTAAATTTCCGGCCCATTGTTCCTTCTATGCGATCGTAGTACCTCTATGCGATCGCATAGAGCAATCTTCTTGGGCCCCAAATTTCTTCTTTGTGATCGCAACACAGAGTATGCGACCGCACTGTGCAACATCATAGACCTATGCGATCGCACCCCCTTCAACGCAATTGTGAGCACGTGATTTTTGCCGCAAGCAATTAATTCCAAAATAAAATACAAAAATGATTTTTGATTGCTATTAGCTTGATCAGTGTATAGAAATACCAGTGTTTGTTTTAATTGATAAAAATAAAATTTGAAACAAAATACAAAAATGAAATTAATTAGAAAAATATCACAAAAAAATATAAGGTAAATACTAGGAAATTGGAAAAATTAAGGAAAAATACAAAAATACAAAATAAAAGAAAATACATCAATATATATATATATATATATATATATATATATATATATATATATATATATATATATATATATATATATATATATATATATATATATAAGGAAAATAAGTATAAAATACAAAGGTAAATATAGAAAATTAAATAAATACAATTAAAAAAATAACAAAAACTACAAAAATACAATTTGAAATATCAAAATTGGGCCAACTGCACAAATCATTCAGCCCAAATGCAACACCCACAGACCAGACCCAAACAATTTGAATCGGTCTGCCCAGATATAACACCAAACGACGCCGTATAAACACGCCAAATCTAGGCCGTTGATGATTTGAATCAAACGGACTAGATAAGGCGATGGCCTTATATATGAAATGACACCGTTTAGACAATTAAATCAAGGCCGTCCATCTCCTTAATCTATTGGATGAGAGCAGTGTCTTAATTAAGGCCTAACGATGTCGCTTAAGTAGTTAAATCTCAACCGTTTAATCATCTAATCTAACAGACCAAATGAGAGATCTTTTAACTCATACGCCGTCGTTTTGAATGCCAAATGATCTTGGCCGTTCATCTAATTAAATCCAACGGTCGAGAAACAATAACACATAATCAGTATATATCACAGATCCCCCCCTCCGTTCATTTTCATTATACACACACACACACTCCTCTAACAACCAAACCCTAGCCGCCTCTGAAACCCTTCTTCTTCCCCCACTTCTCTCACAAAGACCACCGGAACCCTACCGGTGGTCAGTCTTCTGTTACCTTCTTCAGCTCAGGCCACACTTCTAAACACCACCTCCACCCTCTAACACCTTATCTCCATTAACCTCGCCCCAAAAAACTCACTAGCTTTACATTCTTGAAACTCCGATCGCTGGAACCCTAGCCGGCGTCCACCAAGTTATGAACTAGACCTTCACCTTAACACCTCAAAACCGTCTTGAGATGATCTATCACCCCATCATAGTCCAATACCTCAAATCTTACCCAAACTTCTCAAATATTAGAAAAAGTCTCGCAGGAACCCTACTCCGGTGAGCACCTAAAAACAAAACCTTTTCAAAACCTCACCCTGAGTCTCTGACTACCTTTTACACACTCAAATCAAATTCCAAAAAGTCTGCCTAGAAGGATTCACCATTTAAGAGACCCCAAGTCTCTGAAACACCGAAAAATCAAGAAAGAAGAAAGAAAATGAAAGAAAGGAGAAAGAAAGAAGAAAAGAAAGAAAGAAAAGAAAAAAGAACGAAACCCTAAAGCTAAGTACCCTGAAACCTGCTTTTGTTCAGTATCTTTTTGTGTTCTTATCTGTTTAAAAACATGGATCTGTTTAGAAAATCCCTATGCATGTTAAATACCCAGAATCCACCTATATTCTATACTTTGCTCTTCTGTGTTCATATTAGACCTGAGCTTATTACATGTATCCCTAAAATTGACTAAGTATTCTTAAGTTCTGATATAGCTACCTGTAAATCATGTGCTATTAGTTATTTTTATGTTATTGTTCAAAAGATCCTGTCTCGACTAGGGTTTTGATTAGTTGGAATTCAACCATTATCAATTTGTCTCTCTGAGTTCTAATTAATTTTAAAAGATTAGTCGTAATTGGGGCTATTTGTGCAAGACTACATAAATATGGCTACATTTGTAATATGATTTGTATGTTGGTGTCTTCTGAACTTTTGAGTGCTTATGCACACTTAGGTTATATGTGTAAATGTCTATTGTGGTTATGTTTGCAACACAGTATGAGTTTTTGATTAGTGGCTATCTTTGTAATAGTGGTTAATTTTGAAAGGGTTAATTAGTTTGAAACTGGTTAAAACTTAAAACGAGTCTCAGGGGGTTATATTTTTAATACATTCAATTACCAAAGTCTTGGCAAACCTAATAGTAGGTCGGGTAAATATGATTGAGTGTAAGGGGTAAAAGGGAAAGGTGAATTGGTATTTCTGTAGATTACATAGAGCTAATGGGGGTATAAGCGATTTTGATGCTTGGTTTTTTTGAAAATACATGAACAATAAGGGGTAGACTAGGCATAGTTGAAAGGTAAATGTGTAATAAACCTTAGAAAGTGAGGGAAACTAGGTAAAATCTGCCCAATAGAATAATAAGGAATAGCCTAGAACCTTCTAGCAGGGGTTCAAGTGCATTTTGTTAGATTTCTGCTATACTAAATTGATTTAATCGAAAAAGAGCTGGGGTGCGAAATAGGAATAACTAATTCAAAATTCCCCCCAAATTTGTTCTATAAATTGGCTGTTCCAAGCCTGAAAAAGTGGTTCGAATTTGGAGGGGCTGATTTTTGGGTTCTAGTTTCTAAATTTTAGTGTTTGAGGGTTCACAATTTAAGAGTTCTAATCTTCAGATAATTAGGAGTTCAACTTTCTGGTACACAATCTCAGAGTTGAAAAATCACTCAAAAAGAGTTCTGAAATTTCAGAACTCTACTGGTCTTCTACTTAGCATACAATTCGAGTAATATTTCTGGAGTCTTTGCTGGTTGTTCCTCTGCTGTGTTCACTTCAACTTAGCTTAGATTTCTGTTTGCTCGAGTTATTTGTTGGTTGCCTACCGAGTTTGGAAACTTGATGTGTTAATTGCTCCTGTTCTGTTGATATTTGGCTACTGCTATTGCTGATTTCTCTTCTCCTTCATTCCTTAGAACTCATCGATTTCCTTTCATTTGATCAGGTACTCTACTATCTCCTGAAGGTGTAATTGAAACATGATGAAGGAATGAAAATATAGATTAATTTTGCAGAAGCTGTATTTTTGTTTTTCTTATATTTCTAGTTATAATTTGTAGATCTCTTGTAATTCATTTAGGAATGGGTTGTAATAAGTATTAGACTATATGAACTCGATTTAGATTAAAGTAGTAGTAGATAATACAATAGAAAATGTATCTAGTAGGTTAGTTATAATGATCACCTAAATCTAAAACTAAAACCGGCTAAAACACTGCTAGTACACTTAGATTTATATATGCTCTGAAATTAGACATATAATATTAGTATTTAGCTATTTTGTTAGTTGAATTCTGGATCAGAATCATTCACTTTAAAAGTATAAGTAGTTTTGTATTTCAAATTGTATTATTGTTTATCCTTACTTAAAAATGATTTAGCTATAAACTTGCTTTTAGACTATTTTCTTCAGTTAAAAACAAAGTGATAAAGAAAAATAATCCTACAACCAGTGTCATAATAATGATTTGAATATCATATTCTAATAGCATTTGATATAAACTACTGTGTTAGAATTCTTAGTTAATTGTTAAACATTGAAATTAGTAATGACTAAATTCAAAATTGGAGTTTAAAATGTTAATTGTTACATTCATAAGTGCTGCTAAGATGATAATTAGTTCCTTTCTTGATTTAAATGCGAACGATTTGGGCCGGGAAATCAGGTCTGAATCGAATTGAAATGGCATTCATGCCTTCGAATAGAAACAGAAATATAGGCTGAGCTCCAGAGGCCCAGTTGTAGTTGACTGTGGACTGTTAGGCAGTCTGACATCAAGGCCCAATAATGAATAATGGCCTGGATTCCAATATTAATAGTCTAAATTAATACAAAAATAGTCATATATTAGGAAGGAAAAACAAAAATAGAAAAATATAGTGCACAAATAGGATTGACCTTTAAAATAAGGGATAAGTCTCATTACAAAAAATGAAAACACACGGGGCCCCCAAATAAGTTTCAACATTAAAACTCTAGATTCGGAAGGACCGTTTAGCGAATTTCACGGTCCTTCCCAATGTTAATAAAGACGTAGATACTTTTGGCGCGATTAATAACATTACATTCCTAATATGGATGCATATTTATGTGACCCAAATCCAAATTCCGGCGAAGTTGAAATGCACTAAAGTCACATGCGTACTGGTACGGTGTGACTCGAAATACGTTTTCGTGACGTTGAAATTCTTAAAAAATGACAAAGCGGGACATTAATAATGCATAAAATTGTGGCATATAAAGAAATTAGATGAAAACAAATACGGCAGTTGAGCGACCATGCTAGAACAACGGAATCCGGGAGTGCCTAACACCTTCTCCTGGGTTAACAGAATTCCTTATCCGGATTTCTGATTTCGTGGACTGTTAACAGAGTCATAACTTCTTCGGTTCGGGATTAAACCGGTGACTTGGGACACCATTATTTTCCCAATTGGCGACTCTGAAATTTAATAAATAAATCACGTTCTGAATGTCCTATAATTGGAAAAAATCTTTCCCTGTTATTATTATATTTCTTTCCAGGGTGTAGTATTAATAAGCAGGTATATAGAGAAAAAGGAGGTGTGACAGCTCTGGTGACTCTGCTAGGGAAACAGAAACCCTGAACTTCTGTTCAGGGTTTAAGAATTCGAGCTCAGTTAAACTGTTGTTTTGTTTATATCTGATTTCCTTACACGCTTTGATCAACGCGCTATATGCTTACCGCTTTGATATTACGTGAATTATATATATAAATTGTGCCAAAAAACCCTTCTCTTCTTACCTCCGGGGATGTGCTTACTAGTTGAGACTCCCCTTTCTGTTAAGTCATACCTAAATAAGAAATAGAGGTCGAAAAAGTTACAAAGTCGGACGATCCCGCGGGTCCCCGGTACGTAGCCCCCTCCTTGAACCGAGTTGTCCGCTCGGGTACACAGTCTAGTACCATTGAAAATCAGGATATGAGCCTAGAATTAGGACGACTATTTGTATCATATATGACTTAGGGACTCAACACAGGGGTTGGGTCCGTCTAGGACAGGTGACCTAGATATCAAAGACCGAGCATGATTATATGTTGCATTTATTTGTCCTGTACTATTATGATGACCGGCCAAATACCTGAAAACAAAAGAGAGAAAAATAACGATTTCTAGAATAGCAATACTTAAATATTGACAAAACGCCGTCCAAATTTTGAGAAAACAAAATATGAAAAGAGTCGGGTTAATTTGACTGAACTAGGCTGGTTTGATTCTCATCACTAGGCGAGATACGTAGGCAACCCTTGACGGGTCCAACCACGCCTTTTCAAAAAATAACCAAACAATGTCAAGTTTTTAATTATTAATAAATCAAAGTGATGCTGTTTTTGAAAATAGCCGAATATTCCGAAAGGACGCCGTAAGGCTGTTTGCGCAAAAATGGCCACTTTTTAAGTCATTTCCCTTAAAAAATAATAGCCTTGAAATCATCGAACGAAGTATTGAAAGGCTGAGTTCACAAATAAGGATTCTTTTGAAGAAAAATCATGAACAATTTTATTTAAAAAATATTATGTTTTTGAGTCAAATAATATGAGTTTAAATCGCCTTTAATAAATATGCAGGATGAGCACAATGCAAAATGAACCCTTTTCACTAATGAATAAGATCCCTTTGGAGTTACGATTATGGTGGAATGATGTGGGCCAAGATGGACAAGATTCGGTCAAGAAATATTTGAAAGATCTTACAGGGATGCTTGATATAGTACCTCGAGGCGACATTATTCGAGCTTTAGTTACCTGTTGGGATCCCGCACATAATGTGCTCCACTTCTCGGACTTTGAGCTCACTCCAACATTGGAGGAAATTGCTAACTACATCAGAAAGGGTGAGGTTCCCTTAAAAGACAAGTATCCGGTTGCTCCAAGAGCCATCACTGTGCATAGATTCCTTGACTCTTTGAAAATAGCCAGAAATGTTCAAAATGAAGATTTGTCCATAGATTATGCACCCTGAACTTTATATACCGCAGATATGGCCACGTTGGAGGATTCAATGTTCCAATGAAGAAACTCTGCAGCAAAGCAAACCGGGCTAAATGGGAGGAACATAGGCGCTTTGCCTTCATGGTAGCCTTTCCGGGGCTAATAATATTTCCAAGGAAAGATGGTAACATCGACATCAGAGTTGCCGGGATTGCCAGTACTCTCCTTACACATGACAACAGTACTTTGGCACCAATGATAGTGGTCAATATCTTTCGTGCTCTCACAGCTTGCAAAGCGGGAGAAGATTTCTTCGAGGGGTGTAATCTTCTACTTCAGATGTGGATGATAGAGCATTTATGCCACCACCCTCAGATTTTGAGTTATGGATCATCTGAAATGACTTGTATCGAAGAATTCTATATGAGGATGAAAAAGGCCAAATTGCCAGAAGGATCAAAAGGTTGGATCACCTACTTCCGATCACTTACTACTAGCCACATAGAATGGGCTTACAGATGGTTGCCCATCGATGAAGTCATATACATGCCAGTAGAAGGGTCGTATTTCCTTTTGATGGGTCTCAAGAGTATACAACCTTATGTGCCATATCGAGTATTACGGCAACTCGGAAGATATCAAATTGTGCCAAAATATGGGGATCTCAGCCTTCAAGCAATAGAGATTAGTCCCGATGGGCAATTCCCAGAAGCAAAAGTCCGGCAAATATGGAATGAGTGCCAATGTCTGAGAGTGGAAACTTGTGTGAGAGATTGGGCTAGAGGTGAAGTGTCACCTGGGTATTCTGCATGGTACCGTAGAGATTTTGAGCATGAAAAGAGCGACAAAGAGACCTCACATTCAAGAATTTGCCGAGCTATCAAAGGAACAATGGAATTGGCTGGCAAAGGAAAATGAATATAGAGCCTGTCACATCTCCCTTCTTACTACCCCCTTTTGTACCAATCCATTTGAAAAGATACGTTGGATATACCTCAATGTTCAAACACCCGAGTAGGATATAATAACAAGGAGGAAGGAGTTTTTCCACATAAAGGACAATCGGTTCGGGATTTTTATTTAATTTTCAGAGTCGCCACTTGGGAAGATAATGGTGTCCCAAGTCACCGGTTAATCCCGAATCCGAGGAAATTGACTCTGTTATTACGGTCCGCGAAACAGAAACCTGGATAAGGAACTCTGTTAACCCGGGAGAAGGTGTTAGGCATTCCCAGATTCTGTGGTTTTAGCACGGTCGCTCAACTGTCATCCTCAACTTTATTGATTTGTTATACATGTTTAGCAATATGTATGTGTTTTCAACTTTAATATTTTAAGAATTGCAACGTTGCGAAAATGTATTTCGAGTCACACCGCAACCAGTACGCCTGTGACTTTTAATACATTTCGGCTTCGCCGGGATTTGAGATTTGAGTCGCACCAAGTGCACACTCATATTTAAGAAAAGTATATTAAGTCGTTCCTAAATAACGTCTAACGGCTTTTAAATCTTTTGGGAGAAGCTATGGAATTCACTATTAGCTTTCCCGAATCTATTCGTATATATGACTTCATTTCTAAGGGGGCCCCACTATTTTGGTATCGTGTGAGGCTCATCCCGATTTAATTTTATAGTCCACACCTATTGTATCACTTTGTTTTTCTATTCTTGTTCTTCCCTAAGTTATTTAATCAAATGTAATTCTAGAGAGTGATCCCATGCCATTATTATCTCGATATTATTGGACCTGGGCTTCCGAATCCGTACTTAATAGATTACCACATCTATCCGGGTCTTAGTGACCCAGACTGGCTTTGGGCTTTTGCTCAGTAGCCCATTTAACTTTCGAACATAGTCAAGGCCCACGTCGTATATCAAGCCCAGACCAGATTGAAACAATAATAATGAAAACGAATAATTGATAACAAACACAAACATCTGGAATCAATAATGAATTCAAATTGCACTTTATTTATCAAAGGAGAGAATCATTATACAAAATATCGATGTTAACTCTAATTCCTAACTGTCTAATGTACATGAGAATCGAATTAAAAGACTGATTTCACTTTTGTTTCTAATGATGAATTTATACTAATATCCGAGTTACTTACTAGCTAAGAGATTAAGAGATGGTTCAACTATATATGAGGCATGATTAAACTAAACAGTTCAACTACTTACAAACAACATTCTGATTATCTAAGGCTAAATGAGTTATTCACTGGTGCTAAGTTATATTACTAGTTCTACTACGAATTTAGCTTGTTTGATATCACAAGGCCAGTTTTAACTGAGTTGTTACTTTATTTAGTTGTTTTCTCTTTTAAACTTGTCCACATCCAGATATCGATCTACAGATCCGACTAACTATGTGAGCATGATTGATATTACTACTGTGAGCATTGTTGTTATTGATTCATGTTAGGGTTATTTAACCTTGTTTTACGATTTTTAACTATTTAACTAAGCGATTCGACTACTATAACTATTCTACTACTACTATTTACTATCTATTACATTGTTTTTGTTCGACTTTTTACTTATACACACCATACTATTCTAATGAATTACAGATCTATACTAATACTAAACAGCTAATTAAGAAAATAGAAAATATAGAAGACAATTAGACATTTAATATTTGAAACTTCATTTCAACATTGCTTCTTCATTACATAGCCTTGGACAAAGCGTACCTGATTCAGCAAAAATAAACCGATGAGTTCTAAGGGTAGCAGAAATAGGCACAACAATAACATGACAGACAATACAACAGTGAGAATTTGAGTTCCAAATGAGCACAAACAACACAGCAATCAGCAATATGAAACCCAGCAAAAGACGAGCAGAAATTCAACACCAAACTCCAAACAACAATTTCAACTCGAAAACCAGAGAAAACTATTTGGTATTTCAGTGTATTTCACTCTATATCTATATGATTTCTCTCTGAATTTTTCTCTTGAAAAACCAGCCCTTAATTAGTCTTAGAAGAGGGTATTTATAGGTGAAGAGAGGTGAAATTTTTTGGGGGAAAAGATAGGGAATAATCCCATTTCCCTTCCTTCTTAATTTACCAAATCTTACTTTTTGCACCCTAAATCTGTTACAAGATCCCTTCCAGCATGTGCTGGAAGGTTCTTTTTTATTCTATTTTGGGGGTTTTTACTTAGGTACCCCTACTTGTTATTGTTTTTTACTGATTTACCTTTTCATTGAGACCATTATACCCTTAAATCTCTGTAGAATTGCAGAAATCAGGAGCACCAATGTCTCATATATCCTTATGTGCTCTATGTAATGTACTAATTTTCCATTTAATGTTCCTTATATGCCCTTAATGGCATTGCTAAATTACCCGACCTACCTAGGTCAATTTTTCAGGGTTTTAGCTCTTATTTAACTAATGGCCAGTCTTTGTATTAGTATTTAAGTACTGGCCACATTTGACTTAAGAACTTATTTCAATTTTAACCACTTTGCTTCATTTTCTGTTAATTAAGCTAAATTCCAGGACTAGCCGGCTTTATTGTCCTATTAAACTATTTAAAACTTGAAACCCTAATTTGGACTTGGCTTTGCCATTTTAAGGCTCATTACTGAACACATGCCTGGCTAAGACTTTTGCAGCTCTAGCCACCTGTGATCATGGCTCAATCAGGGCCTTGGCAAGTCTAAATTTTCAGACTTAAACCAATTATTACACAACTAGCCCATTTAAGTGTTGGCCAGTGTGTGAGAGACCTAACAGAGTAGGTCAATTGCAAAATTGACCACTCTTGGTCACTTATTAAACTTATAGGCTATTTTTGTGATTTTCAATTTTAACCTATTCTAAGACACTTAATGCATGTTTTCAAAGTTAACCACTTATGAGTCTTAATACTATTGCAGCTATAACCAATTCACCTAGGCATGGCAGGCATTTAACAATGTTTACATTAACACAAAGCTATTACAAGCATAGCCAATTTCACAAATAATTGCACACATAGCCAATGAAATGAAATTTGTTCATCAATTAATCAAAACTCACAGAGAAGGTTGAGTATTGTTGAATCTCAATCAATTAGACTTACAAACTTAATTTTCATAACAAAGTGTCAATTATCATTAAACATGCTTAGTTAAAAACTTCTTTATGCTAAGTGAATCACTGAAAAACCCCAAATCATACTTTAAGAATGTTCTAGTCATAAACACACATAAGCAAAAGCCCTTAAGGCAGTAAAAGAAGAGAAAATTGTTTATCAAGATTAAAGAATAGCTAAGCTTAAACATAGTTCTGCAGTAACCCTTAAACAGAGTAGGCATAAACAGAGAAAGCCCCCTAATCTAACATGCGATTGATGAGGTGAGAAGATATGAAGTAAAGATGATAAGTATCAGAACAACTAAACTAGATTTCCCAAAGACCAAACCCTAATCTAAAACATTCAAGAAATAGATAAGATGAACAAGAACAGATCCTTTGAAAAGACAAGACATGGAGAACAAACACAGAAAATCCCTAATCATACGAGCGATAAAATGAAAAGATATGAAATTAAGAAAAGTAAAAAATCAGAATGAATGAACAAGATTTTCTCAAAAAGAAACCCTAATCTTAAACATGCAGTCTAATAACACAAGAAACAACATTCGAAGATAAACAAAAATAAAGAAGAACAGATCTTTTAAACAGAAGAACAAACAAATAAACTACAATTCTTCAAAGACTAATAAAACCCTAGTTCATGTGACTAGTTTATCAAAAGCATGCTAAACACATAAAAATAACAAGACAAGTAACAAAGCAAGCAAACAAGAAAGGAAGAGGGCACTTAGCTCGCAGGGACTGTCCCTGAGCTTCCTATTTTCTTTTCTTTTTTTTTCTTTTTTTTTTTCAATCTTTCTTTTCTTTTTCTTTATTTTTTTATTTTCTGATTTTCTTTTCAGACTTCAGGACTTCAGCTTTGAAGTCTTTTATTTGGGGGGTGGGTGTTAGTGGTGAGAAAGGTAGGATTTTTGGGTAGTGGTTCGTTTGAGTCGCCGGAGTTAGGGTTCCGGCGACTTTCCTTTGAATATTCGAGAAGCTAGGGTTATATTCGAGGGAGGTGGTTTAGATAGGGTGATAGATCAAGGGATGGTGGTTCGTTGGTGTTAATTTGGAGGCCGTTCTCATAAGTGTGGTCAGCGGAGATGAACTCCGATGACCGGAGTTTCAAGAAAGGGGAAGGTATTAGGGGTTCTTTAGGTTTTTGGGTAGGGTTTGAGATGAGGAAGAAGATAATAGAAGAGGAGGGAGGTGGTGAGTGGCTGGAGACCGCCATGGGAGGCGACAGTCTCCATGGCCGGTTGATGTTGCAGAGGCGAATAAGATGAAGAAGAGGGGAGAGAATAGGCGGCTAGGGTTTGGGGGTTGTGTATAATGGCCTGTCTCAAAGAGACATGGGCCTTATATACTCAGGGATACTGATGATCTCCAGGCCGTTGGATCGTTTATGATCAATAACCAGGATTAAATGCTCCAAAACGACGGCGTTTGATTTAAAACAAAGGTTAGCCCTCATCCGTCAGATCTTACTAAACGAACGGCTCAGATTTGATCATGAAACCTTATTGAATTAATTAACTCTGGATAAAACCTCAACCGTTGGATTTAAGGATATGAACGGTTGAGATCACTTTGATTTAAATCACTTGGATCGGATTTCTTTGGGCCAATATTTGGGCCACCAATTCTGAATCCAATTGGCCCAAACTTATTATATTTTTTGTATTTTTTGGTATTTTAATTATTTGATAATTTCTTTTTGTATTTTCATTTTTTTCTTTTTGTATTATTTAAATTACTTAATTTCCTATCTTCACTAATTTCCTGGTTTTTTTTGGTAATTTTCTACTATTTTTCTATGTTTTCCGCTATTAATGCTATTTTTGTTGATTTTCTTTTTAAAACTAATTAATTCAAAATACGTGTATTTCTCCTATTTTTTGATTTTCTAATTTCTAATTATTCAAACACACAAAATGTATCTAATTTCAAACAATACATGCAATTGCATTCAAAAATATTATTTTATTTTTAATTTTGGAATTTTATTGCCTAGTGCAAAAATCACGTACTCATAGAGCCAAAATCAGTATGTTGGAGAAACAATTCCGGGACCTCAAATTAGAAAGCAGCTTACAAGCAGTGGCCGATGAGGGTGAAAAGAAACAGCTGATTAAAAAGAATGAAACATTGCAGGCTCAGATTGTGAAAATGAGAGCAACAACCGAAACCCCAGTTCGACTTGCCTGAGATGAAAAGCTAATTGATAATTTGCGGCGCAAGGTGAACAACTACAACTTTGATCTAGATAAAGCCGAGAAGGAATTAATTGGGGTTCGAAAACAATTGGCCCGGAATGCTGAAGAAAGGGCTCGGATAATCCAACAGTTCAAGGATGAACATGATGTTGAAGTAGCTCGGCTAAGGAAAAAGATTGTCACGGCCGAGGTCAAAAGTAGCAAACAGACAAAAGAATTTGACATAGAAAGAGAGCACTTCTACAAGGCCATGGCTCGGTTAGAATTGGAGCTATAACAACTTCAAAAGAAGAGCCAGCAAACCTTAGATGCTCGTACCGGATAGATTGGGAGGTTGCTTCAAGAGAAAGGGATTATCAAGGAAAGAATTGTCAACATTGCTCATTATATAACACGGAAATTCCAACTGTGCGAGGATATGACCCAGTCCACATTTGCCGCGACAACAATGATCTTTGTGAAATAAGTAATGACAGACCTGGATAAACTCCAAAGGGGATTAGCATATAGGCCCACAGTAAGACCGAACGATGTCTCGCGGGCACTAGGAGCATTAATGTATTCATAGAACATGCATTTTCTATATTTTATTTCTCACATTTAGAAGATTGTAGTACAACATCATCTTTTGTAATCAATGATTGAGTATCAATGAAATTGAAAATCCAAAATGTTGTCATTATTTTTTCCCTACATGCAATTTCTTGTGCGATAGGCAAACATATAGGATCGAAAAAAAAAGAAACAATGAAAACGGAAAAATGATGAAAAACATTGGTGGAAACAAAAGAAGAGAAAAAAAAAGCCGAAAAAGAAAAGAAAATTGGCGAGTCCAAAAGAAAGACAATAATGTAGGGATGACGCATAATTGCTAGGCAAAAGTTGTGTTTTTAAAACTTGTGATGTTCATCTATTATGATCTAACTATTAACAAGTTTTTGTCGTTGATGAGTATCAGATAAAGCAGTTAGCAACTGGCATTCTGGCACATCACAACTACAACACTCGTTCTAAAAGCATGACGAAAGCAGTTACCCAAGAAATTAAGGTGACAATCATGGATCCCGTGCAAGAGGAGGAAGTAGTAGATGTGAATAGCATGAAGGAAGAAATGTATAAGCTTAAACAACAGATGTCGGAAATGTATCAGGCTTGGTCGAGGGGACAACCCTTACCTACTTACCCAGCCAACCCCACATATATTCCTCCATCAGTCCCGAACCAAGATCCACCCACCATGAACTCATCTTCTACATACCCACGCTATTACGCCACTACATCATAAGTACCACCCTCACTTCCTAAACACGCTCCACCACCACCACCCCAGGCTGCTCCAGTGTATGTGGTACCACCACCAGCCGCTTTACACAAATCCTCTAGTGATCCTGTATTTCATATCCAGGATAATCATTACTACCTTCCAAAACCCACCTTCAGGCAACATGATTCCTATACACCACTTATCGATATGACGGAAGAGGAGAAACCCGTTAGAAATCCTGAACAAGAGGAGATGGCCAGGAAAATGAAGAGCCTTGAGCAGTCGTTTCGCAATATGCAGGGTCTGGGAGGCCAAGTTAGTGTGGCATACAAGGACTTGTGTTTATTCCCCGAGGTACAACTACCAAATAGGTTCATATTGCTGAAATTTGACATATATGATGGCCATGGTGATCCAGTGGCCCATCTAAGAGGTTATTGCAGCAAAATGTGTGGAGCTGGAGGAAATATGAACTACTTATGGCTTATTTCAGTCAAAGCCTCAACGGCTCAGCACTGGAACGGTACACCCATCAAGATCATACCTGATGTTTCATTTGGGATGATTTGGCTCAATCATTTGCGAACCATTTTCAATATAATCTGGAAATCATTCCGGATAGATTGTCATTGACCAAAATGGAAAAGAAGCCCGGAGAGAGTTTTCGGGAGTATGGTTTCAGGTGGAGAGAACAGGCGGCCCGTGTGGATCCACCAATGAAAGAACGATAAATAGTAGATTATTTCTTGCATTCTTTGGAGCCGACATACTACGGGCATCTGGTGTCTGCAATCGGAAAGACCTTTAATGAGGTTGTAAAAATGGGGAGTTTTGTGGAAGAAGGTTTGAAAACGAATAAATTCATGAGTTATTCAGCCATCAAGGATACAAATCAAGCAATTAAGATGGGGACGGGAGGAGCAATTGGGAAGAAAGAGAAAGAAGAAGTGGCAATTATAGAGGGAAGGTCTTGGTCCCGGGGCCCCAACCCATATCATCATCAGCCTCGCCCATATCAACCTTACCCACCAACACCGTCTAACCCACCTCAACATTATTATCCTCTGACTGGTCCTCAATTTTCTATCCAGCATGCCTAGTCTTACCTACCGCCTCGTCCTTCATTGCGAGCCCCAATCCCTCAGAATGTCTACCATCCCCAAAATACCTACCCGCCATAAAAAACCTATAGAAATCCTAACAGAACCAGTTTTCGTCCCAACCCTGAAGTCAAAAGTGACATGGCTCAAAGAAATAAAACATTCACTCCTATGAGAGAATCATATACCAGCCTCTTTCACCGATTAAGACAAATGGGGATGCTGAGTCCTATTGAGCCTAAAATTCCCAATCCTCCACCAAGAAACTTAGATCAATCCGCCATTGTGAATATTGTTCTGGGGCACTGGGACATGACACAGAGAAATGTTGGCATCTAATATTTGCAATACAAGAGCTTATTGACTCTAGAAGGATTGAGGTGCAAGCCCCCGAGGCTCCCAACATAATGCAAAATCCTTTGCCTATGCACCATGAAACACATATGATAGAGCTAGTACAAGGAGAAAGCTACAAAAAAGCCTCTCAGACTGTGATGACAATCAAAGAAAACAACAAGATATAGGAGAACGTCGGGAGTAAGAAAGTGTCAGTTGAGACACATGTAAATCAGCCAGTAGTGGTAACTAAACCTGAACCTGTAAAAGTGATAGTACCTGGGGTGAAGGCCCATATTGACTGTAAAAGGGGCACATATAGAACCAGTTGTTATCAAGCCGGTCGTTCCAATGCCGATTGTGAACATCAAAGCCTTACCTTGTAATTATGACAAGGTAACTGTCATGTAAAAAGGAAAGAACTTAAGGGGGAGATCTGCGAAACCCATGGTTTGACCCGATCTGGGAGATGTTTTGCTCCTAATGATTTGAGGAAGGCCAAAGTTGTGAAAGAAAATCCAGCCCATGTGAAGAAAGCGGTCACCGAAGAAGAAGCTGAGGGGTTCCTAAAGAAAATGAAAGCTCAAGATTACTCCATAGTTGAGCAGCTGACGAAAACACCAGCTCAAATATCTTTGCTATCTCTGTTAATTCATTCTGATGAACACCGAAGGGCGTTAATGAAGATCCTAAATGAAGCTCATGTACTAGAAAAGATCACAGTGTGTCATTTGGAAAAGATTACAAACAAAATTTTTGAGGCAAACAGGATAACATTCTCGGACGATGAACTACCACTAGAAGGGACATAGCACAATAAGGCGTTATACCTTATAGTGAAGTGTGAGGAATCAGTGGTGACCCGTGTCTTGGTCGATAATGGATCAAGTGATAATATTTGTCCTTTGTCTACTCTAGGAAAACTGAAGATTGATCACGAAAGGATCTACAGAAATAGCATATGCGTAAGGGGATTCGACGGAGGTGGAAAGAAAACCGTTGGATATATCATACTAGAACTCACCATCGGACCGGTTGAATTCACCTGGAGTTTCAAGTATTGGACTTTGATATGTTCTATAACCTCCTGTCAGGATGTCCATGGATTTACACTGCAAAAGCGGTGCCTTCTTCACTACCTCAAATGGTGAAGTTTGAATGGGATCAACAAGAGATAGTAGTGCATGGTGAAGATAATGTCTGCAATGCCATTATGCCATTCAAAGAAGTCGAGAGTGACAAAAGTCCTTAGGTGTACCAAGTGATGGACATTGTGTCTGTGAACAAGATATCTTAAGGAGAAAGCATCCCAGTACCCAAAGTAACCCCTGCGACCGTCATGGTTTCTAAGGAAATGTTAAAGAACGGTTTCTCTCCGAGAAAAGGCCTAGGAATTGCTCTGCAAGGAATAACACAACTAGTTAATCTTTGGGGTATCACTAATACTTTTGGCCTGGGTTTCAAGCCAACCATTGCCGACATACAGAGAGCCAAAATATCGAAGAAGAAAGGACGGACCCTCTCCAAAACTATCCCAAAACTTTCCTATACCTTCGTCAAGCCCCGTACACGAAGACGTCTGGCGATTGTCATGCCGGGCCATACAGTGATAAGGCCAGATGAAGAGATGTTAGAAAGGTTTGAGAGATTGTTTGAGGGCGTGAATATGATAGAGGCAGCCGAGGGAACAAGCATGATGGATGTTTAGTTTGTTGGACCCCAGATCAGGCTAAATAACTGGGAAGCTACTCCTCTTCCAATCAGGAGGGAGTTGTGGTAGTTAGCTTTAATGTTCCATTCCTAAATCTGTCTTATTTCAAAAAATTGTAAACATATGTTTTGTCTAGTCAAATTTATCCAAACCTTGTTACCTTTCAAAGTTTAATGAAATGCAATTTCTTTCTTCCTCTATTTTTTAGCCTTATTTTATTTTATTTTCTTTTCTTGTACAGTCCAGTTTTTGCTGATTTCAATGATATGTCATGCATGAAGGATTCCCACTCCAGTCTTGATAATCAGACAGTTATACAAGAAATTTTAAAATAATAATAAAGTGGAATATGAGGATGAGGAAGTTTTGGAGGAAGTTAGTAAGGATTTGAGCCACTACGAAGAGAAACCCAAACCAAACATAAATGAGACGGAGTCTATTAATTTGGGGAATGAGGAGAATATCTGGGAAATAAAGATTAGTGTGCACTTGGAGGCCTCACTCAGAGAAGACTTGATCAAATTATTACATGAGTACAAAGATATATTTGCCTGGTCTTATGATGACATGCCAGGGCTCAGTACTGCTTTTGTGGTACATAAGTTGCCCACTTATCCGGAATGTCGGCCTGTTAAGCAAAAATCAAGGAAGTTCAAAACGGATATCAATGTGAAAATAAAAGAAGAAGTCAACAAATAGTTTGAGGCAAAGGTCATACGGGTCACCAAATATCCCACCTGGTTAGCTAATGTTGTACCTGTTCCAAAGAAAGACGGAAAAACCAGAGTGTGTGTTGATTATTGAGACCTTAATAAAGCAAGTCCAAATGATGATTTTCCATTGCCAAATATCCACATATTGATTGAAAATTGTTCCAAACATGAGATTGGTTCTTTTTTATATTGTTATGCGGGTTATCATCAGATCTTGATGGACGAAGAAGATGCAGAAAAGACGGCCTTTATCACACCTTGGGAAACATATTGCTACAGAGTAATGCCGTTTGGGTTGAAGAATGCTGGAGCTACATATATTCGAGCAATGACCACTATGTTTCATGATATGATACATTAATAGATTGAAGTGTATGTGGATGATGTTATTATTAAATCCGAAAAGCAGTGCGATCATCTCAAAGACTTGAGAAAGTTCTTCCAAAGGCTTCGAAGATACAATCTCAAGCTCAATCTAGTAAAATGTACTTTTGGAGTACCATCAGGAAAGTTATTAGGGTTCGTGGTAAGCCGGCGTGGTATTGAACTAGACCCGTCAAAGATAAAGGCAATTCAAAACTTGCCTCCGCCAAAGAATAAGAAAGAGATGATGAGTTTGTTGGGCAGGTTGAATTATATTAGTCGATTTATTGCTCAGCTAACATCGAATTGTGAGCCCACTTTCAAATTATTGAAGAAGATGCTGCGTTGAATTGGACTGACGAATGTCAAGATGCATTTGACAAAATCCAGGAATATCTGGCCAACCCTCCTGTGTTGGTTCCTCCAGAACCTGGAAGGCCCTTGATCCTTTATTTGGCCGTATTGGATAATTATTTTGGCTGTGTACTGGGGCAACATGATGAGACACGGAAGCAAGAGCAAGCAATATACTATCTCAGTAAGAAGTTTACATCTTACGAGGTAAAATAAACTCAGTTGGAAAGGACATGTTGTGCTTTAACATGGGTTGCACAGAAGTTGAAACATTACTTGTCGGCTTACACCACTTATCTCATATCTCGTCTGGATCCACTAAAGTACATATTCCAGAAGCCTATGACCATAGGAAGGCTCACTAAATGGCAAATCCTGCTTACGGAGTTTGACATTGTTTATGTAACTCGCACTGCAATGAAGGCACAAGCGGTCATTGATCATTTAGCAGAAAATCCAGTCGATGATGACTATGAATCACTTAAGACATATTTTCTTGATGAGGAGACAATGAATATTGAAGAATTGGAACAAGACGAAAAGCTGGGTTGGAAATTATACTCTGATGGGGCTGTCAATAGCAAAGGAGTCGGAATTGGAGCAGTGCTCATTTCGGAAACGTGTCAGCATTATCCTGTTACCGCTCAGCTCCGCTTTTTCTATACTAATAACATCGCCGAATATGAAGCATGTATACTAGTATTAAGAATGGCAATAGACATGGGTGTTCAAGAGATTTTGGGCATGGGTGACTCGGATCTCTTGATACATCAAATTCAGGGAAAATGGGAGACATGGGATTTGAAGCTTATACCATACCGACAATGTCTACATGAATTATCTCAAAGGTTTCTCCATATAGTTCAAGTATATCCCAAGAATGCACAATGAAGTTGCAGATGATCTAGCCACATTGTCGTCCATGTTGTACCATCCGGACAAAGCTTATATAGATCCATTACAAATCCAAGTTCATGATCAGAATGCTTATTGTTTTACGGTAGAGGAAGAACTTGATGGTGAACCATGGTTCCATGATATTAAAGAATAATTGAGGATGAGGGTGTACCCGGTGCAAGCTACGGGAGATCAGAAAAGGTCTATAAGACGACTAGCAAGTGGATTTTCTTCAACGGAGGGATTGTATACAAGAGAACCCCGGATTTAGGTTTACTAATATGTATAGATCCACAGCAGGCCGCTACAATCATAGCCGAAATACATGCAGAAGCTTGTGGATCTCACATGAGTGGATATGTTTTGGCCAAGAAAATATTAAGGGCTGGATATTATTGGCTCACTATGGAGCAAGATTGCATCAGATATGTACGGAAATACCACAATTGCCAGATACACGGGGACTTGATTCATTCCCCACCATATGAGTTGCATACAATGTCAGCACCATGGCCTTTTGTCGCCTGGGGCATGGATGTCATCGGTCCGATAGAACCTACAGCATCTAATTGGCATATGTTTATTCTGGTTGCCATTGATTATTTCACTAAATGGGTGAAGGCCCGGTTAGAGAAATTGAGCTTGATCGACGAGAAAAGATTGGCAGCAGTGTGTCATGGACTGTTGTATCAATGAAGGATGGCCAGAGCATACAACAAGAAAGTACGTCCACAAAAATTCGAGGTTGGACAATTGGTGTCAAGACGTATTTTACCACAATGGGCCAAAGCAAAAGGAAAGTTTGTGCCTAATTGGCAAGGGCCATTTATGGTATCCCGGGTATTGTCCAACGGAGCTTTATGTCTAACAGATGTAGAAGGGAAATATGTAGAGACTGCCATCAACTCTGATGCAGTCAAGAGATATTACGTATGATTCCTTTCATGTATACAATTGTATTTGTCATAATTTTTAAATTGAAATGATGAAGGCATTTTATTTCTCTATCCAAACACTTTACCCATTACTACCCCTTTTTGAGCCTTATTATTCTTTCGTACCCCTCTCTTGGAATCAATTATGAAGACAAAATTGAATGGTGAAATGAAAAAATAAGAAAAAAAAGAAGATTGAAAAAAAAAGAAGAAAAAGAAAGGATATGAAAAAGAAAAAGAAAAGAGAAAAAAAAATATATATACAAAAGAAGAAAATCGGGACAAAGTCAAACGACGAAGAAACCTTATGGTATGAACTACGTCTGACTTGATCCCGAAAGGGTACGTTGGCAGCCTCAATGAGGTTCAGTCACGATAGAAATAAAATCCAAGTTTCCCCAAAAATTTAAACTAGGGCAGAAGTTATGTTTTTATGATTCCGAGAGCTGTAATTGTTTTGAACCCATTTTATAAATTTGAGTCTTTATACCCTTCTTTCTAAACCAATCCAAAAGCCACGATACGGTCCAAAGAAAGACCTTCTGATTAATTTCAAGGAAATGGCAATGCAACGAGAATAAAGGAAAACATATCATGGACAGTACCCAGGAGTTTGAAGACAAAAAATAAAGAAAATATATGAGAGAGTCTTATTGGTGAAAACCCTCACGGGCACCATAAGGCGAATGTGAGTTGAGAGAAAAATAATGAGAGAGTCTTATTGGTGAAGAGAGTCTTATTGGTGAAAATCCTCACAGGTACCATAAGGCGAATGTGAGTCTGAGAGAAAATAAATGAGAGTGTCTTATTGGTGAAAACCCTAACGGGCACGATAAGGCAAAAGTGAGGAATGACTTGATGAAATGGAAGTGGCAAGACAAGAAAGGTTTGGGTTAATGAAAGGAGAAATCAAAGTCAGCAACGAATTGGTTGGATATACTGGGTCGGATATCCAAATGCATGGCATGGTCAAAGGAATCAACCTTCCTACCTAGATAAGTCTGTCTTCTACTTCAAAAAATATCCACACCCCTAAATTCAGGGTCATTGCATTTTATTTTAGTTGTTCAAAACCCGTTGCCAGTTGAAAGCTAACTACATGCTTCTTATGTTGGATGACACAATGATACCGGGTCCTTCAAAGGACAAGAGAAAGCAAAATAACACATGGCGATCATATAGCCAAAAGGAATAAAAAAGAAAAAGAAACAAAAAAGAGAAAACATAAGGGGATTGCAATGGAAGGACTGGGAGGACAATCAGGAAAATATGGCAATGCAGTACAAAGCAAGATGAGGCGGACGGTAGAAGCTAGGGCAACAAGAATGCCAGTTGCTAACCATCATTTTATAACTAATAAATTGTTCACTGATTAAGACAGGGACAAGAGATTCAAATTCTTACTAATCACCTTAAAGTGAATGTGACCAATATGGGAGAAACAATCAAAAGGAAGTATCAATAAAGGAAGGAATCCACGAAGGAAAAATCAATAATCAGGAATCTACCCGAACAACGAGGGAGGAATTATCTTTTATTTTTAAAGCTATACCCAGTTATCAAACTGTGGGAATACTTTTCTACATTTTAATTTCTGCATCAGGCGCCCACCTGGATTAAAAGGGAATACTTTTCTACATTTTAATTTCTGCACCAAGCGCCCACCTGGATAACAAGGGAATATTTTTCTGCATTTAATTTCTGCATCAGGCGCCCACCTGGATAACAAGAGAATATTTTCTGTATTTTAATTTCTACATTTTAATTCTGCATCAGGTGCCCACCTGGATAACAAGGGAATACTTTTCTAAATTTTAATTTCTGCATCAGGCGCCCACCTGGATAACAAGGGAATATTTTCTGCATTTTACTTTCTGCATCAGGCGCCCACCAGATAACAAGGGAATACTTTTCTGCATCAGGTGCCCACCTAGATAACAAGGGAATACTTTTTTGCATTTTTATTTCTCCATCAGGTGCCCACCTCGATAACAAGGGAATATTTTCTGCATTTTAATTTCTGCATCACGCATCCACCTGGATAACAAGGGAATATTTTCTGTATTTTAATTTCTGCATTTTAATTTCTACATCAGGCGCCCACCTGGATAACAAGGAAATATTTTCTGCATTTTAATTTCTGCATCAGGCGCCCATCTGGATATCAAGCTAATATTTTCTGCATTTTAATTTTTGCATCAGGCGCCCACCTGGATAACAAGGGAATACTTTTCTGCATTTTAATTTCTGCATCAGGCGCCCACCTGGATAACAAGGGAATAATTTCTGCAAAATAAAAATTTTACTTTTATCTAATAAATAACAGCATGATAGATTGTAAGCCCCATACTGGGGCAGAAAAAAAGTTTTCTTTTTGTAAGAAGCAGGTACCATACCGGAGAATAGGGAAACACATTTTGAAGTTATACAAGCGGAATGAAGCAATATGTTTGAAGCAAGTTACAAGCAAGAAGATTCATCAAAGAATGGAAGAAACACACAAAAGAACAAGATGCAAGATGAAAGATCAAGGCAATACAAGACACAAGACAAAGATAGAATTTTTTGTAATTCATAGACCATAGCTTAGGCTAGCTTCTTTTATTTTACCGTGGTGTAATAAGGAGTCAGTTAGCAATAACGGTAGTAATGATAGCAACAACAGTGAAATCACGATTTCTGGTAGTTCCGGCTACCAGACATTCCCAAACTACACTGACCTGATTCCTGTATAACCCAGGATATGTAGGCAATCCTTGAAGCCGGATGCGGTCAAAACTTTTCAAAAATGATTCATACGGAATATGCGAGTGGGCGAAAATCCCTCATTACTACTCACTTATCTTTGCACTGAAACTCTTCGTGTTCCCGAGCAAAGAGGGGCATTTGTGAGCACGTGATTTTTGCCCCAAGCAATTAATTCCAAAATAAAATACAAAAATTATTTTTAATTACAATTTGATTGATCAGTGTATAGAAATACCAGTGTTTGTTTTAATTTCTAAAAGTAAAATTTGAAACAAAATACAAAAAGGAAATTAATTAGAAAAATATCACAAAAAATATAAGGTAAATACTAGGAAATTGGAGAAATTAAGGAAAAATTAAATTCGTAGCCAAACGAGCACCAACTAATTAAATTAAGCAAGAACTAGTCAATAAGATTTTATGAGGTCGAATTCTAATTGTTTAAACAATTTCCTAACTATAAATACGAGTTCCTAAATTCCGATCCTAGGCCCACGTGCCCAGATTCCAATATTTTTCGAAGGGAGTTGTTCTCTATCACCTAAGGATCACAAATATGTGATTCTAGTTCATTTAATAGAAAATTATAGGATTAAATCTTAGTTTTGGTTAAACCTTAGGTCTAACTCTATTCTCTTGAATTTTACCTAGTTTTAGTGTTAGACCTACCTAATGTTTATGCATTTGAACTAAAAATGAGTGGGGATTACTTAGCTTGCAATGATGTGTGGAAACCCTCTCTTTGAAACCCCCAAAATCGCCCAAGTGTTGATGGAAATATGGTAGAAATCAACTTAAGCTCGTATTAAATGAGCTTTTGTCCCCAACGACTTTTGCTTCTGCGGAGGAAATCCTGCTTCTGTGAAAAATGGCCACTTATGCGACTTTTGGCAACTGGGCCTTGGCCGCTTTTGCGATCTGGGGACCGCATAGGCAAAAATCGCTTATGCGGTCTCAGGGCCGCTTCTGCGAAATGGAGGGAGCTGGGCCGGACCGCTTCTACAGTCTAGGTTGCAGGAACGGGACTGCTTCTGCGGTTACCTAGGGTCCCTTCTGCGGTATTCCCAGGACTTGGTCCTTTCTGCTTCCGTGATTAAGCGGCCGCTTTTGCGGTCCAAGTGCCGCAGAAGCGGTTATGACAGAAGCAGCAAATGTGATTTTCCTAAGTTTTCAACTTCACTCGAACCTCGACCATTTGACACTCGTGGCTCCCGAGCCCCGCCCAAACATACCGACAAGTCTGAAATTATGAGGTAGAACTACTCGAACCCTCGAAGCACTCAATACAATGCTAAATGAAGGAATTAACCCCCAAAACCAAATGAATCTATTCATTTAACTCCAAGTTCTAAATTCTCGTTCAACGGGTCAAAACGCCCTTAAACTACTTGGATTGACACCAAATTTTAAGGGTAGGTCTTAACTGATATTTCAGACTTGTACCAAGTTCTAGAATCGAAATCTGAACTTTGATACCTATGAAAACAATGATTTCTTAGTTTACTAGAATCTTTGAAACTTAAACTTAACAATTTTACATAAAAATTCATTACTTGGGCTAGGGACCTTAGAATTCAATTTCGGGCATACGGTCAGGTCCCATATTTTCCCACGGACCCTCAAAAATTATCAAATCACGATTCCGGGTCTGTTTCCCCGAAATGTTGACCAAAGTCAAACTTGACCTTTTTAAAGAAGCAACTAGACTTATTCTTGCCCAAAACTCTTCAAACTTCCAAACCACTCGTCCCCGCAAGTCATAAATTAGCTATAGCAAGTGCGGACAATATTATCTAAAGGAACAGGGTTCAAAAATGAAAAAAGACTAGTCGGGTCATTACAACTGGGACTGAATCAACAGAAGGGGTATCAACACTGACATCTCTCACATAGTTTAAATACGCGGCACACCCATTCTTAACCATACACTAAACTTTATGGAAAAAGATAACTCTACTAGGAGTGTGATATAAAGTTCCACTCCACTCAACATGCGAAATACCTGGAATAGCTAGCATCACGGTCTTGGAATGACAATCAACAATAGCAAAATGGGGTGACAACCAGTCCATGCCCAAGATAATATCAAAGTCAACCATACTGAGTAACAATAAATCTACCCTGGTCTCAAAACCATGAATAGTAACCAGACATGACTGATAAACGTGGTCCACAATAAGAGAATCCCACACAAGAGTAGAAATTTAAACGGGGACACTCAAAGAATTCTGAGGCATACCCAAATGCGGAGCAAAGTAAGAAGACACATAAGAATAAGTAGATCCCGGATCGAATAGAACCGATGCCTCTCTATGACAAACCAGTATAAGACATATAATAACTTAGTCGAAGGTAACAACCTCGGTATGAGCAGGAATAACATAATATCTGGCCCGGCCCCTCTCTCGAGGGCAACCTCTATCTACCCGACCTGCGCCCTAGCCGGCTGGGCAAATGGGGTAGCAGTTCGAGCTATGATCATGGCCTGACAACTCTGCTGGGCACGCTGTAGCTGAGAAGTTAGTGGGGGTGCACTTCTCCCAAGTCTAGGGAAATCCCTCACCACATGGCAGGTGTTTCCACATTTAAAACATGTTCTGGAGGGCACAGTGGATGTGACTGGATCGGGCCTGATCTGCTAGACTGACCTCATAAAGCACCCTACGCAGGAGGCGCGCTAGAAACTAGAGGTGTATAGTAAGGCTCCTAAGGTATGGGCGGAGCTAGAGCACTGCTGGCTGCTGGAAGAGCTGAATGAATGGGCTACCCACATAACCCCTACAATGATTGACCTGCTGCCTGAGGGTACTAGAGTTGTGACCCGATTCTCAAGACCTCTTGGCCTCCCTCTCTACATGCTCCCTGGTGAGCACACCATCGATCCTCCTGCCAACGCTCACTACCTGCTGATAAGGGATGTCCATCTCCAACTCTCGAGCCATGCTAGATCTAATGGGTGGTGTAAGACCCTCAATGAACCTGCGAACTCTCTCACGGACTGTAGCAACCAAGGGAGGTACATGCCTATCCAACCTTGTATATTGAAGCATACTCCGAAATGGTCATAGTACCCTAGTGAAATGCTCAAACTGTCACGACCCAAACCCCGATCGTGATGGTGCCCAACACTTTGTTAGGCAAGCCTGTCCTTTAGAACATTCTCAACCCAAGTTACAAAGCTCCTTCTTAAATATTGAATTTAAAACATCAATTAAGAAAATTTTTAGTCTGTGATAGTAATAAAAACTATGTAGAAACCACAATAATATCAATACAGCCCATATCAGATCCGGTGTCATAAGTCAGAGCCTCTAGATACAACTAAAAATATCCTATACATATAAAAGTATAGATGCGGGAGTAAAAGAAAGACAAGAGGAGAAATCGGGTCCTGCGGACGCCGACAGCTACCTTGATGACTCCATAACTAAACTAGGCAGCAACAACAAACTCAGCTATGCCTCTGGGATCCCTGTATCTGCACACAAGGTGCAGGGAGTAAAGTGAGTACTCCAACTCAGTAAGTAATAGTAATAAATAACAACTGAAAGTAAGGAATCTCGTAAAACACTACACAGTTCTATAACTACCGATAAAGGTAGTAAAGATCAACTAATCAGGGAAAAACCGGTGAAAATCTCTTACAGTCCTACAATTTACCAATAATGTTGCGGTGCGCAGCCCGATCCGTACATAATACTGCTGCGGCGTGCAGCCCGATACAATTATAGCATATATTGCTGTGTTGCGTAGCCTGATCCAATAATAATAGTCGACTGTGCTCACTAGGGGTGTGCAGACTCTAGAGGGGCTCCTACAGTCCAAGCGCTATAATATTGTGGCGTGCAGTTCGATCCATATACTATATCACTGTGGCGTAAAGTCCGATCCATATAATATACTACTACAGTGTGCAGTCCGATCCATTCATGTATATGTGTATATACCGCTGCGGCGTGCAGCCCGATCCGGTGTATATCAAATACCCTCACTATGGGGTCCTTGACCACTCTCAGTCAATATAGACTTGGCCTCTCGAGCCCACTCAGCTAAGACGGTGTTTTCAACTATAGGTATTCCTTATTTATAGTGCAAATTGCTAAGACCGGTTCATGTTATGTTTTACAATTAAGGATATGATTGAGAGTATGTATTCAATAGGTAAAGTGAGGTCAGTTAGCTCAACAAGCTCTCTAAGTGTTCTACAGATCGGCACAAGGCCCCAAACATCGCAACTAGCCCAAAATATATGGATATAAGCTTTATCTGAGTCAAAAGTACAGTAGAATCATCAATCAGGATGGACTGAGTCCGAATCACTAGCGGTTACATCACCATGCTCATCATACAACGCGTATCTCGTCTCAACCTAACACTACATATTGCAACGGGTCTCAAACCCTCAGTACATCAGTCATAACCATTACTAATCTCAAGCTGGCCGAAATCCTAGCTCGCATTGCGCTTCCCTTGCAAATCGACCTCCTCGAGTGTAGAATCTGACCAAAACCACAAGGAATACCTTAAAATAAGCTAATGGGACCTGACCCAATTGAAAGAACTCGAAAAAAATACCCAAAAACACAAAGTTGGCAAAACTCGAACCCCAAGCCCACTTCTCAAAAAATTACGAAATTCACATCATCGAATTTTTTGTCTTGCCACGAGTCCGTACATATAAAATTTATCATAATCGGAGTTCAATTGCTCCTTCAAATTCCAAATTTACATTCCAAAAACCAAGCCCTACTTCATCAAATTTTTCACGAAATTTTTAAGAATTAAATGTTGAATCTTCAATAAAATGGTGTTTCTAAGCCACGAGACTTACCTACAATCACTTACCGTCAAAATCCCCTTCAAACTCTACTAAAAAGCTCTCAAGGTGGTGCAAAAAAGGAGGAAATATTAAATGGGTCACAGATGAAATGTTCTATAAACCCTTCTACCAACAGCGATTTTCGCTTATGCGGTCGGATTACCGCACCTGCGGCTCCCGCTATTGCAACCAAACAACCATTTTTGCGGTCTAACTTTACTCAACAAGGACTACTTCTGTGGTCCAAGACTGCTCATGCGGTCACTGCTTATGCGGATTTCCTTCCGCATCTGCAATCCACGCCAAGGACTCCCAGACCGCACTTGCCACCCAAACGCCGCACCTGCGGAACCGCCTACGCGGTCCCTTTTTTCGCAGATGCAGAAATAACAGAACCTGCAACCCAAAAATCATGCAACAACTCCAAACTCTCTTTTTAACCACCTGATATCACCCTGAGGCCCCCGCGACCTCAACAAATAGCATAGACATGATCCATTATCTTATTCAGACTTGCTCGAACCATCAAATCTCTACTGTTAACATAAAAACCATCAAATTTCACAAAATCAAAGCCTAAGTTCTTCAATGACTTAGGAAATGCACTTTCGATCAAAAATTCGACCAAATGACATCCGAATGACCTGAATATTTGCAGACATATCCAAAATCACTTAACGAAGCTACTACAATTCTCTAAATTCCATTTCAAACCTCGGATCAAAATCTCACCCATTCACCAAAGTTCGCCAAAATTCAAACTTCGCCAATTCAAGCCTAATTCTACACCGGACCTCCAACTTCAATCTCGATCGCACTCCTAAGTCACAAATCAACCCTCAAAGCTAATAGAATCACCGGAGTTCACATCTGAGCCTTCTCACTATGTAGTCAACTTCTGGTTGACTTTTCTAAAATAAGCTTCCTTCTAAGAGGCTAAGTGCCTTATTACCAACTAAATCCAATCTAATTCTACCTGATTAATTCAAATACTGATATAAGAACATGGAGAAACACAATATAGGGAAACACGGTGGTAACTCACGTGACGACGGGCTGGGTCGTCACATCCTCCCCAACTAAAACAAACGCTCGTCCTCGAGTGGGTCAAGAAATATACCTGTAGTCTCAAATATGTGGGGATATCTACTCCGCATCTCCTACTCGGTCTCCCAAGTAGCCTCTCCTACGGGCCGACCTGTCCACTGCACCGTTAGTGAAGCAATATCCTTTGATATCAACTTTTGGACCTATCGACCCAGAATAGCCACCGGCTCCACATCATATGACAAATCATCATTCAACTGAACCGTGCAGAAGTCCAACACATGAGATGGGTCCTTAACATACTTCCAGAGCATGGTCACATGGAATACCGGATGCAAACTAGACAAGCTGGGTGGCAAAGCAAGCTCATATTCCACCTCTCCAATCCTCCTTAGTATCTTTAAAGGCCTAATGAACCTCGGGCTCAACTTTCCTTTCTTCTCGAACCACATAAAACCCTTCATAGGTCAATCTTCAACGAGACCTTCTCGCCCATCATATAAGACACGTAACGAACCTTCCGGTCCGCAAATCTCTTCTGGCATGACTGTCCTGTATGAAGCCTCTCCTGAATCAACTTCACCTTCTCTAAGGCATCCTGAACCATCTCAGTCCCCAACAATCCAGCCTTGCTAGGCTCGAATCATCCAATAGGATATCTACACCACCTCCCATACAATGCCTCATATGAGGCCATCTGAATGCTCGACTGATAACGGTTGTTGTAGGCAAATTCTGCAAGCAGAAAAAACTCATCCCATGAACCTCTAAAATCAACAACACAGGAACACAACATATCCTCAAAAACCTGAATAGTGTGCTCGGACTTTCCGTCTGTCTGCGGATGGAATGCTATGCTCAACTCCACCTGCGTACCCAGCTCCCACTGAAATATCATCCAGAATTAAGAAGTGAACTAAGTACCTTTATCCGAGATAATAGACACTGGAACTCCATGTAACCTAAGTACATTTATCCGAGATAATAGACACTGGAACTCCATGTAACCTGACAATCTCCCAAATAAAGATCCCTGCCAGCGGCTCCGAAGAGTAAGTAGTACATACTAGAATGAAGTGCGCGGACTTGGTCAGTCGATCCACAATCACCCAAACTGAATCAAACTTCCTCAAAGTCCGAGGGAGACCACTCACAAAATCCATAGTAATCCTCTCCCATTTCCACTCAGGAATAACCATACGCTGAAGAACACCGCCCGGTCTCTGATGCTCATAATTGACCTGCGGACAGTTGACACATAGAGCTATATAACTCACAATATCCTTCTTTCCTCCTTCACCAATAATACTGTCTCAAGTCCTGATATATATTTTTGCGGCGCCCGAATGAATGGAGTACCGCGAGCTGTGGGCCTCTTCTAGTGTCAACTCCCGAAGCCCATCCACATTGGACATGCAAATCTTGCCCTACATCCTCAACACACCGTCATTATCAATGGTCACATCTCTGGCATCATCATGCTGAACTTTGTCCTTAAGGACAAGCAAATGTGGATCATCATAATGGCGCTCTCTGATGTGGTCATACAAGGAGGACCGAGAAACAACGCAAGCCAACACCCGACTCTGCTCTCAAATATCTAACCTCAACATCCGATTGGCCAACGCCTGAACATCAACTACAAAGGGCCTCTCCCCAACTGGAATATATGCCAAGCTGCCCATACTAACTGCCTTCCAGCTTAAAGCATCAGCCACTACATTGGCCTTCCACAGACGATACAATATGGTAATGTCATAATCCTTGAGCAACTCAAGCCACCTCTGCTACCTCAAATTAAGATCTTTATGTTTGAACTAATGCTGAAGGTTGTGATGATCAGTATACACCTCACAAGAAACGCCATACAAGTAGTGTCTCGAAATCTTCAGAGCATGGTTTATAGCTTCTAACTCCAAATCGTTCACTGGGTAGTTCTTCTCATGAGGCTTCAATTGACGAGAAGCATATGCAATAACTCTACCCTCCTGCATTAGCACACATCCCATCCCAACTCTTGAGGCATCTCAATACATAGTGTAGGAACCTGAAGCTGATGGCAATACCAATACTGGAGCAGTGGTCAAAGCTATCTTGAGCTTCTAAAAGCTTTCCTCACACTCATTGGACCACACAAATGGAGCACCAGCGATAATACCCTATCAACTCAAGGAAACTACAAATCTTAGTGGCTGAGGTCAGTCTAGGCCAACTCTGCACTGCCTCTATCTTCTTCAAATCAACTTGAATACCAACACTGGACACCACGTGTCCCAGAAAAGCCATAGACCCAAGCCAGAACTCACACTAGGGGAACTTTTCATAAAGCTTCTCCTCTCTCAATCTCTGCAATACTACTCTCAAATGCTGGGCATGCTTCTCCTGGTTACGCGAGTACACCAGGATGTCATCACTAAACACAATTACATATGAATCTAGATACAGACGGAACACGTTGTTCATCAAATTCATGAACACGGCTGGGGCATTAGTCAGCCTAAAAGACATGACTAGAAACTCATAATGCCCATATCTTGTCCTGAAAGCTGTCTTTATAATGTCAGAATCCCTAATTTTCAGCTGGTAGTAGCCTGAACAAAGATCAATCTTCGAGAATACCCTCTTTCCTTGGAGCTGATTAAACAAGTCATCAATATTGGGTAGTGGATACTTATTCATTATTGTCACCTTGTTTAGTTGTTGCAGTCAATACACATTCTCATTATGCCATCTTTCTTATTCACAAATAAGACCGGCGCACCCCACATTGACACACTAGGATGAATAAACCCCTTATCTAGGAGTTCTTGAAGCTGCTCCTTCAACTGCCTCAACTCAGCTTGTGCCATATGATAGGGAGGAATAGAGATAGGCTGAGTGCCTAGCAACGGATCAATACCGAAATCAATGTCCTTGTCCGGTGGCATGCCCGGTAGGTCCGCTGGAAACATATCTAGAAAATTCCTCACAACGGGAACATAATCAAAGCTAGGAGTCTCAGCTCCAAGATCTCTCACAAAAGCCAAGTACGGTAGACATCCCTTCCCGACCATCCGTTGGGCTTTTAGTAAGGAAATAACCCTATTGGGAACATAGTCAGTCATACCACGCCACTCAATCCTCGGAATACCCGGCATAGCCAATGTGAATGTCTTGGCCTGACAATCCAGAATATCATGGCACGGAGATAGCCAATACATGCCTAGAATAACATCAAAATCTATCATGCTCAATCACAACAAGTCAACTCGGGTCTCCAGACCCCCAATGGTAACAAAACATGACTGATATACATGGTCTACCACGATAGTATCGCCTACCGGGGTAGATACATGCACAGGTAAAGTAAGACACCCTCGGGTTGTACCCAAATGATGAGAAATGTATGAAGATACATATGAATTAGTAGAATCGGGATCAAATAAAACTGAGGCGTCCCTGTGGTAGACTGAAATAATACATGTGATAACAGCATCTAAAGCAATAGAATATCACCCTCTACGGCGACCCCTAGCTGCCTGACCCTTACCCCTAGCTGGAGGGGCGAGTGCTAAAGATATTGGTCCAGAAGATGAGGGCTGGCTCCTCTGCTGAGATAAAATGGATGCACGGCGAGGACACTCCCTCCATATATGCCGGAACTCACCACACTCGTAGCAACTCCCGGGTGTTGGAATCTAGGACTGAAGGGAACCCCTCGCACCACAGTGGCTAGCTAATGAACTCGGCCGGCATGAACCATGAACAAATAGGGCGTGAGACAAACTATACGCTTGAAGTGCACTAAGAGATGGCTGACTCTGTTGAGAGCCCTAATAACCTCGACCATAAGATGACCCACGATACTCTAAGCGAGATGGATGAGGGAGCCTGAATGATCGACCTATGCCCTGCTGGAACTGACCCCTAGATGGGGCACCACTGAAGCTACTAGGACCTTGAGGCCTCTTGGCCTCCCTATCCTCTTTATCCTAACGACGAGCTGATAACTAGGAATTTGGCATGCTTTTAAACCCCTTCTTGCCTGAGCTTTGTGCATAAAAAGTGTTAAACTGGCCTTGAATTGCTTATAAGTGCGCTATTTTGCAGGTTTGAGCGACAAAAGGACGAATACCATCAAATCGGCTCAAAAAAGGAGTGAAACCTGCTAAGCGTCAAAGGAAGAAGTAGAAAGACTAAAAAGAAGCCTGTGCGGACCGCACTATTTTGGTGTGCGGCCACACAGGTCGATTCAGAGAGCAGATCAGGTGAAAGTTCTACTGCGCGGACCGCACTGATTTGGTGTGCGGCTGCGCAGGAATGTTCAGAGAAGTCCTAGTTCAAAAGCAGATCCACGCGGACCGCATCCACTTTCATGCGGTCCGCAATGATGAAGATCAAAGAGAGAACTATTCAAGGCAAAGTCCCCATGCGGTCGCATGCGAAAACAGTGCGGCCCGCATGGGTGAAGAATCAGAGAGTTCACAGTCAGAGGATTTACACAGTGCGGCCGCGTTCCATTTTTATGCGGTCCGCGCTACTGTACCTACGCGGCCGCGTGACATAAGTGTGCGGTCCGCATGACCCATTCTAGTGCTAGAGAATCTAAAGCTCAAATGCCCTACACGGCCGCACGTCAAAAGTGTGCGGTCCGCATAAGACCCTCAGGGGTATTTTTGTCCGGAAATTACTGTGTAGTATAAATAGTTTCTTTTGCTTTTTTAGGTAATGTCAGATTTTAGATAGCAACAGCTGAGCTCGTGAGAACACATTTTACGCCTATTTTGGGCAATTTCTTAGTCTTTTAACATTAGATTTAATTTGTAATCAATTACTATGTCATCTTTAATTTCTTCAGTTTCTTCAATTTTCATGGCTAGCTAAGCCCATAGCTAGGGTTGTAGCTCAACCCTAGTGTGGTAAATTAATGGGTTAGATTATTTAATGCTTGGATGATTGTGGGTGTTATAATTTGGGTTGGTTGAATCTTTTTCATTTGGATTTTGTGGTTGCAAACACTAAATCTAGTTTTGTGGGTTTGGGCTCTTCTTGAGAAAGAGAGTCTAAAATCTCTCAATCAATTCCAACAAGGATTTGGGATGGACCCATGAGAATGGTAGTCCCAAGTAACGGGTATAAACCTCGAGAGAGTAATTACCCAACTTGAGCCTAAAGTTTCTTGGGCAAATTAGCCTACCCAATTGGTCTTGAGAGAGTCAATTGGGCAAAATTGTTCTCTCTACCGAGAGGTGTGAGAATGAATGCATAGAGCAACGGTTATCAAATAATCCCATCATATCATCTTTGCATTGAATTTCATTACCCGTTAGTTATTCCACCTAGGTAAATGCTACTACCCTAGTCCCCTTTCCTATTTGCATATTACACTTTAAAATCAACCTTAGCATAATTTAGATTTCATACTAGTAGTTGATAAAATAGTTTGTAAAGAGAAACACAAATATGTTTGAAGCCAAATTAGAAGCTAATTCGCAATACTAGTGCATCGTAATTTCTCACTCCAAATTCCAACTCCCTGTGGATTGACCCAGAACCACTATTTGGGTAAAAGTTAATTGTGCCCGCTCTTCCTTTGGGGTTGAGTTTGATACGATCACTTTTTGGCTCCGTTGCCGGGGATTTGACGGTGTTGATTAATTGCGTTGTTAGTGTTGTAGTTTGCTTCTTCTTTCCTTCTTTTACTAATTTTCTTAACTCAATCTAACAAGTACAAATGGCTCTTAATGCAAATGCTAATGTTCCCCTTGGCGATGCCATGGCGGGGAAGGAGGTAGAGGACCTTGAGTAGGATGACCTTACGGTACAACATGTACCACGGAGGGCCTGAAATGGCAATGCTAATCAACAAGACCAAATTCCAGACCCTCCTCCGCCACCGCCAAGGGTTGTGCCAAGAGCAATGACAAACCAAGGATATGCTAGTGCCATTGTTCCTCCCCGAATTCGGGCGGGGAACTTTCAAATTACAAATGTGATGCTGACACTATTGGAGCAAAGATGGTATTTTACGGGCGCCTCCAATCAAAATGCCTACAAGCACTTGAAGGGGTTCGTAGATACTTGTTGGGGAAGGAAACAAACCAATGTGTCCGAAGATGCTTTGCGATTGCGGCTTCTCCGTTTCTCATTGAGGGGTAAGGCACTAGATTGGTTGGAGAGGTTGCCGAATCACTTAATCACTACATGGGACGAATTCACGGACAAGTTCATTGCCAAGTTCTTTTCCCTGGCTCATATGGCGGCTTTGAGAGATGAGATTCTAGCCTTCAAGCAAGAGCCAATGGAGCCGTTACATGAAATTTTGGAGAGGTACCGGACTATGGTGAAAGAGTTCCCCAACAATGACATCACCGATGATATGGTTCAACAATCTTTCTATAGGGGGATCAATACGGCGAATCAATGCATTGTGAACAATTAACGGGTGGCAATTTCATGAAGTTATCTTTGGAGGAAGCATGTGATGTTATGGACCAAATGGCCGACACTTCTTCGGTATGGCAAAGTCAGGTGAATGTACCTCAAGGAGATCCGAATGTCATCCGTCTACATAAAGAGTTGCATGACCATGGACAAGCCATTGCCGAGCTCACTACAACCATGAATCAATTGGCGAAAGCTCAACTTCAACAAGTGCAAAATCTGTGCCAAGTGAATTCCATGGAAAGTGTCTCAATGTTGAAAAGAAGTAATAGAGGGCAACAAGCACAACAAGGCCGATGTGATCAAAATGAGAACAACAATGATGGAGGATTTTCTAATAATGCCTTTGATGATCAAGATGAAGATTGCCAATATGCGAATAACTTTCAAAGCAATAGAGGGAATCAAAATAATCAACAATGGCGTTCCCAAGGCAATTGGGGGAACTAACAAGGAAGAGGAAATTGGAACAATAATAACAATGGGAACAATGGTGGAGATTGGAACAACCAAGGAAACAATTGGAACAATCAAGGCAATAATTTGAAGAATCAAGGAAATAGTGGTGGCAATTGGAGTGGTAATAATAGCAATTGGGGGAACAACAACAATCAAGGCGGTTGGAACAATGGTGGCAATCAAAACAATCGGGGGCAAGGTTTTCAAAGAGCTCCTATGTATCAACAACCCAACAATCCACCCCCTTTCCATTCACAAGGATCAAGTTCTTCGGGCAATGATATAGGTCAAATTGAAGTCATGTTTGAACAAATGATGAAGAAGAATCAAGATTCGGATGCCCAACTAGCTTCTCACAATACTTCAATCCGGAATTTGGAAGTTCAAATCGGCCAACTTTCTCAATCTTTGAACTCCCGACCTAAGGGTGCACTACCAAGTGACACGGTAAACCCGAAGGGAGGGAACAATCATGTGATGGCCGTGACAACTAGGAGTGGAAGAGGCAGTGTTGTGAATGCCTCAAATAAGAATCAAGTTGTGGATGCGTAAGTATATTTGAATGATGATGACATGCCGATGAATGATGACAATGTGGTTGAACCTATTGCAACAAATGATGTGAGGATTGACATTGAGGATGAGGCCGGGATTGAGTCACAAGATACCGTGAACCCGTCTAGGGAACACATCATTGATGTTCCCGAGCCATCTATTCCAAAGGCCAAGGCACCCTTGCCAAAGCCCTCCACCACCTTATCCGCAAAGATTGGCTAAGCAAAAAGGAGATAATCAATTTAAGAAGTTCATAGAGATGATGAAGAGCTTGACCATTAATGTGCCTTTGGTGGAGGCACTTGAACAAATGCCCGGTTATGCTAAATTTATGAAGGACTTGGTGACGAAGAAAAGGTCTATGGGTTGTGAGACGATAATGATGACTCACCAAGTGAGTGCGATAGTTCATTCCATGGTTCCTAAGCTAGAAGACCCCGGTGCTTTCACCATTCCTTGTACAATTGGAAGTGCTAATTTTGCGAAAGCACTTTGTGATTTGGGTGCTAGTATCAATCTCATGCCATATTCCGTGTTTAAGACCTTGGGTATTGCACAACCCCGTCCAACTTCAATGAGGTTACAAATGGCGGATCATTCTATGAAGAGGCCTTTGGGAATCATTGGCGATGTTCTAGTGAGATTTGACAAGTTTATCTTACCGGCCGATTTTGTCATTCTTGATTATGAACTGGACTTCGAAGTCCCTATCATTCTTGGTAGGCCAATCTTAGCCACCGGGAAAGCCCTAGTTGATGTTGAAGCGGGCGAATTTACTTTTAGGGTCGGTGATGAAAAAGTGGTATTTCACGTGTGCAAATCCATATGACAACCAAATAGCACCGAGGTGTGCTCGTTTGTGGACATTGTCACGACGGTGATAGTAGATAACACAAGTGCTATGATCAATGTCGAACATCCACTTGAAGCGGTCCTTTTGAACATGGAGGTCAATGTGATGCCGATCCTGTTGAATGTGTAAATGCTTTGGATGGTATGGGCTCTTACTCTTATAAGCCGAGGAAGTTATCTTTGGACCTTGAAAATCATAAGACTCCTCCAACTAAGACATCTATTGAAGAGCCACCGGTGTTGGAGTTGAAACCACTTCCTCCTCACCTCATGTCACACCCCCTTTTTTTTTTTACCAAAAAACAAACCTTTCTACTAAAACCTCTTAAATAAATAAAAGAATTTAATAAAAAAAAAGCTTGAAAAGGGTTTTCAATTTTGAAAGTGACAAAAATTTGTGTTTAAAAGGAATTAACTCAGAGTCGCCACCTGACATTGATTTCGGTGTGCCAGGCCACCGTTTATTTTTTTTAAAAAAAATGATTTTTCTTTAAACACTTTAGACTCGAAAAACTAAGTCTATACTAGAGATTCGGGTAAAGGGGTTCATTTGACTCGGGGAGAAGGTGTTAGGCATTCCCCAAGTCCCGTAAAGGTCACGGTTGCGTACTTGATCAAGTTGGCTTTCAAATCATTCAAATTGAGGTAAAACACATAAAAAATAGAATAAACATACAAGAGGTTCGAGGTCGTCCCCACCTAATAAAAGAAAATGAAAAGGAAAAGAAAAGAAAAACAATCCTAATCTATTACGTACTTTTCCATCATGCTCGTCAAGGCCTCCAAAATATTTACATGCTTCTTCGGAGCATACCCCAGATAATAATATATACAAACATCACGAGGCATTCCTCGAATAAATTCAACTACGGGAACGACCTCTCGCCTCGAATCAACGAAAATCCTAAAAGTTTGCCTACCCAAGTGTGGTCGGCCTAAAGCATGCTCCTAACAATTAAGTAAGGAAAGTAAAATAAAACTAAAAGGAACAATTCATGGTATGTTTTTCCTTTAATATCTCATTTCATGGATTTGACCAAGCCCTATCCCTAACATGTGAATAAATTAATCACTAACAGGCTTTGGCCTTTCACCACTCCCACAGCCCATCAAACAATCGAACAACCCAGGCAAAAGCAACCAAAACTCACCAGAAAAAGCGAGTATAGAAGTAAGCAACAATAGCAGGGTGCATTGAAATAAATAAGGGCCTTACTACTGCTCCCTAAAGACACTTCTTACACTTAAATTTCTTAATAAGACAAATCAAACACAAGCATATTTCATTTCAAGCGATTCAATACTTCCTATCACTTTAGAAAACCACATCATACCATTCACTTTGGACAACTGATAGGAGGCACACGAGGACACCATAAGCAGTGAATAGACATGGATTTAGCTTCTAAATTACCTACCATGTGACTTAGTTACCAAATGAACCACAATTTCCACATATAATGCAACAACACTCAACAGATTCTGTGAGAGGCATGTCAGACTCATTGAGATCGTTAGAAAATATCAACAATCAATTCAAGCAATATTGAAATCTAAATTTTCATAGACATCAAATTCTGATTCCTTCAGCTAAAACTTCTACAAAGCCAGACGAATAACCGAGCTTACAAGTACAAAGAATCTCATCTTAGACATTATTACACATGATTTACTCAAGTTAACTAGGTGAACAAAACGGAATTTGCCTTGAGGAATTCTACCAAAAAATTAAATCCAAAGAAGACCAAAATCACCATGGAAAAGGCAGAAAACCATTTCAAGCTAAGGTTTAATAGAAGCAAACCAGAATAGTCATGAAGAGCGCAATAAAACATATTATCGATTTGATATTCATTCAACAGCCACACGACGGTCCGATTTCAGCAAACAAATAAAAGCATCACTGACTCGTAATTTATTTAATTACCATAAGATCAGCAGTCTCAAATCACCCATATAAGACTAAGCTTGAAAATTAAACGAGCTCCTCAAAATAATGAAACTAAACCAAAGGCAGCAAGTCGAAAGAGAAGAAACAAATTGACAAACGACATTCTGGAACACAAACGCAATTAGAAACTGACTCCAAATACTACCTCTACTGTAACATGATCGAATATCTATTACTACAAAGCAAATTCCCTATAGTTCATATCATATTTGGATTAATGTTAACGAGAGTAAGAAGGAAAGAGAAGAACCTGAGATAGCAAAATTCTTCAACTGAATTCGTTTGAAATTGAATACAAAAGAATTTGTCACTGGAACTTGAAACGACAGTAGCAAACAAGCATGAATCAAACCAGCGTCAAGGCGGCATTAGGAAGCACGAACGAACCTCGATTTGCAAGTAAATCACAGCTCAAACGACCTCGACTCCACGGTAAACCTCAATCAATCTCCATATTTGCAAACCGAAATCGAAAAGAAGAGACTAAAGTATTTTTGAAAACAAACTCTCTGATTTTCAAAATGGAGTCCGACTAGACCAAAATGTAACTTTAATTATATATTTTTGAATCCTAATTAATAGAAAAATCTAAGAAGAAAGCCAGAAAACCAAAGAACCCTAATTTTTTCTCACTGCCGTACCTTCCTCTTTTTTTTTCCGCCCCGCTCCGAAAATCAATCCTGGTATATATAGCCCTTTTTCTTGAATTTTCCTCTTTTTTTTTTGCACAAGAAATCTGGAAGTAAATCTCTTCTAGAATGAACTTCGACAGATGGAAGGAGAGGATCGATCCTCAAATCAATCCACGACTCCCATTTTTCGGAATTCATTCTTGAGAAATTTCAAAACAAATTCGGCACATGAGAGACGCAACAAGATGTCAGAGGCCGTTAGAATCTCGCAGGGGTGGTGAAACACGTAAGCGAATTCGATCTCACTCGCTCCAAAAATTATCGAGATTGGACGCAGCTATGAAGTGAAGAAGAGCGTGAACAGTCGCGTCGTTTGGGTCTTAGGGTTTCTTTTGGGAATATTAGGTTTATGTATTGGGGTATGGGGATTAATCCTGGCCCTAGGATCTAAGGTGATGGATGGTTAGGATTTCAGTTAGGAAATGGGGTGGGTCAAGGGGGATCCGGCGGGTCAAGGGGTAAAAGCATTGGGCTGCCGAGATTTGGGCCTCTATTTGGGTAAAATGGGGCTTCAACATTTGGATTTCTTTAATTTTTAACAATCTATTAAGTATATAGCCCAATCCTTTTAAATTAAAACCAAATCAATTTTAATCAATTAAATAAATTATGTAATAATTTGAGACTATATATATACATATATTGTAATATATTATATTTTATGGATTAAAACAAGAGTTAAAATCATAATAGAAACAAAAATAAGGCTATAAATATAAACAAAATTTTAATAATTTAAATTGAATAGGATAAAATAGAGCATGAAAATATTTTTGTATATTTTTGAATTTTTGGTGCCATTAAAATTAGTAATAAATTAAAATCCTATAAAATAAACCCAAATAAATATCCTAAGAAAAATACTAGGATTATTCAAGGTGACTCTAATGCGCGGGTCAAAATTTATGTGCTTGCAGCTGCCCCTCTTTGCTCGTAAACACAAAGAGTTTTCGGAGCAAAGAACTATAAGCGACGTAATCAATTTATGACCCGACGCTTATTTAGAAGAAAATAAAGATGATTAAAAAGATTGTGACCGAGCCCTGATATCTGAGCTGCCTACATATCCCCGACTATAGAGGAATCAGGCCACGTGTAGTTCAGAGTAATAAGAGCAATGAGGTGTACCGAGGTGGAGAGCCGAGTCGAGTGCCATCGAGGTTCCAGTCCGCGGTTCCTGCCATTACATCCAAATCAAAAAATGAAAAAGGCTAACTAAACCTATTAACTATGAGTTACAAGATTCCTATCTCTAAGTCTTCTGAAGCTTGATATTGAGTCTTGAATGGTTCTTTATATAGACTTTATATCTGAACCTTGACGCTCGCTAGATGCAGGTGTTAGTTCCTTTTCTTCTGCTTTTCGAATCAAAACCGGACATACAATGCTTGTGGCTTTAGTCATGTATTGAGCGATCCACGTCTTTTCTCGGCCTCTGCATTTTGGACTCACCTCCCTTTTCTCTTTTTTTTTTCTTTTTCTATTCTGGATTGAAATTATTTATGTTGATCACCTCAGATTGTTGACTCGCATTCTTGCCGCGAGCTTCAGCTACTTCTAGCATGAACTGATTTCTGAAATGATTTCCCTCGTTGTCCAGGTGGGCGCCAGCCATTACAGCAAAACAGACAAAACAAAAGAAAATTGTTCTGCCCCAGTTTGAGATTCGGGCATAAATGTGAATGTTAATTGGACTATGCTACCTACAAAGCTCTCAAAATTCTAAAATTAAATCCCATTATCCAGGAGGGTCCTAAAAATTCTAAAACTAAATCCCATTATCTAGGAGGGTCCTGAAAATTTAAAACTAAATCCCATTATCCAGGAGGGTCCTGAAAACTTAAAATTAAATCCCATTATCCAGGAGGGTCCTAAAACTTAAAATTAAATCCCATTATCCAGGAGGGTCCTGAGAACTTAAAACTAAATCCCATTATCCAGGAGGGTCCTGAAAATTCTAAAACTAAATCCCATTACCCAGGAGGGTCCTGAAAACTTAAAATTAAATCCCATTATCCAAGAGGGTCTTGAAAACTTAAAACTAAATCCCATTATCCAGGAGGGTCCTGAAAACTTAAAACTAAATCCCATTATCCAGGAGGGTCCTGAAAAATTAAAATTAAATCCCATTATCCAGGAGGGTCCTGAAAACTTAAAACTAAATCCCATTATCCCAGGAGGGTCCTGAAAACTTAAAATTAAATCCCATTATCCAGGAGGGTCCTGAAAACTTAAAAATTAAATCCCATTATCCAGGAGGGTCCTGAAAACTTAAAACTAAATCCCATTATCCAGGAGGGTCTTGAAAACTTAAAATTAAATCCCATTATCCAGGAGGGTCCTGAAAACTTAAAACTAAATCCCATTATCCAGGAGGGTCCTGAAAACTTAAAATTAAATCTCATTATCCAGGAGGGTCCTGAAAACTTAAAATTAAATCCCATTATCCAGGAGGGTCCTGAAAACTTAAAATTAAATCCCATTATCCAGGAGGGTCCTGAAAACTTAAAACTAAATCCCATTATCCAGGAGGGTCCTGAAAACTTTAAAAATTAAATCCCATTATCCAAGAGGGTCCTGAAAACTTAAAACTAAATCCCATTATCCAGGAGGGTCCTGAAAACTTAAATATTAAATCCCATTATCCAGGAGGGTCCTGAAAACTTAAAAATTAAATCCCATTATCCAGGAGGGTCCTGAAAACTTAAAAAATTAAATCCCATTATCTAGGAGGGTTCTGAAAACTTAAAACTAAATCCCATTATCCAGGAGGGTCCTGAAAATTCTAAAATTAAATCCCATTATCCAGGAGGGTCCTGAAAATTCTAAAATTAAATCCCATTATCCAGGAGGGTCCTGAAAACTTAAAACTAAATCCCATTATCCAGGAGGGTCCTGAAAACTTAAAATTAACTTACCCGAGCCGCGCTCACATCTTGGAGGATTCTGGATATAATTTGCTGCTTGAACCATGCTTTTTCCATAAGAGGTTCATGTGGACTTAAATATTTCTTGCCCCTGCTTCAGACAAATGAAATCTTGTTAGTTTGAAAATGTGGTGGTTAGTTTGTGGCATCATTGTTGAGTGTCTGCTTCTGCCATTGCCGTGTTTCATTCAGATTTGCTGCTTAGGTCTAGCAAGGAGTTGTTTGACCCTTTGATTGGAATTTGACCACAAAACCTCTTACATTCACTTGTTGCATCGTATTTCCATTCTGAAAACTTCCGAGTCCTTGCATTTTATCAAATTTCAAGACTCAATTGATTGCTTGAACCCTGGTTATCACCATGCTCTTATTCTAAAATGTCAATTGTGATGCGCCTGGCCGGGTTCCACTTTGTGCAACTCAGAAGCTGGTAGTATGCTTTGAAATCCTTTCCTACTTATTTGACTAAGGCTACCTCGAAAGAAACTCATAAAGATAGACTGAAAGAGTAAAGTGAAATGACTTTTGACAAAAAGAATAGAAGAAAATTTTGAACACTAATGACTAGACGAAGAAGAATGAGAAAAGAAGACTTATCTGAGGGGAGGTAGCCAGCTCCAATGACCATGACATGCATTTCAGACTGATCAGCCTAATCCGTCCCACCAATCATATTTCACCTTATGTCGTGCCTCCATACCTCAAGCCAGGCTTTCACTGATTTGACTCCACTGAATAGCCATGAAACTCATTCGACTTGTAGTGCCTTGAAGGGTTTTCACTAACAAGTCTCTCTCATTTGTTTATCTCTCAACTCGCCATCGCCTTATGGTGCCCGTGAGGGTTTTCACCAACAAGACTCTCTCATTTTAAATTTTTCTCTCAACTCACCGTCGCCTTATGGTGCCCGCAAAGGTTTTCACCAATAAGACTCTCTCATTTTAATTTTCTCTCTTGCGTCCATGAGCCAAGTGTTTCCCATGATGTGAACCATACCTCTATCTTGCTTCACCTGGCATCCTCAAGGATTGATCGGAAGGTCTTTCTTTGGACCGTAATGTAGGCTTTTGGACATGGTTAGAAAGAAAGGGTGGTATGAGGGATCAAACTAATTTAAGGCGAAACAAGGGTCAAGATTTCAACTTTTGGAATCAGTTCTTTTCAAAACTAAAATTTCTGCCCCAGTTTCTTCGGGTCTGGGAATTTTTAATTTTTATTTGGATAGGACCAAACCATAAGGCTGCCTACGTATCCTTAACAGGAATCAGGTCGAATGTAGTTCAAAGAAAACAAATCATTTTATTTTATTATTTCCCTTTTTTTTTAATTTTTTTTTTCTTTTTTTTTCTTTTTCTTCTTTTCTTTTCTTCTTATTTACACTCATTCGTTGTCATTTTATTCATCCTCTACCTTTGGTACTGATTCCAAAAGAGGGGTATGAAAGAAAATAAATAAGGCTCAAAAGGGGTAGCAAAGGATGAAAGTGTTTGGATAGCGGAACAAAATGCCTTCGTCATTTCGACTTTGAACATGCCAGGTACACGATACAAATAAAAGCAAGCAATGAAATCATACATAATTCTCTTAACTGTATCAAAATTGATAGCCATGTCTACACATTTGCCCTCTATGTCTGTTAAACACAAAGCACCATTGGGCAACACTCTTGTCACGACGAACGGCCCCTGCCAGTTTGGGGCAAACTTGCCTTTAGCTTCAGCCTGATGAGGAAGGATACGTTTCAATACCATCTGGCCCACTTCGAATTTCCAAGGACGCACCTTTTTATTGTATGCTCTTGCCATTCTCTTCTGATACAATTGACCATGACAAACTGCAGCCAATCTTTTCTCATCAATCAGACTCAACTGCTCGAGCCGGGTTTTGACCCACTCATCATCAGTAATTTCAGCTTCTGCGACGATCCGAAGAGATGGAATCTCAACTTCCGCAGGTATAACTGCCTCGGTCCCATATACTAGTAAATAGGGAGTTGCACCTACTGAAGTGCGAACAGTAGTGCGGTAACCCAGTAATGCGAATGGCAACTTTTCATGCCATTGCCTAGATCCTTGAACCATCTTACGAAGTATCTTCTTTATGTTTTTGTTGGCGGCCTCGACAGCTCCATTGGCTTTAGGGCGATAGGGAGTGGAGTTCTGATGCATGATCTTGAACTGTTGGCATACCTCTCTCATGAAATGGCTATTGAGGTTAGCAGTATTATCTGTGATAATCACCTTGGGAATTCTGAATCGACAGATGATGTTTGAATGGACAAAATCCACTACTGCCTTCTTGGTCACGGACTTGAAAGTTACAACTTCGACCCACTTGGTAAAGTAATCAATGGCCACGAGAATAAACCTATGCCCGTTCGACGCTGCCGGCTCAATTGGTCCGATAACATCCATGCCCCAAGCAACAAAGGGCCAAGGAGCAGACATCGTATATAACTCACATGGGGGAGAATGAATCAAATCACCATGTACCTGGCATTGATGACACTTGCGAACAAAACTAATACAATCTCGTTCCATGGTGAGCCAATAATAACCTGCTCGAAGTATCTTCTTTGCCAAGACATACCCGTTCATATGCGGCCCACAAACTCCAGAATGCACTTCGGTCATGATAGCTGAAGCTTCTTTAGCATCTATGCACCTCAGTAGTCCTAGATCTGGAGTTCTCTTGTACAACACCCCTCCACTGAAGAAGAATCCGCTCGCCAAGCGTCGAATTGCTTTCTTTTGATCTCCTGTGGCTTGTACTGGATATACTCCCATCCTGAGGTATTCTTTGATATCCCGGAACCATGGCTCATCGTCAAGTTCTTCTTCCACTATATTATAGTAGGCATGCTGATCGTGAACTTGAATCTGCAGTGGATCCACATAGGCCTTATCTGGATGATGCAACAAATATGCCAGAGTAGCCAAGGCGTCAGCAACTTTGTTATGAATCCTGGGAATATGCTTGAACTCTATCGACTGAAACTTTTGACAAAGATAATGCAAACATTGCCGGTATGGCACGAGCTTCAAATCTCGTGTCTCCCATTCCCCTTGAATCTGGTGCACCAGAAGATCCGAGTCACCCATGAACAAGATTTCCAGAACACCCATGTCTATAGCCAACCTTAAACCCAAGATACATGCCTCATACTTGGCCATGTTATTAGTGCAATAGAAACGAAGGTGAGCTGTAACAGGGTAGTGCTGCCCTGTCTCAGAAATAAGTACTGGTCCTATCCCGAAGCCTTTCATATTGGCAGCCCCATCAAAAAAGAGCCTCCATCCTGGCCTCTCGACTTGCTCCAATTCCTCAACATGCATTACCTCTTCATCAGGGAAGTATGTCTTTAAAGGTTCATATTCTTCATCTACTAGATTCTCAGAGCCAAATGATCAGCCAACGCTTGTGCTTTCATTGCAGTCCCGGTCACATAGACAATGTCAAACTCTGTGAGTAAAATCTGCCACTTTGCTAGTCTTCCCGTGGGCATCGGCTTCTGAAAGATATACTTTAGAGGATCCATGCGAGAAATGAGGTAAGTAGTGTAGGATGACAGATAATGCTTCAACTTCTGTGCCACCCAAGTCAATGCGCAACATGTCCTCTCCAGTAGAGTGTACTTAACCTCATAAGGAGTGAACTTCTTACTAAGGTAATAGATCGCTTGCTCCTTCTTCCCCGTGATGTCATGTTGACCCAATATGCAGCCAAAAGAATTATCCAAGACCATCATATGGAGAATCAAAGGTCTTCCAGGCTCTGGAGGGACCAACACTGGTGGATTCGACAAGTACCTCTTAATCTTATCGAATGCTTCCTGACACTCGTCAGTCCACTTGATTGCAGCATTCTTCTTGAGCAGCTTAAAGATGGGCTCACAAGTTGTCGTGAGCTGTGAAATGAACCTGCTGATGTAATTTAGCCTTCCAAGCAAACTCATCACCTCTGTTTTGTTCTTTGGCGGCGGCAACTCTTGAATGGCCTTGATCTTTGATGGGTCTAGCTCAATTCCGCGCCGGCTAACCACAAATCCTAGCAGTTTCCCAAACGGGACACCAAATTCACATTTTGCTGGGTTGAGCTTGAGGTTGTACCTGCGAAGCCTCTGAAAAAACTTCCTCAAGTCCTTGACATGGTCGCACTACTTCTTTGACTTTATGATCACATCATCTACATAGACCTCAATCTCCTTATGCATCATGTCGTGAAATATGGTAGTCATCGCCCTCATATATGTTGCCCCAGCATTCTTCAGACCAAATGGAAATACTCGATAGCAATATGTACCCCATGGTGTGATGAACGCTGTCTTTTCTGCATCTTCCTCGTCCATCAAGATTTGGTGATACCCCGCATAACAATCCACGAAAGACCCAATCTCATGCTTGGCACAATTATCGATCAGAGTGTGAATGTTCGGCAATGGAAAATCATCCTTTGGGCTCGCTTTGTTAAGATCACGGTAATCAACACAAACCCTGGTCTTTCCATCCTTCTTCGGTACCGGCACAACATTGGCTAACCAAGTGGGATACCGAGTGACCCGAATGACCTTTGCAGTAAGCTGCTTTGTGATTTCTTCTTTGATCTTTACGCTCATGTCAGTCTTGAACTTTCGAAACTTTTTCTTAACAGGAGGGGAAGCAGGATCAGTCGGCAACTTGTGAACTACCAAATCAGTGCTCAGGCCCGGCATATCATCATAGGTCCACGCAAAGACATCTTTGTACTCAAATAGTATTTTGATTATTTCCTCCTTAAGTTGCAGTTCTAAATGCACACTTATTTTGATCTCCTTCACATCATCTTGGTCTCCTAAATTGATTGCTTCAGTTTCACTCAAATTGGCCTTTGGTTTCTCTTCAAATTGTTTTAGCTCTTTACTGATTTCCTCAAATGCTGCTTCTTCATCATATTCTATTTCATCATCATATTCTACTTCTTGGATTGTTATTTCAGGATTATATTGGCTTTTAAGACTCGGCTGAGAGTTCTCCATGCACGTCATGTCACTGCAGCCAGCATAAAAAGAACTGTACAAAAAGGAAAGTAAAAAGAACAAAAATAAAAACACTATTAAGAATAAGGGAAAACGAGAGATTGCATTTTCATTGAAAATAAAAGGATAGAAGTGTTTGAACATCAAAACAAGAAAATACTAAAAATCTGGATTACAGCCCTGGAATAACCCAGATAACAGGAAGGAAAACAAAGCAAACTACCAAAACTCCTTCCTGACGGGGAGAGGAGTAGCTTCCCAATTGCTAAGCTTCACGTTTGGGCCAACAAGCTGCACATCTGCTTTACTGGAGCCTTCACCAACTTCTACCATATTGACTTCTTCGAATAGACTTTGGAACCTCTTGATCAGCTCTTCATCAACATCGAACACATGTTTTGGAATTGAGGAGGTTGGAGGTCCTTCAGCTTTTGGCTTGACAAAAGACTTAGAGATGTGTGGGACAGGCTTAGAGAGTGACCATACCTTCTGTTTCAAATTCTTAACCCTTTTCACGCCATTCTCTATGGGCGTGAACCCCAGGCCAAACGTACCAGGATTCCCACTAGGATGCATTGGATGCACAATACCTTGTAGAGATGAGCCCAGACCTTTGCCCGGCACAAAACCACTCTTTAACATTTCATTCGCCACCATGATGGCCGCGGAGGAGAGCTTAGGACCCGGAATGTATCCTCCTTCAGGAACTTTCTCAATAGACACTGTTTCAAAAGTCTGGTAAACCCAAGGTCCCTTTCCATCTTCAGTTTCAATAAACGGAACAATTTCATCATTACCAGCTAACGGTTCCTCCTCACCGTGCACAACTATTTCTTGTTTGTCCCATTCAAACTTCACTATTTAGTGCAGAGAAGACGGGACTGCCTTGGCAGCATGTATCCAGGGCCTGCCTAACAATAGGTTATAGGAGACAGCCACGTCCAATACTTGAAATTACATGGTGAATTCAACTGGCCCTATCGATAATTCGAGCATTATATCTCCGACAGAATCTTTACCTCCCCCATCAAAGCCCCGAACACACACATTGTTCAAATGGATTCTTTCAGTGCCAATCTTCAGCTTTTACAGGGTAGACAGGGGACAAATATTCGCACTGGAGCAGTTATCAACCAGAACCCTTGGGACAACAGAATCTTCGCACTTTACCGTGAGATAAAGAGCTCGATTGTGTTCTGTACCCTCCATAGGAAGTTCATCATCTGAGAAAGTGATTCTGTTGACTTCGAAGATCTTGCTAGCCATCTTTTCTAGGTGATTCACCGTGATCTTATCAGGGACATGGGCCTCATTCAAAATCTTCATCAAGACCCTGCGATGTTCATCAGAATGTATCAGCAAAGATAAAAGAGAAATCTGAGCTGGGGTTTTCCTCAATTGTTCCACGATGGAATAATCCTGCATTTTCATCTTCTTCAGGAATTCCTCAGCCTCTTCCTCGGTGATCAGTTTCTTTACTGGCATTTGGCTATCCTTGAGTGGCTTAGCTTTCCTTAATTCTTCTGGGGTGAAACACCTCCCAGAGCGAGTCAATCCTCCAGCTTCATTAACTTCTTCCTCTACTTCCTTCCCTTTGTATGTCACTATCACTTGTTTATAATTCCACGGAACAGCCTTGGTGTCTACCACTGGCAGCTGGGTTACTGGTTTAATGATGATAGGGGTAATAGGAGCCCCTTTCACAATTATGACACGCTTATTTGGAATCCCCGGCACTATCACTTTTGAGCTTTCTGGACTTGCTCCAACATCTTTTGGCATCCCTTTTACTACCAACACCGGTGGTTTCAAATTGAGTAAACTCGGCTTTTCTGTTACCTCTTCAACTGTCAAAGGCGTTGTTTTGGTGGAGTCAGGAGCTTTAACCACATTGCTTTCACTGGACCGAATCATCAAGACGGACTTAGAAGACTTCTTGGGCTCCCCATCTTTGTGAACTATTTCAATCATATGTGTTTCTTCATGAGTTGGCAAAGGATTTTGGTTGATGTTTGGCGCGTCTGGGCTTTGGACTACAATTTGGTTTATATCAATGAGCTCCTGGATCGCCTGTTTCAAATACCAACACTTTTCTATGTCATGCCCTGGAGCATCAGAACAATATGCACATCTTAGGGAATAATCGAGATTCTTTGGAGGGGGATTCGGTATCTTTGGATCAATCGGCCTCAAGATGTCCAACTGCCTCAACCTTTGAAACAAGCTGGCATAGGATTCTCCAAGTGGGGTGAAACTTTGTTTCCACTGCACCCTCTCTTTCCTATAGTCTGTTCTTGGTCGAAAATGTGGTCTAATGGGGTTTTGGTAGGGTTGTGGAGGTGGGTAGCTATTTTGTGGAGCAGGAGCATGCCATTGCGGGTGGGGAGGGGGTGGAGCATATGACTGTGCATGGTGAACAAGGTATTGGGATGGTCTAGCTGAGTATTGGGGGTTTTGTGAGGAGAAGTAATGTTGGGGTGGATTATATGGAGCTTGGGTATAGGTTTGAGATCTGGGTCGAGGGTGGATGTATTGATAAGGTGAACCTCTGGGGCCCTGCCATGATCCAGAGACAACCATAGCAATATCTTCCTTCTTCTTCTTGCTTAGCAAACTTCCGGTACCACTCTGGATTGCCTGGGTGGTTGCTTTTATAGTAGAATAACTCATGATCTTACTCGACTTGAGGCCCTCTTCCACCATTTCTCCCATCTTTACCACATCATTGAAAGGCTTACCAATGGTTGAGATCAAATGACCATAGTAAGTGGGCTCCAATGCTTGAAGAAAATATTTAACCATCTCGTCTTCTTCCATCGGAGGATTGACTCGTGCAGCTTGCTCCCTCCATCGGAACCCATATTCTCTAAAGCTTTCGTTGGGTTTCTTTTCCACCTTGGTCAAAGATAGGCGGTTTGGGACAATGTCTATATTTGTACTGAAAGTGCCGGGCGAAGGCTTGGGCCATATCGTCCCATGTATACCATCTACTAGCATCCTGGCGGGTGTACCATTCAATAGCTACCCCGCTTAGACTCTGGCTGAAGTACGCCATCAGTAATTCGTTTTTTCCCCCAGCCCCTCTCATCTTACTACAATAACCTCTTAGATGGGCTACGGGATCCCCATGTCCATCATACAAGTCGAACTTGGGCATTTTGAACCCAGTAGGAAATTGGACATCGGGGAACAAACACAAATCTTTATAGGACACACTCACTTGGTTTCCCAAACCTTGCATATTTCTCAATGATTGCTTCAGACTTTGTACTTTTCTAAACATCTCTTCTTGCTCTGCGTTCTTAGATGGTTTATCAGTTTCAACACGAGGCTCAAATTGGGGAGGGTAAGAATAAGGGTCTGGAACTTTGAAGGTGGGCTCAGGCGCATAATAGTGGGCATCTGGAGCGGGGAATACGGGCTCACTAGAGGATCGGTGAAGGGTAGCTTTTCGAGGGGGTACAAAAATAGGAGCGAAAGTCGAAACAGGGTACGAGGTTGTTTTGGATGGTGGGGCTTGAAAGGTTTGGGCCGAAGTGCCGGGGTAGTTGTGGTAAGGGGTGAAGCCAGGTGCGTGTTGTGGAGAAAGATCAATGGTATTAGTCATCTGGGATTGAGAGATTGGTGGAATAGAAGTAGGATTTTCTGTGTAGTTGGTAGAGAACAAAGGAGGAGGGTGTCCCTTACTCCAGGCTCGATAGATCTCTGCCATTTGATGCCTCAACCTCCGGACCTCCTCTTGCAGCTCTGATTCCGACTCAACAATCTCCCTTGGCGGGTGTACAACTGCAGTGTCTATTTCTTTGCTAGCCATGACTGTTAGACGCTTTGATCGGATAGACGCTTTGATCGGATATTGTATGGATGACTTGCCAGGATGCCAACAAACTAACCACCTTCCTGTAATGTAAATAAAGATAACAAAGGACAACCATAAAACCACCATGTTAGCGTTAGTGCATTTATCAAATAATAATTTCACATTATATGCAATGCACCTAGCAATAGTTATCGGTTCTAGAATGGCTTTGAGGGTCGCAATGTCATATGGCATCATCCCGGTTTCGCTCATTTGTCTATCCTTCTCTTTCCTTTCTAACACCTCTTTTCAACCCTATTTTCTTTTTTTTTCTTTTTTTTTTCTTTTTTTATCTTATGTTTGAACAAAAATGACTTGATCGAACCCGATGTAGGTTTCCTACGTATCATGTCCCTCATGAATCAGACCAAGCGTAGTTCTGGAAAAGTAATGGGACATAAGCTAAAACAAAGTTCTTTTAGGACTTTTTCTTTTAAAACCTTTCGATGTTAAAATACAAAGGGAAGTACGAAAATGAAAGACATGACAGACTCGATTACACTACGACAGACTCTGACTCTACCTAAAGGACTTAGTACTCCTAAACAAGACATGAAGGTAAAAGACAACATAAGACAATTTCAGAACATCTAAATAGAACGATTCTTCAAGCTGCTCCTGAACGCGACGATCCTGGCTGGGATGGTCCTGGGCTGCCCGTCATGCTCAAACTCTGCAACATGCCTCGCAAAGGAACACTGACGCTGGGAACAAAAACCCTGGCATGTGCCCCCGCATCTTGAAGACCAACCCCAAGCAAATACTGGCTATGCTGCTCCACGCTTGCTGCCAATCCTGCTAACTGAGACTTTATCAACTCAAGCTTGTTCCAGGGATCTTGGTCTGAGGCCTCCTCAAAATCATTTGTCTGAGTTGCACGACCCCTAAGTTGTGCTGGCAACGGGGTACTGACCCCTGACGGGATGGACTGTAACCAAATTAGGTACTTCTGAGTACACTCGGGCATGCCAATGTCCTTTACTAATGTATTTTTCCTCATCCTCTTTGCGTTGTTCCAGTATTGCACCTACTTGATCTCATCGGCTACCTTTTTGCTAAAATTCATGATGTGCCTTCGGAGATTCAAAATTGGAGGCTCCTCTTGTCTTCTACCCAACTGTCGCATTACTCTAACAGGAGTGTACGGCCTAACACACTTGAGTCCTATCAGCATCAGGAAAGGTTGCATAAGGCATCCTACCAAAATATCATCTAAAGGTAGCCAAAGGTAAGCCCACAAAACATTCCCATTTGTCCTCAAACCAAGGAACTCAATCCAAGCTGGAACACCTACTAGGTATGAAAACTTAGGAGATTTCATCCTACGCTCGATGCATACCACCCGATCCCTCAAGGCACGGTCGATAGGGCAAAGTAAAGAGGTTGTGTGCAAATGCTCCATCATCCATAATTGTAACAAAAGGTTACTTCCCTCAAAATACCTGACACCTCCCCTAACCTCACTCAGGGCTCGGTACGACTCCGCTAAGATCATCGGCACAACGTTAATGGTTTTGCGTTGCTTCTCATGAAATAGTGCCATTACCACTGACTGCAAACGGGAGTTAATGTGCCTCTAATCTAATGGAAAAACCAATAATCCCAACAAAGCAAGACTGAAAGCTTCGAGGCGTCGTCTTTGCCACTTTGCTTTGGTTGTGCAAAACTCATCCCAAAAGATGTCAAAGCTATCCTGTGGTCCAAATCTAGCAAACAAATAATCCAGGGATATCCAGGACTGCTCGAGGCATTTTAAATGCTTATTATCTTTCAGGCCTAGGTTATTAAGGAATCTTGTCCTAGAGTGGTCTGGGGGAAGTATCATGTCTTTGCCTATATAGCTTAAACGAGTGAGACCAGAAATTTCCGCTAAGGTAGGAGTCATCTCACATTCTCCAAATCTGAAAATCAAATTTTGTGGATCCCAATACGTCAACATCGCCTCCACCAAGTCTGGGCGGGGTGTGATATCAAGAAGGGAAGTCAAGGTGCCCAATTTCTGCATTAATTCATGCTGCTCTATTGTTGAAAACATTTTCCACCACTTAATTAACTTCCTAGGAATCTTCACTACCATGAGCACTTTGGATCGAATCAGCGGGTCCATACCTGGATGAATAAAACATGGTTAGCGACTCAAGACACGTGTGACACCACGACACCTTTTATTGGACACATACTAGATACGACTAAACTATTTTTGAAAATTAACCTATGTGGCCAATGATAGCTATTAGTGTAAACTCAACAACGGTGACTACTCTTATATGAAAATACCTTACTAATACTTATATGGATTTTACTTTCATGGCCCAAAAAAATTAATTTAAAGAAATGACTCATTTTGCAAAAGTGGTCGATATGGCCAAAAGTGGCTAAAGATGCAAATTCAAAAAGAACGGACCCTAAAGAAATATGACTCCTAGTTGTAGACTCAAAATCCTAATATATGGGTAATTGAACCACTTTTTGCGAAAATAACCCTATTTACAAGAATGACCGATATGGCCAAAAGTGGCTAAACATGCAAACTCGAAAAGGAAAGACCTTAAAATAATATGATATCTAATTATGGACTCAAAATTCTAAGACATAGGTTTATTGAACCACTTTTGCAAAAATGGCCCCATTTGCAAGAATGACCGATGTGGTCAAAAGTGGCTAGACATGCAAGATTTGGCTAAGACCCCGCAAAGCCAAGAACCTAAGACTTACTAGGATGACCGGACCCATGTGGGTTGCCTACGTATCTCGCCCCTAGAGACGAGAATCAGGTTCGCGTAGTTCGGGAAGATGCAATTAATTTGAAAGAAAGAGCTATATTTTATCTTTTTGAGAAACAAATGGAAAAATATAAAATCTTTTGGAATTTTCATTTTCAATTTTTTTTGAATTTTTGGAAAATAATGAAAAAGTGTAAAATCTTTTTGGATTTTTCATTTTCAATTTTTTTTTTTTTGAATTTTTGGAAGATAATGAAAAAGTGTAAAATCTTTTTGAATTTATTCATTTTCAATTTATTTTTTTTTTGAATTTTTGGAAGATAATGAAAAAGTGTAAAATCTTTTTGGATTTTTCATTTTCAATTTTTTTTTTTGACTTTTTGGAAGATAATGAAAAAGTGTAAAATCTTTTGAATTTTCTTTTTCTTCTTTTTTTGGATTTTTCTTGAAAAGTTGTGAAAGGAAGATGCATCCGGACCCTATTTTCTTCATATTTTTTTTCCTTCTTTCCCGAACATCGGTCCGCCAAATGACCTTTTTACCCTCAAAGATGTGACATTTAGCACATAGGATTATTACATGTCATTTTGGGCCACTGGCCCATTTTGACCAAATTTGGACAAGTTTCCTACAAAGGGACATGGTACCTGGGACCGAGCCCTGCTAGGTCTAAATGACATGATGCAAAAATGTCCTAAAGGCAGACCTAAGTTTGGGTTCACTAACAAAGCAATTCGGGGGAGCGTATGGTCAATGGTGGCTGCTCAAGCTTTCCACCCACTCCATACGTCCGACGGCCCCCCCTCCTAAATTAAGGGTGACTCAACAAAAGGTTCGTGCACGCGACGCGTGCTCCAAGACTTGTTGCAGAAAGAATTGACCGGGTAATGCATATGATGACAGTTATAAAGCACTAAACAAATAAAGCAAAACTGTAAACAAATAGGCAACTAGCAAATAACAAAAATATAAAAACATAATATTAAAAAAAATAAGTAAAGATAATAAATAAAAACATAAAAACCTCAACCAAGCATTCTAAAAGCCAACAAAGTCAAGTACTAGCTCGAACCCGCAACTTTCCCCAGTGGAGTCGCCAGAGATGTCACACCCCTTTTTTTTTACCAAAAAACAAACCTTTCTACTAAAACTTCTTAAATAAATAAAACAATTTAATTAAAAAAAACTTGAAAAGGGTTTTCAATTTTGAAAGTGACAAAAATTTGTGTTTAAAAGGAATTAACTCAGAGTCGCCACCTGACACTCATTTCGGTGTGCCAGGCTACCGTTTTTTTTAAAAAAAAATGATTTTTCTTTAAACACTTTAGACTCCAAAAACTAAGTCTATACCAGAGATTCGGGTAAGGGGGTTCATTTGACTCGGGGAGAAGGTGTTAGGCATTCCCCAAGTCCCGTGAAGGTCACGGTTGCGTACTTGATCAAGTTGGCTTTCAAAACATTCAAATTGAGGTAAAACACATAAAAAAATAGAATAAACATACAAGAGGTTCGAGGTCGTCCCCACCTAATAAAAGAAAATAAAAAGGAAAAGAAAAGAAAAAAAAATCCTAATCTATTACGTACTTTTCCATCATGCTCGTCAAGGCCTCCAAAATATTTACATGCTTCTTCGAAGCATACCCCGGATAATAATATATACAAACCTCACGAGGCATTCCTCGAATAAATTCAACTACGGGAACGACCTCTCGCCTCGAATCAACGAAAATCCTAAAAGTTTGCCTACCCAAGTGTGGTCGGCCTAAAGCATGCTCCTAACAATTAAGTAAGGAAAGTAAAATAAAACTAAAAGGAACAATTCATGGTATGTTTTTCCTTTAATATCTCATTTCATGGATTTGACCAAGCCCGATCCCTAACATGTGAATAAATTAATCACTAACAGGCTTTGGCCTTTCACCACTCCCACAGCCCAACAAACAATCGAACAACCCAGGCAAAAACAACCAAAACTCACCAGAAAAAGCGAGTATAGAAGTAAGCAACAATAGCAGGGTGCATTGAAATAAATAAGGGCCTTACTACTGCTCCCTAAAGACACTTCTTACACTTAAATTTCTTAATAAGACAAATCAAACACAAGCATATTTCATTTCAAGCGATTCAATACTTCCTATCACTTTAGAAAACCACATCATACCATTCACTTTGGACAACTGATAGGAAGCACACGAGGACACCATAAGCAGTGAATAGACATGGATTTAGCTTCTAAATTACCTACCATGTGACTTAGTTACCAAATGAACCACAATTTCCACATACAATGCAACAACACTCAACAGATTCTATGAGAGGCATGTCAGACTCATTGAGATCGTTAGAAAATATCAACAATCAATTCAAGCAATATTGAAATCTAAATTTTCATAGACATCAAATTCTGATTCCTTCAGCTAAAACTTCTACAAAGCCAGACGAATAACCGAGCTTACAAGTACAAAGAATCTCATCTTAGACATTATTACACATGATTTACTCAAGTTAACTAGGTGAACAAAACGGAATTTGCCTTGAGGAATTCTAAAAATTAAATCCAAAGAAGACCAAAATCACCATGGAAAAGGCAGAAAACCATTTCAAGCTAAGGTTTAATAGAAGCAAACCAGAATAGTCATGAAGAGCGCAATAAAACATATTATCGATTTGATATTCATTCAACAGCCACACGACGGTCCGATTTCAGCAAACAAATAAAAGCATCACTGACTCGTAATTTATTTAATTACCATAAGATCAGCAGTCTCAAATCACCCATATAAGACTAAGCTTGAAAATTAAACGAGCTCCTCAAAATAATGAAACTAAACCAAAGGCAGCAAGTCGAAAGAGAAGAAACAAATTGACAAACGACATTCTGGAACACAAACGCAATTAGAAACTGACTCCAAATACTACCTCTACTGAAACATGATCGAATATCTATTACTACAGAGCAAATTCCCTATAGTTCATATCATATTTGGATTAATGTTAACGAGAGTAAGAAGGAAAGAGAAGAACCTGAGATAGCAAAATTCTTCAACTGAATTCGTTTGAAATTGAATACAAAAGAATTTGTCACTGGAACTTGAAACGACAGTAGCAAACAAGCATGAATCAAACCAGCGTCAAGGCGGCATTAGGAAGCACGAACGAACCTCGATTTGCAAGTAAATCACAGCTCAAACGACCTCGACTCCACGGCAAACCTCAATCAATCTCCATATTTGCAAACCGAAATCGAAAAGAAGAGACTAAAGTATTTTTGAAAACAAACTCTCTGATTTTCAAAATGAAGTCCGACTAGACCAAAATGTAACTTTAATTGTATATTTTCGAATCCTAATTAATAGAAAAATCTGAGAAGAAAGCCAAAAAACCAAAGAACCCTAATTTTTTCTCACTGCCGTACCTTCCTCTTTTTTTTCGCCCCTCTCCGAAAATCAATCCTGGTATATATAGCCCTTTTTCTTGAATTTTCCTCTTTTTTGTTTTTTGCACAAGAAATCTGGAAGTAAATCTCTTCTAGAATGAACTTCGACAGATGGAAGGAGAGGATCGATCCTCAAATCAATCCACGACTCCCATTTTTCGAAATTCATTCTTGAGAAATTTCAAAACAAATTCGGCACATGAGAGACACAACAAGATGTCAGAGGCCGTTAGAATCTCGCAGAGGTGGTGAAATAAAGTGCGCGTATGCGAATTCGATCTCACTCGCTCCAAAAATTATTGAGTTTGGACGCAGATATGAAGTGAAGAAGAGCGTGAACAGTCGCGTCGTTTGGGTCTTAGGGTTTCTTTTGGGAATATTAGGTTTATGTATTGGGGTGTGGGGATTAATCTTGACCCTAGGATCTAAGGTGATGGATGGTTAGGATTTCAGTTAGGAAATGGGGTGGGTCAAGGGGGATCCGGCGGGTCAAGGGGTAAAAGCATTGGGCTGCCGAGATTTGGGCCTCTATTTGGGTAAAATGGGGCTTCAACATTTGGATTTCTTTAATTTTTAATAATCTATTAAGTAGATAGCCCGATCCTTTTAAATTAAAACCAAATTAATTTTCATCAATTAAATAAATTATGTAATAATTTGAGACTATATATATACATATATTGTAATATATTATATTTTATGGATTAAAACAAGAGTTAAAATCATAATAGAAACAAAAATAAGGCTATAAATATAAACAAAATATTAATAATTTAAGTTGAATAGGATAAAATAGAGCATGAAAATATTTTTGTATATTTTTCAAATTTTGGTGCCATTAAAATTAGTAATAAATTAAAATCCTATAAAATAAACCCAAATAAATATCCTAAGAAAAATACTAGGATTATTCAAGGTGACTCTAATGCGCGGGTCAAAATTTACGTGCTTACACCTCATGTATGAATACTTGGGTCCTAATTTCACTTTGCCAGTTATACATTCCTCTTGCTTAACTAACATGCAGGTTGACGCCATTTTGGTAGTCTTACAAAAGCGCAAGCGAGCAATTGGATGGACTTTGGCGGATATTCGAGGTATAAGCCCCGCCTTTTGCATGCACAAGATCATTTTGGAGGAGAATTCTAGGCCATCACTTGAGCACCAAAGAAGATTAAATAAGGCCATGCAAGAAGTAGTCAAAAAGTAAATCATAAAATAGTTGGATGCCGGGGTGGTCTACCCCATTTCGGATAGTTCTTGCACTTCTCCGGTCCAATGTGTTCCAAAGAAGGGTGGCACGATGGTTTTCACCAACGCAAAAAATGAATTGATTCCTACTCGTACGGTCACGGGTTGGAGAGTGTGCATGGACTATAGGAAGCCCAACAAGGTGACGCGGAAGGACCATTTTCCATTACATTTCTTGGATCAAATGCTGGACCGACTTGCGGGGAGAGCTTATTATTGCGTCCTTGATGGCTATTCGGGGTACAATCAAATACTCATTGCCCTGGAGGATCAGGAAAAGACAACATTTACATGTCCTTATGGCACATTCGCTTTCTCTCGAATGCCATTTGGATTATGTAATTCCCCAGCTACATTTCAGAGGTGCATGATGGCGATCTTCACCGACATGGTGGAGGACATTCTTGAGATATTTATGGATGACTGCAGTGTAGTAGGGGATTCTTTTGATGATTGCTAGGAAAATTTGGATCGTGTGTTGGCAAGATGTGAAGATACAAACCTTGTGCTTAATTGGGAGAAGTGTCACTTTATGGTGCGAGAAGGAATTGTATTGGGCCACAAAGTTTCGAAGAATGGCATCGAAGTTGACAAAGCAAAGATAGAGGTTATTTCAAGGCTCCCTCCCCCCAACTCTATCAAAGGGGTGAGGAGTTTCTTAGGGCACGTCGGGTTCTAGCGGCGATTCATAAAAGATTTTTCTAAGATTTTTAACCCATTAGGTAAGCTTTTGGAGAAGGATGCCAAGTTTGTCTTTGACGAGAGATGCATGGAATCTTTTGAGTTGTTGAAGCAAAAGTTGACTACTACTCCCATCATTACCGCACCTAATTAGAACTTGTCTTTTGAACTTATGTGCGACGCAAGTGATGTGGCAGTAGGAGCGGTACTTGGCCAAAGAATCAACAAGATGTTCTATCCAGTGTACTACTCAAGCAAGACGATGAATAAGGCTCAAAGGAATTATACCGTCACCGAGAAGGAGTTGCTATCTATTGTGTTTGCCATGGAAAAGTTTCGTCCTTATCTTATGGGGGGCCAAGGTTATTATTCATACCGATCATGCCTCCCTTAGGTATTTGATGACAAAGATGGACTCAAAGTCAAGGTTGATGAGATGGGTGATTCACGTCCAAGCAACGGTCGTAGTCAATATAACTTGGTCTAATAAGTCCAAGATCGATCCCACAGAGATTAACCTACCAATTGCAACTATCACAACCCCAAAAGTACTTCCGAATCAAGTTCCCAAACTTTGAATATATATTTGTGTGATTTTCGACTAACTACTTGCAATAATTAAAAATGCTTAAAAAGAAAGAATTTAATGTTGAGTAAAATAATATGGAGAAAGACTAAGGTATTGATTTCCCCTATTGATAGAATCCCTTATCGTTATACTCATACAAATTGTTAATATATTCTATCAATCATGAACGCTATGTGTATCGTAACCCTCTCCCGAGCAATTACAATAATTTACTAGTGCTCTCTCCCGAGCTACCCTAGCTAGCTTTAATTTGAATAGTTCACTTAAGATTGCACCCAATACTTCGTTATTCCTAACCCCGTCTTTACGCCTAAAGTTATAGATTTCTCCAATAACCTAGGTGTGGTGTTGTTCAATAATATACCTAGATATGCACTCTTTTCCAAGTTATGCACACTAAATAGGCACCGCTAATTGGGAGCTCTACCAATTAACTACAACAAGAATGAAGTTGAACAAATAGAAATCTAGGTCACAATTTGTAATCACATAAACGATAAGTTCATCACCCAATAGGTTCCATCAAAACCTTAGAAAATAATTTAGCTACTCATGCTTGAAGAAACATGAATAATAATTGAAATCATAAAGAAATAATTGATATAAAATAAAATAAAAAGTTTGAGAGGAATCTCTCTCACTAAAAATCTTGCCAAAGTAATGAAATAAAGATAACATGCCTCTATGGGGCAAACTAGGACTTTAAATAGAGGTTTTTAAAGCTAAGAACTAAGTTTGAGTACAATTAGGATTACTGTTGCGGTGCCTTCCGCGGTTCATTCGCGGCCGTGAGCGGACCGCGAACAGGCCAACTTCAAAGGGCTTCGTTATTTGCGGTTCATCCGCGGCCGCGAGTGAACCGCGGATGAACAGTCCGTCTGATTCTTCTCTGCTTCTTCATGCTCTCTTCACTTTAGCTCTTCTTTTGGCCTTTTCATCTACCTATGTCTCCAAAATAGCTCTTTTTAGCATCCAATGTATCATATGTACCTATAAAACACAAACGAACACTAATCAAAGCATTTTGTCCTCATAAACAACATTCATTCCATAACAAAGTGTGATTATTTAGGATATAATTATAGTCAAATTCACCTATTATCAATACCCCACACTTAAACCTTTGCTCATCCTCGAGCAATCTTTAAACACACTTTTAGGCCAATTAACAAAAATTTGTCTCCCCCAAAATATGTCACAAAAGCTATTATACATGAACAACCTAAGATATGCACAATCTTTACTTAACCGCAAATTCTCATGCCCGCACATTATTACTTACTCTACTTATTACCCAAAACCTTGCAAATTCACCTTTTTCCTTTTGAATTGCATGCCCTCACACAATTTATTGAAAGAAGTTCCCACACATTAACCATTCAAATGCATGGAACTTATAAATATTGAAAACAATTCACTCACTCTCAACAAAGAACATTAGTATGAATACAGACACACCATAGGCTTGCCCCTAGTGTAATACTCCACTAATCGAGTTATTAAATCATAGATCAAGAGGTCTTTAAGGGTTGTAATGTAGGCTATGGGACGGGTAGGATACTTTTGGTTATAGTGACTAGCCTCCTTAAGCACTTTTCTTTTCTTTTTCACAACTTTCCCTTTTTGTTTACTTCCTTATGTCTCCCATAAACATACATTCACCTTCCTTCACTTTTACCCCCACTTTTCTTTTATTGATGTGACTGGCTTTTCTACGATTTTATTCAATATAGCTCATCTTTTCATTGCTTCGCAATACATTTACATTATTTTGGCCAGCTTACTATTTTTTTTTTACGTTCATTCTTGATTTTTCCCTTTTTCAATTTCCCTTCACCCCACACTTAATCTTTTGCATATTCGTTACAATACAAGTGCTTCTAGGAGGTAAAGTAGAACAATAATTTGAACAACATTCAAGGGTTATCAAAGAATAGGCTTTAAGCTCAAAGGGGTTAACTAAGATATAATATATGGGTGAATTCATGTTTATTGGTATATGGGGTTACACAAAGAAATGCCTCTATCCTTTCTACAACCAAACAACTTCTATTTCGCTTTGCAAACACACAGGGCAAGTTCTAGGCATCATGTACAACATACAATGTAAGTAAAAACCTTACACACACATGGCATGCAACTCATTTTGAATTCAGTTTATCTACAAAGTCCTATCGATGTTCAAGCAAGCATTATTGTGCAATTTAAGTCATATTGAGATTCTACAATCAAGCTTAGAAGATACATTCTCAAGTTCAATTTACGCTTTTGCTAATGTGCATATTCGGGGTTACATGTTGCCATTTGTCCTCTAATCCTAAGAAAAGAAAAATCTACCTAACCCGGTTCAATAAAAACCCTTGGAAAAGAACCGTGGTCAAAAGAAAAACCAAGGGGGAGATGATACACTACCTAGAAAAAGAAAATAAAAGAAAGACAAATTCCTATGTGGACTACTTCCCTCAAGAGTACTTGTCCTAAATAGTCCGTCATCAGGAAGAGTCCTCTACTCATATTTTTGGATTTTTAAAATTTTATGATTTTGTTTTGTGTTTTTATTATTTTATATTACTTTCTACACTAATATATACATTATGTACAAGATAAGTCACCCACCCCACACTTAAAAATATGTCATGTCCCCATGACATAAATAAAAATTAAAGCACAAGAGGGGCAAGAAAACTTACCTGGGACTCACTCGGAGTCGGAGACGGTGGATCGGTCGACATGGCATGCTCATCCAAGTGCTCTGAACCATGCCATAAACTTGTTTTCTGACCGGGCTTGCCTAGTGGACATGGCATCTAGCCGTGTGTGTAAGCCATCAACGGAGGTACGCAGATCAGCAACCTCCTCCTCCATGGACCTTAGCATAGGTCGTGTGGACTCTGACCTAGACATACTTGCTCCACGAGGAGTAGGCCTGGATAGTCCGGCTGAATCCGTGGAGTGCCTGGCCCAGGCAACCGGTACAGGATCGTCCTCCTCATCCAAGTCAATTGGGGTTGTGTCTCATCCAACCCGGATAGTAGCAGCTCTAAATGGAGTTTGCGGTAGTATCAACATCAGTAACTGGGTGTGATTGAGGAGACACAACGTAGTGACAAGAGATGGGTAATAAAAACCCTTGGCAGTGAGGGATCCCCTCAATACCATCTCATCACCAATAACTCGGGCGATATCAACATCCCGATGTGTTACAAAACACCAAGTCAAAACAGCCGTATTAAAGTTAACATCCGTGGTGTTACTCGAGGGCAAGATAGGGTTACAAATTAAAGAGAACCAACATTTGGCAATGTGTGTAAAACAGTTAGAGTGCAGAGTTTGATTTCTAATCCACACTGGGATTCCGTCTACACATAAGGCCTCTATTAGCATGTCACATGTGACACCAGGCCTATCATGGTAGTATTCAACATCACTAGTGTGCAATGGCGGACGAAGTACCTGCCGAATAGTAGGAATATGAGCATTGACCCGCTTACCTCTGACGAAAACTGCTCTGACCGTAGCATAAGGGGCATTGGCGTAGAATTCCCGGACAAGCATCTTGTTCACATTAGGAGGTGAGTCAAAGAGGAACTCCATCTCGCGCCTCCGAATCTCATCATAAATTTCCGGCTTCTCCGAGCGGATAGCTATCCTGCCAACTTCTACGTCTTGGAGCCACTTCTTGTTTGCTTTAATGTGAAATGCATTCTGGGCTTCTTCACTAGCAAACCTAGACTCGTCATAAGTTGGTTGCCTAGATGAGCTAGCACCATGTCGGGCTCTCTTTGGGGCCATGATCCTGCACAAATAAGATAGCCAAAACATTTTGTAAACCGTTAGTCATTGGAAGGCTACTCAGACTTTGCCATCCTTAAGAACTCACAATTGACCATTCTTTTGTGCAAATCCCTCATACTCCTATATTTAGATTCTTTATCTAACTATTTTACACATGCCTATTCGAGCAGCCCACACTTAGTTATTTGAACACTTCTAATATTATCCAATTGACTTAGTCCATCCCCAATAAAGTACACCATTACCAATTCAAGAGTTGGGCAATATTTCTCCTAAAACTACTTTAATACATTATGAACAAGTATAATTTGCCCAACTTGGCTTACCAATCAACATACATGGTGTACATACTATTTAGGTCTCCAAATCATAAAATTAGCATCAACAACACAATTGAAAACCCACAAACCAATTCTTTACCAAACTTCAACTATATGACAAGGTGCCTTGGTAAACATTCATGGAAACATGTATTGTGCAAAAAAAAAAAAACAAATTACCTCATATTCAAGAGATATCTTAAACTAACAAGATCTAATACTTCTACAAAATAAATAACCAAGAACTAAGAATAAAAACAAAATAAAAGAGAAGAGAAGTTGAGAAACTTACAAGTAATACAATGAAGAAGTAATGGAGGAAGAATGGGGTGAATTGGAGAAGAGGGCTTTGGGATTTTGTAGAGAGAAGGGAGAGGATCTTGAGTTAGAGAGAGAGAGAAGTTGAGAGAGTGGGGGGCGGCTGAGTGTTTGTGAGAAATAGGGGGAGTGATTTTAGGGTTTTAAAGAAGGGAGGGAAAAGAAAATAAAAAAAACTGTTATTTTAGCCGACCGCAGAACTGACCGCTACTGTACGCGGTTCGTTCGCGGCCGCGGATGGACCGCGAACAGTCGAGATTCAGAGAGGTCATTTTTTCGCGGTTGGTTCGCGGCCGCGAATGAACCGCGAACAGAGAAAGTTCAGAGAAGGCATTTTTTCGCGGTTCATCCGCGGTCGCGGATGGACCGCGGACAGTGCCCCTCTCTAAATTTTTTTCTCGACTGTTCAGCAAAAACCTTTTGTTTTTTTTCTTATTTTACTTTATTACTTACTACTAAGATAAAATTACTTACAACATGTTCGTGGGTTGCCTCCCACGTACCGCCTGATTTAACGTCGCGGCACGACTCAACTTAGCGCATTTTAGGGCTCGCTAGACCATTGAGGTTCATCCAACCGCAATTCTACCTTGTCCTCCATGTCATAGAGGCCTATGTATTGTTTCAACCGCTGTCCGTTTACCTTGAATGTACGTGATCCATCCATAGCTCTAATTTCCACAGCTCCTGACTCAAATGCCTCAATTACCTTGAAGGGTCCTGACCACCTTGATTTTAGTTAACCTGGGAACAGTCGTAATCTTGAATTGTATAGTAGTACTTTGTCCCCATTTTTGAAGTTTTGCTCAACGATGTTTTGATCATGAATCCGCTTCATCCTCTCTTTATACAATCTTGTACTTTCAAATGCCAGATACCAAAATTCTTCTAACTCATGCAACCCAGTTAACCTTGCTTTACCTGCTTCATCCAAGTTGAGATTCAATTGTTTCAGTGCCCACCAAGCTTTATGCTCTAATTCAACCGGTAAGTGACAAGCTTTTCCGAACCCCAATTTGTATGGAGACATGCCAATGGGTGTTTTGAATGCTGTTCTATATGCCCATAGTGCGTCATCAAGCTTCTTGGACCATTCGGTTCTTGTGGCGTTCACTATATTAGTCAGTACACTTTTTATCTCCCTGTTGGAGACCTCAACTTGTCCGCTAGTTTGCGGGTGATATGGAGTGGCCACATGGTGTTTAACATCATACTTGGCCAATAATTTCTCAAAAGCTCGGTTGCAAAAGTGTGTGCCCCCGTCACTAATGATAGCCCTTGGAGTCCCGAACCGGGTGAAAATATTATTCTTCAAAAATCCCACTACCACCTTAGCATCATTGGTGGGTAATGCTGCAGCTTCCACCCATTTGGACACGTAGTCAACTGCAACAAGTATGTACTTATTGTTGTATGAGCTAATAAAGGGCCCCATGAAATCTATTCCCCAAACATCGAACACTTCTACTTGCTGGATTAGATTCATTGGCATTTCATGACTCCGGGAGATGTTCCCGGTGCGTTGACATTCGTTGCAACCTTTCACCCACAAGTGCGCATCCTTAAACACCGTCGGCCAATAGAAACCGGCCTCAAGTATTTTGGCAGCTGTCCGTATTCCTCCAAAGTGACCGCCATATGCTGAAGTGTGACATGCCTGCAAAACAGAAGATTGTTCTATCTCGGGGGCGCATCTTCGGATCATTTTATCAAGACATATCCTAAACAAATATGGTTCATCCCAATAATAACACTGACTTTCACGAAAAAATCTTTTCCTCTAGACCGATAAGAGGTCATGAGGAACAATGCCACTAGCTAGGTAATTAGCATAGTCAGCATACCATGGTGTTTCAAGGAGAGTAGTGGTGAGCAACTGCTCATCTGGAAAGGTTTCAAGAATTTCCCCACTCTCTTTGACAAGTTTGGCTCCTTCAAGTCTTGACAAGTGGTCAGCGACTTGATTTTCAGTACCTTTTCTATCCCTAATTTCGAGGTCGAACTCTTGGAGAAGCAACACCCAACGAATTAGGCGTGGCATAGAGTCATTTTTATCAATTAAATATCTTAAAGCTGCATGGTCCGTGTATACGATTACCTTTGATCATATGAGATAGGACCGAAATTTGTTGAATGCAAACACGACCGCCAGCATCTCCTTTTCCGTCACTGTGTAGTTTATTTGTGCTCCACTCGGAGTTCTACTTGCATAGTATATTGGATGCATCGGCTTAACTTTTCTTTGGCCCAGCACTGCCCCCACTACATAGTCACTTGTATCACACATTAACTCAAAAGGTTGCTCCTAGTCTGGGGCAATGATGATGGGTGATGTGACCAACCTCTTCTTCAGTTCCTCAAAAGCAATCCTACAATCATCGGAAAAAACAAAAGGGTGATCTTTTTCAAGTAACTTACAGAGAGGGTTTGATATTTTGGAAAAGTCTTTGATGAACCTCCGGTAAAAACCGGCGTGTTCAAGAAAGCTTCTTATGTCCTTGACAGATGTTGGTGGAGGCAACTTTGCAATGACATCAACTTTAGCATGGTCTACCTCAATTCCTTTGCTTGAAACTCGGTGCCCTAGTACTATACCTTCTTGTACCATAAAATGTCACTTCTCCCAGTTTAGCACTAAATTTGTTTCCATACACCTTTGTAGCACTCTAGTCAGATTGGCAAGGCATTCATCGAATGAATTCCATACCACTGAGAAATCATCCATGAACACCTCCATAATGTCTTCCATCATGTCGGTGAAAATAGCCATCATGCACCTTTGGAATGTGGCAGGTGCATTGCATAGTCCGAATGGCATCCTCCTGAAGGCAAAGATGCCATATGGGCATGTGAAGGAGGTCTTCTCTCTATCTTCAGGGGCTATGGTGATTTGATTGTACCCCGAGTATCCATCAAGAAAGCAAAAGTGGGACCTCCCTGCCAACCTGTCAAGCATTTGATCAATGAAGGGAAGTGGGAAGTGATCTTTGTGGGTGGCTAGATTCAACCTCCTGTAGTCCATGCATATTCTCCATCCGGTGACGGTTCTTGTTAAAATCAGTTCATTATTGTCATTTTTCACTACCGTCATGCTTCCATTCTTTGGCACACATTGGACCGGGCTAACCCAGCTGCTGTCTGAGATTGGGAAGATGATTCCCGCATCTAGCCACTTTATTACTTCCTTCTTCAACACTTCCTTCATGTTGGGGTTCAGCCTTCTTTGATGTTCCCTGGAAGGTTTGTGTCCATCTTCCAGGAGACTTTTATGAATACAATAGGCTGGGCTGATCCCCTTTATGTCTGCCATGGTCCACCCGATGGCAGTCTTGCATTCCTTGAGTACCTGTATAAGATTTTGAGCCTGCACATCAACAAACTAGATGAGATAATAATAGGTAACATGGAGTAAGGACCTAGATACTCATACCTGAGATGTGATGGTAGTGGTTTAAGTTCAAGCTTCGGTGGCTCTTCTATGGATGGCTTTGCTGATGGGCATTCTCTTTTCTCTAAGTGCAGAGGTTCGAACTCGAGCTCTCTCTGCCAGAATCCCTTGCCTTCCAGAGATAATACCCATTCGGCTAAACTTTCACCATTTACCTCTTCCATGTTCATCAGGCATGCTTGAAGTGGATCTTCAATAGTCAACTCTGCATCATCGGTCTATACTATCACATCAACCGCATCAATGAGAGAGCAATTTGCGAACTCACTAGGGCGCCTCATGGATTTTTGCACATTGAAGATAATCTTTTCATCATTCAACCTCATCTTGAGTTCCCCAGTTTCACAATCAATTATGGCTCTTCCGGTGGCTAGGAATGGTCTTCCTAGGATTATGGAAATTTCTTCGTCGACCTTGCAATCAAGAATAACAAAATCGACGGGAAACACGAACTTCCCAACCTGGATTAGCACATCATCTATAATACCAAATGGACGCTTAACCGTCCTATCAGCAAGCTGTAAAAGCATAGAGGTGGGTCTGGCTCTCCCAATACCTAACCTCTTATAAATAACTAAGGGCATGAGCTTAATGCTTGCCCCCAAATCACATAAGGCCTTAGTAAAGGCATAATTCCTTATAGTGCATGGGATGGTGAAACTACCTGGATTAGATAGCTTCTCAGCAATGGGTCTAGACACCACTACACTACAAGTCTGGATAAGTGTAACTGTGGCCAAGTCTTGGAAATCAAATTTCCGCGACATCAAATCATTCATCATCTTAGCATAACCAGGCATTTCTTTTAAAGCTTCAATTAATGGAATGTTTACCTGGATTTGCTTGAGCATGTCGAAGAACGTTTTGTATTGCTCCTCTTTCTGGTGTTTGGCCAACCTTTGGGGGAATGGTGGTGGAGGCCTCTTCTTCCCGGTGACTTGGGATTTATCTTTTTCTATCACTTTCTCATCAATCTGATGCTCTACCTGTTCAACTACCTTCTCTGTTCCCTGTTTTGTTTCTTTATTTTCAGCAACTGGCTGGACTGTGACTTCTTTCAACCCTGTGGATTCGTCCAGTCCAATGGGCAATGGAGCGGATGTCTCAGCCTGTGTGTCAATTTTCTCACTTTCATTCTCAGCATCAAGATCTCTACTGCTTCTCAGAGTCACCGCCATCATCTGCTTTGGGATTTGGTCCTTTGGGTTTGTTTGTGTATCTGCAGGCAATGTCCCTTGATGACGATTGTTAAGTGACATAGCAATCTGACCCACCTGTACTTCAATATTCTTGATGGCGGCATCATGTGCATCTATCCTCTCATTTGTTTTGGCATTTGACCCAATTACCTTCTGCATCATAGCTTTCAACTCTGCGAACCCATCATCATGTCTACCCCCATGAGGTGGTGGAGGTGGATGATATCCCTGCTGCTGATTGCAGAAATTTTGAGGTCTAGGATATAGGACCATGTTGTGTGGTGGCCTCATACCTGCTACATTAAATTGTGGCTGGGGAGGTCTATACTGCATTGGAGCCTGTTGGCCCCAGTTTTGATTACCTTGTCGTTGCCCTTCATAGTTAGCCACATAGTTCATATCCTCATGCTGATGATGATGTTCTTGGTCTGTAGCCCATGGATTACCTATGGGTTGGCTAATTCAAGATGTGCATAAACCACCATTGGTAGTATCTACAATGTGAACCTGCTGCTTGACCCCTGATTCTTCCACCTTCTTTGTTAGGATGCTCATTTGTGTCAATAAAGTTGCCACATTCTCCTCCAGAGTGTTGGATGGATCCAGAGGTATAGAGTGTACCACTGGTGTGATAGGAGCATTCCTGGACGTCCACCCCGAATTTTGAGCCATCTTGTCTAGCAAATTTTGGCCCTCTCTCCAAGTCTTGCTGAGAAAATCCCCACCTGCTGAAACGTCTACAATGTTCTTCATGCTGTCTGAAAGCCCCATGTAGAATCTTTGGCCCAACATCTACTCAGGAATCCCATAATGAGGACACATAACAAGCATACCCTTGAATCTGCCCTAAGTTTCATGTAATGTTTCCATTTGTTTCTGCTTGAAGCTCACGATCTCATCAATTTGTTGAGCTGTCTTGTTAGGTGGATGAAACTTGTTGTGGAATTGTTTGACTAACTCATCCCAAGTTGCAATAGAGTTTATAGGGAGTGAGTTTAGCCATATATGTGTTGCTCCTGTAACTGAGAACGGAAAGAGTAATAATCTGATAGCTTCCGGAGTTACATTTGGTTGCCTTTGTGTTTTGCATATTGATAGAAAGTTCTTGAGGTGCTACTGTGGATCTTCAACCTGAGACCCAGAGAATAATCCCTTGTTTTGCAACAAGTGAAGCATGTTGTTAGTAATCTGGAAAGACTCAGCTTGAATTGCTGGCACAACGATGGCAGTTGCCAAATTATCCGTTGTGGGTTGTGCCCAGTCGAACAGTGCACCTTCCTGTGCCTCCTGTGCCTCTTGCATATTTAGCCCGGCTTGCTGGTTTTGATCGTTTATGTCACCCATGTCAAAGTCTAGTTTGATTGGTTGTTGAGATTATTGAATTTGTTTGATGGCTTTGTTACGTGCCCGGAAAGTTTGCTCGGGGTCTAAGAGTCCTTCAATTAGTTCTCCAGTCCTTGCAGATTTTCTAGGCATGCACCTGAATACCCAAATCAACAAACGTCAAAATATTCAATGTAGAGTGTAGAAAGAACCTGAATACACAAGAATCTTGAAGTTCTGTCAATGGCAATTGATAATTCCGTTAATTCCCCAGCAACGGCGCCAAAATTGATTCACGTCCAAGCAACGGTCGTAGTCAATATAACATGGTCTAATTTACTACAACACATATATGGCTAAACTCACTACGACATATATGGCTAATTCTCTGTAGGTTAATTCAATATAACATGGTCCAAGCAACATATATATGGCTAAACTCACTCCCTATAAACTCTATTGCAACTTGGGATGAGTTAGTCAAACAATTCCACAACAAGTTTCATCCACCTAACAAGACAGCTCAACAAATTGATGAGATCGTGAGCTTCAAGCAGAAACAAATGGAAACATTACATGAAACTTAGGGCAGATTCAAGGGTATGCTTGTTATGTGTCCTCATTATGGGATTCCTGAGTAGATGTTGGGCCAAAGATTCTACATGGGGCTTTCAGACAGCATGAAGAACATTGTAGACGTTTCAGCAGGTAGGGCTTTTCTGAGCAAGACTTGGAGAGAGGGCCAAAATTTGCTAGACAAGATGGCTCAAAATTCTGGGTGGACGTCCAGGAATGCTCCTATCACACCAGTGGTACACTCTGTACACATATATGGCTAAACTCACTACGACATATATGTGTTGCTTGGACCATGGTCTAATTTACTACGACACATATACGATACACATAGCAACGGTCGTAGTCAATATCCCACAGAGAATTAACCTACCAACTGCAACTATCACAACCCCAAATGTACTTCTGAATCAAGTTCCCAAACTTTGAATATATATTTGTGGTATTTTCGACTAACTACTTGCAATAATTAAAAATGCTTAAAAAGAAAGAATTTAATGTTGAGTAAAATAATATGGAGAAAGACTAAGGTATTGATTTTCCCTATTGATGGAATCCCTTATCGTTATGCTCATACAAATTGTTAATATATTCTATCAATCATGAACGCTATGTCTATCGTAACCCTCTCCCGAGCAATTACAATAATTTACTAGTGCACTCTCCCGAGCTACCCTAGCTAGCATTAATTTGAATAGTTCACTTAAGATTGCACCCAAGACTTCGTTATACCTAACCCCATGTTTACGCCTAAAGTTATAGATTCCTCCAATAATCTAGGTGTGGTGTTGTTCAACAATATACCTAAATATGCACTCTTTTCCAAGTTATGCACACTAAATAGGCACCGCTAATTGAGAGCTCTACCAATTAACTACAATAAGAATGAAGTTGAACAAATAGAAATCTAGGTCACAATTTGTAATCACATAAACGATAAGTTCATCACCCAATAGGTTCCATCAAAACCTTAGAAAATAATTTAGCTACTTATGCTTGAAGAAACAAGAATAATAATTGAAATCATAAAGAAATAATTGATATAAAATAAAATAAAGAGTTTGAGAGGAATCTCTCTCACTAAAAATCTTGCCAAAGTAATGAAATAAAGATAACATGCCTCTATGGGGCAAACTATGACTTTAAATAGAGGTTTTTAGGGCTAAGAACTAAGTTTGAGTACAATTAGGATTACTGTTACGGCGCCTTCCGCAGTTTATTCGCGGCCGCGAGCAGACCGCGAACAGGCAAACTTCAGAGGGCTTTATTATTCACGGTTCATCTGCGGCCGCGAGTGAACCGCGGATGAACAGTCCATCTGATTCTTCTCTGCTTCTTCAGGCTCTCTTCACTTTAGCTCTTCTTTTGGCCTTTTCATCAACCTATGACTCCAAAATAGCTCTTTTTAGCATCTAATGTATCATATTTACCTATAAAACACAAACGAATACTAATCAAAGCATTTTGTCCTCATAAACAACATTAATTCCATAACAAAGTGTGATTATTTAGGGTATAATTATAGTCAAATTCACCTATTATCAATGGGTCCTACTTCTTCAAGAGTTTGATCTAGAGATTGTTGATCGCAAGGGTAGTGAAAATCAAGTGGCGGACCACTTGTCCCATTTGGAGGAGGAGGGGAGGCCATACAATGGCCTTGATATAAATGATTCTTTCCCGGATGAACAACTCTTCGCGGTGTCAATGCTTGATATGCCGTGGTTTTGCCGATGTTGCCAATTATCTTGTGACCGGTGTGGTGCCATGTGAGCTCTCTTCTAACCAAAGTAAAAAGCTAAAGCGGGATAGCTTGGATTTCTATTGGGATGATCCGTATCTTTTCAAAATTTTCACGGATGGAGTAATTCGAAGGTGTGTCCCGGAAAGCGAGCAAATGAGTATCTTGGAGGCTTGCCACTCTTTTTCCTATGGTGGTCATCATGGAGGAGTGAGAACGGCTTCCAAAGTCTTGAGTTGTGGTTTTTATTGGCCAACGATCTTCAGAGATGCTAGTGATTTTGTGAAAAGTTGTGATGCATGCCAAAGGGTCGGTGGAATTTCAAAGAAAGATGAGATGCCTCTCAATACCATTCTAGAGGTTGACATTTTTTATGTATGGGGCATTGACTTTATGGGGCCTTCTGTGAGTTCTTGTGGGAACACATACATTTTGGTAGCGGTGGATTATGTGTCAAAGATGGTTGAAGCGGTGGCTCTTCCTAACAATGAGGCTCGAAGTGTTGTGAACTTTCTAAAGAAGTATATCTTTACAAGATTTGGGACACCCCGTGCTATCATTAGTTATGGGGGTTCTCATTTTTTCAACAAGGCATTTGATTCATTACTCACCAAGTATAGAGTAAACCACAAGGTCACTGCCCCGTATCATCCTCAAGCAAGTGGCCAAGTTGAAGTTTCAAACCGAGAAATCAAGAGTATTTTGTCTAAAACGGTCAATGCCAATAGGACCGATTGGTCAAAGAAATTAGATGATGCCCTTTGGGCTTATAAGATAGCTTATAAAACTCCAATTGTTATGTCTCCATACCCGTTGGTGTTTGGTAAGGCATGTCATCTTCCGGTGGAACTTGAGCATAAGGCTATGTGGGCCTTGAAAAAGATGAACTTGGAATGGGAAGTAGCGGCAAATCTTCGTGTAGATCACTTGAACGAGCTTGACGAGTTCCGGTTTCATGCATACTCCAGCTCGTCCTTATATAAGGACAAGATGAAATATCTTCATTACGAATATGCTCGAGGCAAAGAATTCAAGGTTGGTGATATGGTCCTTCTCTTCAATTCTCGGTTGAGGTTATTCCCGGGAAAGCTAAAGTCAAAGTGGAGTGGTCCATTCGAAGTGGTGTGTGTGACTCCATTCGAAGCCCTTGACTTAAAGAACAAAAATGGTGAAGTATTCCGAGTCAATGGGCACCGGGTGAAGCATTATTTAGGGAAGCTAGATGATAGCCAAGTGGTGGCACTCTTGCACTTGAAGTGATGGAATGGTAACTTGCGTCGTGCCGCGACGTTAAATCAGGTGCTTCTTGGGAGGCAACCCATGTCTTTGTCTTTTTCTTTGTTTTTCTTCATTCATAGAATAGGATTTTTGAGCTGACAGCGTGTGAAGTGTTGCAGGGATTATGTTGAAACAATGCAGGGAAAATACAAAAAAGTGGCAAGTCTCTGATGTTTGGCCATGCGGCCGCACAACAAATCAGTGTGGTCCGTGTGGCTTGTCTAAGCTAAAGAACTGACCTCAAGGAAATCCACCCGGCCCGCGTGGCAAAAGTATGTGGTCCGCGTGGGGTGGACAAAATAGGATGAAATTTGGCAGGTTTTAAAGTTTACCACGCGGCCGCGCACCAAATCAGGGCGGTCCGCGTGGAAACTATTCACTTGAACAGGTTTCTGAAGATTGTCACGCGGCCGCGACACAAATCAGTGCGGTCCGCGTGACAAAAGTGTGCAGCCGCGCAGGTGGGTAAGTTATGGGTCCCACGTCCTTTCCTATAAATAGGGACCCCTGGCCTTCATTTAACCTTTTGGCAAAATGTTCTTGTGAGAGCTTTTCACTGTTCATCCCGTGTATCTTGTGCTTCAATTGCAATTACAACTAATCCTTGGTAACATTTCACTTCTAATTCATTATCTAGATTACCTTATTCTGTATATAAATTGATTAATGTTAGACTTGTTAATTTCTTTAATTTTTCCCTCTTTTAATTGATAAATTAGGATCAAGCATGAAAATTATAGAATTGGGGCTAACTTTCTTGTTAAAATAACTTAGTAGGGACACCTAGGACACATAATTTTGGAAATATTGGACTTGAATGAACAAAAAACTCCATGTCAGTTAAATTTTTCCCTACGCGGCCGCACACCATTCTTGTGCGGTCCGTGTGATTGAATTTTTATTGAGCCAAAACCTATGCGGCTATGGTCCAAATCAGTGCGGACCGCGTGCCCAAGTTTCAGAGAATATGAAATTTGGTAATCTCAACCTGTGCGGACTACGTCCATTTCTGGGCGGTCCGCATTAACCTCACGCGGTCGCGACACAAATCAGTGCAGTCCATGTGGGTCGACTTCAGAGAGCTATTTATTTTGGTGATCAGCCTGTGCGGAACGCGCCAATTTTTGGGCGGTCCGCGTTGACCTCACGCGGCCGCGATGCAAATCAGTGCGGTCCGCGTGGGTCAACTTCAGATGATTGCATATGTTGCTGCTTAGCCTGTGCGGACCTCGTGGCAAAAGTTTGCGGTCCGCGTGACCCCTGTTACCCTACTGTGCCTGTTCTTTGTATATATTCTTCTCACATTGTACACTGCTTACGTGCTTCGACTAACCAATCAAGACTCTACTTTTTGCAGACAATGTAGAAGAAACATATTGCACGACGTGGGGGTAAACAACCCGGGAGGGGTGGTCCCTCCTGAGGGGGCAATGAAAATGGATAGTTAAGCTCACTCTGGAGGCACGGGAAAACTTAAAGAAAACCCGAAAGCTGATTCGGGAAGCTGATAGGGCGGCCTCTCACTCTACTGGGAGTGACTACATACCCTCTAGGAGTGTGACCTCGGAGTTTGCCCCCTCCCACATGTCCATCTCCGTACCCAACATGGCATCCTCATCTCCAGATCAACCCACAGCTGCCGCCTCCAAGACGGTAAATGTAGTCCCAGACTCGTCTGATGAGTCTCGAGCAGAAAAGAACAGTGATGATGAATACTCCACCTCTCCCACAGCTTCATTATCAGGGGAGAGTGGAGGACATGCAGAAGGAGGAGAGCCACAAATGGGTGGTATTGAACGGACAAAGGACCCAAATATGTGGATTGATAGATTTGTGATTAGCAGGCATGATACAAGTTCAGGGAGTGGTGGCCAAAGAGAAGATTGATTCCGGAGAGGAGATTCATTGATGCGGACTTGGTAACGCACAACCCTCATGTGCAAGCACAATTCCATACTAGAGAGGGTTGGAGCTTCTTCAAGGAGCGGGTGGATAATGCCAATGAATACATGGTCAAAGAATTATACGCAAACATCCACCATATAGTCCAGGATTCCACCGACACAAAAGTGAGGGATCAAATTGTGTTGTTTGATGGAAAATCTTTAAATGAGTTCTTGGGGTTCGCTGATGAAGATGAGTCCCAATATCTAGAGAAGTTGGCCCTGAAAGAGGAGGCCCGTCCATGGTTAGTAGAAGTGCTAGCTGCTCCCGGCATTGTTCCGGTGTGGCTAAAGGCACAAGAGAAGATATATAGAAACACCTTCAGCTTTGAAGCGAAAGGGTGGTTGACCGTTGTCTGCAACCGACTGGACCCTACCACACATGACCATTCAGTGCCTATTGATCGTGCGGTGTTGGTAGCTTCTATTATGGCTGGCTTCCCATTGAATGTGGGAAATATCATGCATCGGGTAATCTCTACAGTGGGCCACGAGACCAAGACAATCTATCCCTTCCCAAACATATTGACTTTGTACTTCAAGGAGCTAAAAGTGAAAAAGAAGAAATTTGATGTGATGGTGCCTCCGGCGGGCAACCCTAAGACGGCTAACAAGAGACTTCCACCGTAGCTGGCCAGTCTGAGGAGCCAGTTGCCACCATTGAGCAGACCACTTCCCTCCATCCGGGTCCTTCCACAGCACCTTCCTCCTCTACTGTTGATCTAGAGATTCCAGTCTCCAAGACTCACGGTTCACTGCCAACCAGCTTACTTATTCATTGGCCAGTTTGAGCAACTGGATGTCGGCTGTGACATCCAAGTTATCCATATTGACGACAGTGGTTTAGGCTCATAGTGCACCAGTAGCGGTGGAGGTCCTAGCTTCTATTGAGGAGACACTGAATAAGATCCTGGATAACCAGGAGAAGATGATGAAGAAGCAGGACAGTTTGGCTGAGGCAGTTGACGCCCATAGCAAGCAGCTCAAGAGCCTTGCTAGGGAGCACAGAAAGTTGAGAAAGACCAAGGCCTCCACGGAGTCAGTTTCAGCTCTAAAGGAGGAGGTGGACAAGCTGGTAGCGGATCAGTTACCTTTGGATTTGTTGTTTGGAGAGGCGGTCGTAGAGCCATAGGCGGAGCAGCCACACGAGGAGCCCAGGCCACGGAAGAAAACAAAACTCCCTAACACTGAGGGAGTTGTCATTATGGTAGCTCCAGAGCAGGAGGGGCCCTCCAGTGCACCTACAACAGATGAGCTACCTCTAGAGCAGGCACCTGTCCCAGCAGCACAGCAGTAGGTTGGGGACCAGTCTGAGGTCCCTACCACTACAGCGGACGAGGGAGCCATTGAGCAGAGTCATCCGGTTGATCAGGCTTGAGAGACCATCTATATCCTTTCTTTTTTTATTCTTATTTGATAGTTAGCATTGGGGACAATGCTAGCTCTTATTCGTGGGGGTGTGCCATACTATTTTTATTTGGACTGTACATATTGATTACTTTTTAGTACACTTTTAGATGTAGTATTTGTATATATTTTGATACTTTGATCTACTCTAGTTTTCATTTTGAACACTTTGGGTTTGTATATTCAAATCTATCTTTGTACATATTCATTTGCTTTCAGTTGGATTTCTTTTCATTTTTGGTTATTCTCGTAAAATCATTAGGCTTTGTTTTAAGTTTTCAATAAACCCTTGGTTTTCTTAATACCACGGTTCTTTCCAAGGGTAGTGTTGTGTGAACAGGATGGCTCTTCCCTATGATAGATAGAGTGACAACTTTCTTAAGGGTTGAGTCAGTTTTTCTTTTTCTTTTTGATTTTCACATTTTTGATAGTTAAGGGTACCTCGGGCAAACTTTACTTGGGCCTAGCACATTTGTCTCCGATCTTTTGGTCAAAGACATCAAGTTGTGTCTTGAATGGTGAAAGTTGTGGAATTGAGAATCTTGTGTTGACCGAACAACCATCGATTGTTCATTTAAACCAACGCGTGCTTGAATCGTATCCGAGGTTGTTGTGGGCTTCGACTCCATGTTTTTGGTGATCTCTGAGTGTAGGTATGGTGAGAAATAGAATTGCGAGCCCAAGTACCGTACCAATGGTCTAGAACTTGCCCCGAATGTTTGTTGAGGCGAAATCCTAGGTGAAAAGTGAGTGTAGGCCGTCTTTGATCCAAATGAACATACCTTGAATCATTCCTTCCAACCTACCAATAAATAGATCCCTAGTCACCCCTTTGAGCCTTAAACATTATTCCTTCATAAACCAAAATGCAAGCCTATACCCGTTTCAATTAAGACCTTCTCTTGGCACCCAAAATATTCCCTTAAAGTGATTTCAAAAGTATAAGTTTGGGGGGAAAGACAAGAAAGGCACCAATATGGTAAAATGGCACAAAAGCAAGAAGCAAAAGGAAGGCATTGAAAAAGGAAACAAAGATAAAAACAAACAAAAAGATGAATAAGACACAAAAAGGGGGGACCAAAAAGATTTGAAAAGTGAAAAGGGAAAAAGAAAAAAGGAAAAATGTGAATGAAGTGATAAAAAAACAGTGTCAATTACAAAAAGGAAGAGAGCCATGGTGTCTCTCTTTCAACCCGTTAAAGAAGAAATGTTCCAAAAGAGTCAAGAAAGTGTGCCATCAATGAATCAAAAGAAGCGCTTTAGGGAAGGTTGAACCAATAAGAGCCAAATTCCTACCCTACCCAAAAAGCCTTCGCAATGACTTCCCAAAAGGTCCTATATGATCTCAAGTTGAGAAAAGCCTACATTAGTGGATACTTACATAAAGGGCAAGCCTATGGTACCTAGCGTCAGGCTTAGGGTCTCTTTTTTGAGAGAGCGAGTGTGAAATCCTCTACATTGATTTGTGTGCAAATACTCCAAAAGGTGAGGTGCACTTAGGAAGAGCCGAGGATGTACGAGTTTGGGGTCCACAATAACCAAAGTGTTTTGAGAAAGGCTCCTTGATGGATCGAGTCAACCCTCGAAGCTCTTGTGTCACGCTTAATCCACAAAGCTTCAAATTTTCAAAAAGGTGTCAATGATACATTTGCATTAGGGACAATTGTTACTCCCAATTGATGTTTGTGAGGTTACCCTCGAACAAATAGGGCTTGTTTTGATGTCTTTTCTCTGAAAGTTAGGTCTTAATTTTTATTTGCTTGAGGACAAGCAAAGGTTTAAGTTTAGGGGAGTTGATAACTAGGAATTTGGCATGTTTTTAAACCCTTTCTTGCTCAAGCTTTGTGCATAAAATGTGTTACACTGACCTTGAATTGCTTACAAGTGCGCTATTTTGCAGGTTTGAGCGACAAAAGGACGAATATCGTCAAATCGGCTCAAAAAAGGAGTGAACCGGCTAAGCGTCAAAGGAAGAAGTAGAAGGACTAAAAAGTAGCCTGTGCGGACCGCACTATTTTGGTGTGCGGCCGCACAGGTCGATTCAGAGAACAGATCAGGTGAAACTTCTACTGCGCGGACTGTACTGATTTGGTATGCGGCCGCGCACGAATGTTCAGAGAAGGCCCAGTTCAAATGCAGATCCACGCGGACCGCATCCACTTTCATGCGGTCCGCAATCATGAAGATCAGAGAGAGAACTATTCAAGGCAAAGTCCCCATGCGACCGCATGCCAAAACAGTGCGGCCCGCGTGGGTGAAGAATCAGAGAGTTCACAGTCAGAGGATTTACACAGTGCGGCCGCGTTCCATTTCTATATGGTCCGCACTACTGTACCTACGCGGCCGCGTGACATAAGTGTGCGGTCCTCATGACTTGTTCCAGTGCCAGAGAATCTGAAGCTCAAATGCCCTACGCGGCCGCACGTCAAAAGTGTGCAGTGAGACCCTCAGGGGTATTTTTGTTTGAAAATTACTATGCAGTATAAATAGCTTCTTTTGCTTTTTTAGGTTATGTAATATATTAGATAGCAGCAGCTGAGCTCGTGAGAACACATTTTACGCCTATTTTGGGTAATTAATGGGTTAGATTATTTAATGCTTGGATGATTGTGGGTGTTAGAATTTGGGTTGATTGAATATTTTTCATTTGGATTTTGTGGTTGCAAACACTAAATCAAGTTTTGTGGGTTTGGGATCTTCTTGAGAAAGAGAGTCTAAAATCTCTCAATCAATTCCAACAAGGATTTGGGATGGACCCATGAGAATGGTAGTCCCAAGTAACGGGTATAACCCTCGAAAGAGTAATTACCTAACTTGAGCCTAAAGTTGCTTGGGCAAATTAGCATACCCAATTGGTCTCGAGAGAGTCAATTGGGCAAAATTGTTCTCTCTACCGAGAGGTGTGAGAATGAATACATACAGAAACGGTTATCCAATAATCTCATCATATCATCTTTGCATTGAATTTCATTATCAGTTAGTTATTCCACCTAGGTAAATGGTACTACCCTAGTCCCCTGTCCTATTTGCATATTACACTTTAAAATCAACCTTAGCATAATTTAGATTTCATACTAGTAGTTGATAAAATAGTTTGTAAAGAGAAAACACAAATATGTTTGAAGCCAAATTAGAAGCTAATTCGCAATACTAGTGCATCGTAATTTCTCACTCCAAATTCCAACTCCCTGTGGATTGACCCCAAATCACTATTCGGGTAAAAGTTAATTGTGCCCTCTCTTCCTTCGGGTTGAGTTTGCTACGATCACGAGCCAACTCAATATCATGAGAAATATCAACTGCACCGTCAAAAGAAATACCCAAGACTCTCTCTCGAGTCATTAGAATATGAAAGTGATAGTTAAGTCCATCCATAAACCTCTTGATCCTCTCACCGTCAATCAACACCATACACGAGGCATGATGGGCTAACTCAGAAAATCTCACATCATACTATGTCACAGTCATATCTCGCTGACGAAGCCACTCGAACTCACTACGCAGCTCCTCTCTCTGCGACTGTGGTACCCACTTCTCCAAAAATATAGTGGATAACTCATGCCATAACAACGATGCAGCACCTGGCGGCCTACGCCGCTCACATGCCTCCCACCATGTGAAGGCAGCGCCAGTGAACTAAAATGTGGTGAATTCTACCCCGTTGGACTCCAAAATCCCTGTCGTCTGAAGCATGTGCTAACACTTATCAAGAAACCCCTAGGCATATTTGCCCTGAGCACCACTGAAAACTAGAAGCTGAAGCCTACCGAACCTCTCGAGATGATGCTACTCGTCGTCTGGCATAACTGGGACCACAAAATCCTAAACTGGTACCACCGGTTGAGCTGGAGCTGCTCCCGGTGTTTGTAAACCCTGTATCACCTGCTCAAGTGTGCGAGCAGCGGGGGTTCGACTGCCTCCCCCTGTCTGAGAAGTAGCCGCTGTAGTGGTGGATGAGACTACGTGGGCTAGGCCAGTGCAAAATGATAAAATCTGGACCAAGGTCTCTTGGAGACCCGGAATAACAATGGGCACTGCTGGTGCCTGCACAGGGGCTGCTGGAGCATCAACAATCGAAATCTGGCCTTGAACTGGGGCAACTGGTGGGTCAACAGGTGCTGCCCCTACTACTCTGTCTCGACCACGACCACCACCGCATCCATGGCCTCGAGGGGGTGGTACTGGTGGTCGTCCTCCACGTTCGGTAGCACGTGTTCTCGCCATCTACGAGAGAATCGAATACAGAAGTCTAGTTCTTGGATCAACAAGGTTGCACGACAAGAATTTCAAGAATATGAAGTTTTTCCTAAAGGTTCTACAGTCTCCCGAGAATAAGTACAGACATCTCTGTACCAATCCGCGAGACTCTACTGAACCGGCTCATGACTCGCGATACCTGGTAATCTAGGCTTTGATACCAACTTGTCACGACCTAAATCGCGATCATGATGGCGCCCAACACCTTGTTAGGCAAGCCCAACAATTAGAACCTTCTCAACCCAAGTTACAAATATCCTTATCATTATTGAATTTAATAAATCAACTAAGCAAAATTTCAGTCTGTGATATTAATAAAAATTGTGCGGAAACCACAATAATATCAAGATAGCCCATATCAGGTCTGGCGTCATAGTCAGAGCCTCTAGATACGACTGAGCAACATCCTATACACACGAAATTCTAGATGTGGGAGTAAAAGAAAGACAAGATAAGAAATCGGGTCCTGCGGACGCCAGCACCTACCTCGACGACTCCGATAATTGAACTAGGCAGCATCAACAAATTCAGCTATGCCTCCGGTATCCCTATATTTGCACACAAGGTGCAGGGATTAAAGTGAGTACTCTAACTCCGTGAGTAATAGCAGTAAGTAACAACTCAAACTAAGGAATCTCTTAAGAACACTATACAGTTCTATAACCAACGGTAAAGGCAATAAAAATCAGCTAATCAGGGAAAAATCAGCGAAAATCTCTTACAATTTGACAATTAATACTGCTGCGGCGTGCAGCCCGATCCGTACATAATACTGCTGCAGAGTGCAACCTGATCCAATTATAGCATATACTATTGTGGTGCACATCTCGATCCAATAATAATAGTTAACTGCGCTCACTAGGGGTGTGCAGACTCCGGAGGGGCTCCTACACCCCAAGCGCTATAATACTGCAGCATGCAGTCCGATCCACCTAGTATATCACTACGGTGTGTAGTCCATTCCATATAAGATACTACTGCGTCATGCAGTCTGATCCATATATGTATATGTGTATACTGCTGCGGCGTGCAGCCTGATCCGGTGTACATCAAATACCCTCACTATGGGGTCCTTGACCCCTCTCAATCAATATAGACTTTGCCTCTCGGGCCCACTCATCTATGATGGGGTTTTCAACCCTAGGTATTCCTTATTTGGAGTGCAAATTGCTAAGACCGATTCATTTTATGTTTTACAACTAAGGATATGACTGAGAGTATGTATTCAACTTGTAAAGTAAGATCAATTAGCTCAACAAGCTCTCTAAGGGTTCCATAGATCGGCACAAGTCCCCAAACATCGCAACTTGCCCAAAATATACGGATATAAGCTCAGTCTCAGTCAAAAGTATAGTTGAATCATCAATCGGGATGGACTGAGTCCATATCCCCAACGGTTACATCACCACGCTCATCATAGATCATGTATCTCATCTCAACATAACACTACATAGTACAAATACGGGGTCTCAAAGCCTCAATATATCATTCATAACAATTACTTACCTCAAGCTGGCCGAAATCCTAGCTTGCCTTGCGCTTCCCTCGCAAATCAACCTTCTCAAGTGTAGAATCTGACCAACACCACAAGTAATACGTTAAAATAAGCTAATGGGACCTGACCTAATTGAAAGAACTCGAAAAAAACACCCAAAAACATGAAGTTGGCAAAACCCGAGCCTCGGACCACTTCTCAAAAAATTATAAAATTCACATTACCCAATTCCTCGTCTCGCCACGAGTCCGTACCTAAAAAATTTATCAAAATCGGAGTTCAATTGCTCCATCAAATTCCAAATTTACATTCCGAAAACCAAGCCCTAGTTCATCCAATTTTTACCCATATTTTTATGAATTAAAGGTTGAATCTTCAATAAAATGGCATTTCTAAGCCACGAGACTTACCTCCAATCACTTCTCGTTAAAATTCCCTTCAAACTCTACCAAAAAGCTCTCAAGGTGGTACAAAAATGGCGGAAATATCAAATGGGTTGCGGATGAAATATTCTATAAAACCCTTCTGCCAACAGCAATTTTCGCTTCTGCGGACGAATTACCGCACCTGCAGCTCCCTCTTTTGTGACCGAACGACCGCTTTTGCGGTCTAACTTAACTCACCAGGGACCACTTCTGCGATCTAAAACTGCTCATGCAGTCACCACTTATGCGTATTTTCTTCCGCACTTGCGGTACATGCCAAAGCCTCCCAGACCACACCTGCAACCCAAACACCGCATATGCGGAACCGTCTATGCGGTCCCTTTTTTTCTGCAGATGCGGAAACAACAGAACCTAAATCCCAAAAATCATGCAACAACTCCAAACTCTCTATTTAACCATCCGATCTCACCCCTAGGCCCCCGGGACCTCAACCAAAAGCACAAACATGATCCATTACCTTATTCTGACTTTCTCGAATCATCAAATCACTACCATTAACATAAAAATCATCAATTTTCACCAAATCAAAGCCTAAGTTCTTCAACAACTTCCGAAATGTACTTTTGATCAAAAACCCGACCAAATGACATCCAAATGACCTAAGATTTGCAGACATATCCAAAATCACCTTACAAAGCTACTGCATCTCTCGAAATTCCATTCTGACCCTCGGATCAAAATCTCACCCATCCACCGAAATTTGCCAAAATTCAAACATTGCCAATTCAAGCCTAATTCTACATCGGACCTCCAAATTCAATCCCGATCGCACTCCTAAGTCACAAATTAGCCCCTGAAGCTAATCGAACCACCGAAGTTCACATCCGAGCCTTCTAACTATGTAGTCAACTTCCACTTGATGTTTCTAAAACAAGCTTCCTTCTAATAGGATAAGTGCATTATTTCCAACTAAAACTAATCTAATTCTACCCGATCAACTCAAATACTGATATAAGAACATGGAGCAACACAATATGGGGGAACCAGGGTAGTAACTGACGTGACGACGGGTCGGGTTGTCATACAAACTCTACGCGCCATGCGTCTCTGAGACTCTGAGGGACAAATTTTCTCATGAATATATCTGAGAACTAGGTCCAGGTCGGTGAGGCAGCCTCGGCTGGACTATCTATCTCATAAGTGCACCACCAATCATAGGCGGATCCCTAAAGCTGGAGAGCTGTGAAGAAAACTCCCCTGCACTCTACTATGCCCGTAGTGCGAAGAATACAGTGACACTCCTCTGGAAATCCCAAAGCATCGTCTGATGCAAATCCACTGAATACAGGAGGCTTGTATTTCTTGAACCTCTTAAGCCTCAATAGCTCATCCTCAGAAGTCGTTGCCTTGTCCTCAGGCTGAACGAGCACTACAGGCGGTACGGGAATAATCTCAGGAACCTGCTCAACATGCACTTGCTGCTCACGAATACAGACGGTGGGAGTCTGTGCTCCTCCCCCGGCTTGAGATATGGCTGCAGCAAGAGGAATCAACCCTGTCTGAGCCAAGGTGGTGTACATACTCAAGAACTTAGCAAAAGTCTCATGAAGAGCTAGAGTAGTAGTGGTAGTGGTAGACGTGCCAGGTTCCTGGGCTCCGGCTGGATCTGTTGGTAGTGCCTCATCGGTAGCTTGCATCCTCTAACTCTAACCCGGCCCCAGCCTCTAATAACTATAGTTGGGGGATTCGGTGCCTGATCATCTCGAGTAGCATATGTCCTCAGTATCTGTGAGAGAATAGAAGATAGAAGTTTAGAATTGGTGATGTCAAAGAGATGTTGCACGACAAGGAAATCAAACAAAATGAATTTTTTTCCAAATAGTTACTTAGCCTCTCGTAGATAAGTACAGACGTCTCAGTGCCGATCAATGGGATTCTAATAAACCGGCCTGTGTTCCGTTACTCCTATGAACCTAGAGCTCTAATTCTAACTTGTCACGACCCCAGTTCGCCCTTCGTGAACATGTCATGATGGCACCTAGTCCCTATAACTAGGCAATGTAAAAATTAACATAGCTTGCAAAATAATTTAATTAAAAATGAACAACTAAAAGAAAACTAAATATAAATGCCGATGGGAATATACAACTCAATAATGCGAAAGTCTACAATATCACCCAAAACCCGAAAACTCACAGGAACACAGGCTAACGAAAAATAAATACATTGCTCTAACTCCAAAATGCCTAAAATGAACAGTATGAAAGGAAACGCGAACTGCTAAAGCTAGAATAAGAAAGAGAGTCCTAGTCTGCGGACGTTGCAGATGTACGTCGAAGTCTCTGCTAGATCTCTCCGCCTTGAGGATGCTATGACTGGACAGAGCAACCTGGATCTGCACATGAAAAATATGCACAAAAGGGGATAAGTACACCACAACGGTACTTAGTAAGTGCCAAGCCTAACCTCGTCAAGGTATTGACGAGAAGGTCAGGGCCTTACTAAGATAACAAAATAAATGATAGGATAAGGAAAACAGTATAGATAAAGTCTACAGCGAGAATCTAACAGGATAAATAAGTAATGCAGTAATAGAAAGCAGAAATAAGACAATACAAGGAAATGCTGCTCACAACAAGAATGATAACCGGGGATATCTTGGTATCACGAGGATCTCGTTGTATCCTAACTGTATACACGAGGGATATCTTAGTATCCCGAGGATCTGTTGGTATCCATAATAGCTATTTCTGGGATCTCTTGGTATCCTAAAAATTTGTTGGTATCCTCAATAGCAATTCAGGGATCTCTTGGTATCCCGAGAATATCTTGGTATATATATATATATATATATATATATATATATATATATATACATGTTCCAGGGATCTCTTGGTCTCCCGAGATACCGTCCCGTAGTTCCAAACTTAAAACATACAATAACAGCTCAAACAATAAGAAAAATACTAAACTCAAAACAATTAATAGCAAATTCTAGCCTAACATGCTTCATGAAGTACAAACAAGACAATTTAAGCAAATAGGCAAGTAAGTCAACTAAATATGCTTCTCTAAGCTAACACATGAGAGCTTACAATTACGATAAACAGATAAGCAAGAAAACTCAATTGAAATACTTCAAGTAAAAATGGATTTTTCAACAATTAGCTCATGTACGCGCTTGTCACCTTACGTACGAGGCATCCAAATATCAAATATCATTTCCTAAGGGGAAAAGGTCCCCCACACAATGTTAGACAAGCCACTTACCTCGAACCGGCGCAACAATTAACTAGAAACCACGCCTTTGCCACTAGTATCCAACTCCAAATGGCCCAAATCTATTCAAATCAATTTCATGTCATAAATAATACCTCAAGTAACTGATTCTGCTATTTAATTTAAGCTAAGACACAAATTTAGGTAAAATGACAAAAATGCCTCTCATGCCAACATCTCGGAACTGGATAATTTTAACACTTTCAGAATTCTTGTACTCTCACGAGTCTAAGTATAACAAGAACACTGAAATTAAAGTCCAAATGACCCCTCAACTCCTGTATTAGAAGTCGAAGAACTTTTCCCCTAATTTCTACCAACATTTCGAAATTAAACGATGAAATTAACTAAAGATTGATAGAATATAATTAGAAAGGATTAAAGAAATGCTAACCAATAATATCCTCTTCAAAATGCTCTTAAAATCGCCATCTCTTGATCTCCAATTCAATTTTCCAATTTTTGAAACTAAACCCTCGAATTTTACTATTTCTGGCCAGCTATTTTCGCATTTGCGGTCCTGGGACCGCAGCTGCAGTACCGCATCTGCGTACAAATAGTCTCCCGACAATTTCAATTAGCATAAACAGACTTGGGGAGTGCAGTTAATAGGGAATTAGGGCGTTAATTCTTACAATGACCGACTTGGTGGTCACAACATCTAAATACAACAAGAGAAAATCAATGTACAAATAAAAATTCCCAAACCTAATCCTAATCTCATTAGTGGCTATCACCCTCTCCTCTCTCTTTTCCTCTTCCATGTCAACATTCAAAATTAATTCAGCTATGAATAGGCCATGTTCGCTCCACTTTGGGATCATGGAGAAGATACAACTCATATAAGAAACTTTGATTATGAAATTTTGAAACTCATGTTAACAGATATGAAATTCAAAAAATCTACTCTAGGGTTTGAGAACAATCTAGAGAGAAAACTAGCAAATAAAATAGAATCTTGGTTCAACAATGGGGAAGACAATGGCGTTGTGGGAGAGAGATCGTGTGGAGATAAGATACTATGTAGTAATTTTGGGAGAGAATAAAATGTAAGAATGACAGACAAATATTAGACAATATATTTAATAACTTAATGGTAGGAAGTGACCACAAATATATATTTTGATATGAAAACTAAAAGATAGCTATAAAAATAAAATTTTAAAATTGTTTTTATTTATAATAAATAAAGTGTAAAACTTTGTTATAGAAGGTAAAATTTTCAATAATGAATACTCTTTTACTTTTCCGAGATTATCATTAAAAAGGAGCCACACAACTCTAGCTTCTGATCAATGACTAGAGGCAGATTTACCTGGAGGGGGGCGGGGTACATGCACCCATACTCCCCTCCCTAGACAATGTATAAAAAGTACCAATTTTATAATTATCTATAGAAATATGTCTTTGGGCACCCATGATCAATTGATTACCTTAGTTCACTGGTATGTTGGTGCCCCTGTGGTCCCTCAAGTTAAGAACTTTTTTTTTACATTTCAAAATCCTTTTTGAATGAAAAGAAAAAACATATCTCACATTTTAGGGGAAATTTGGGTATAATCTCCCTCTCTCTATCGGCTCTATGTAATTAAATTTTTTCTTAAAAAAATAATAAAAAGTCTCTTTTGATAAAAAGTAAAAATATCTCACATTTTGAGGGAAAATTTGGGTATAATTGATCAAATCCCTACAAAGAAACTACACTATTTTCCTCTCAAATCTCTCTACGTACTTCTGCAAATCAGATCAACTTACATTTCAAAATCCTTTTTGAATGAAAAGAAAAAACATATCCCACATTTTAGGGGAAATTTGGGTATAATCTCCCTCTCTCTATCGGCTCTATGTAATTAAATTTTTTCTTAAAAAAATAATAAAAAGTCTCTTTTGCTAAAAAGTAAAAAAATATCTCACATTTTGAGGGAAAATTTGGGTATAATTGATCAAATCCCTACAAAGAAACTACACTATTTTCCTCTCAAATCTCTCTACGTACTTCTGCAAATCAGATCAACTTTCTTTTGCAAACAAAGGTCACATATTTTTCGAGTTTTTATTTATTTATCAAAATCTTACTTCTTCTATGTTTCTTTATCTTTTTTCTTTTAATTATGAAGTTGGATTGTAATATTATTGATTGTTTGAATGTTTAAAATTTATTATGACAGTCAAGAACAAGGAAGTGTTATAATCGATACTAAGAAGCTTTAAATATCGTCTTGAGTTCTTCAAAATTGGTATTGCTCTTCACTTCTTCTAGCTTCTTAATGTCAAATATTCTGCCATTTAATTTTGACATTCCTAAGACTACTAAAAATTGAGAAATGTACAACAAATTATTAGTAACTTGACTAATTTTTATCAAAGTATTCAGTTTTATATGAAAATAGGGGAAAGCTATCTACTCTCATAAACTTACCAACTTTAATTAAAGGTGACCTTTTCTTGTTGTGTTACCCTATTCATATTTGCTTGAACTTTTTTTTGTGTAAATGTAGGAGTATTAATTATTATTTGCTCGTGAACTTGTTGTCATCGTAAATTATATTTGTTGTCCCTATAATTAGACCAACGTCTATAAAAAAAATAATGGTGCACCCATTCTCTTGGAATCCTGGATACGCCTCTGTCAATGTCAGTTACACAATGGAGGTATAATTAATGTAAAAGGGCCTGATATATCCCTCTATTATGGCATATTATTCAATACCATCCCCGGTTATACTTTTCATCCATTAAAGCCCTTACCGTCCAATTTTATATGTGCCCATAATTTAACGATTGGGACACGTGGTATGCTCTAAGAAGACCAAGAACCCACTATACTAAATAAGACTAACCCGCCGCAATTCCCCTGCCCCGCCTACCCGTTCACAAAACATAACCCATCCATGCGCCGCCCGCCCGTTCACAAACCATACCAACTAAGTAAATGCACTAAAATCTTATGTGAAGAACCGGACCGTCATCACAGTAATTATCACCCCGTTATGTTGAAATTACATGTTTCATGCTTTTATATCAGTGTTAGAGTCTATTGGGGGAGTTAGGAGTGAATTGGATTGAAAATGAGGCATATAGACTTTTTAAAGGAAACTTAATAAGGAAAGTCAACTCGGAGTTGACTATTTAGTTAGAGGGCTCAGAATCGGATTCTAATGATTTGGTTAGTTCCGGGAGGTGATTTGTGACTTAAGGGAGCAATCGAAATTGAATTTGGAGGTCCGGTGTAGAAATAGGCTTCAATTGGCTATGGTTGAATTTTGTCGAAATCCGAACGGTAGGTGAGATTTTGATCCGGGAGTCGGAAGGGATTTCTGACAGTTGCAGTAGCTCCGTTAGGTGATTTTGGATGTGCCTGCAAAATTTCAGGTCATTCGGAGGTCGTTTGGTCGGGTTTTTGGTCGAATGTTGATTTCGGAAGTTTGAATGAAAACTTAGGCTTGGATTTGCTGGGATTCGATATTTTCCATGTTTGAGGGCGTGTTTTTATGATTGGAACAAGTTCGAAACATGTTATGGAGTATGTTGGTGGTTTTCGTTGGGGTCCCGGGGGCCTCGGGTTGATTTTGGGGGTCCAAACAGACCATTTCTTGTATTTTTGAACTGCTGTTGGTTGTTGGTTTTGTTGCAGACGGATGCTCTATGCGATCGCATAGAGTAGATGCGATCGCATAGAAGGATGGAAGTGAACCCCCAAGTTGTTCTATGTGATCGCGTAATAGGGGATGCGATCGCATAGGTATTGGAACCTGGCACTCTGCGATCGCAGGGTCACTTGTGCGAACGCATAGGGTAAAATGATTCGGGGTGCCTAAGAAGCTAGTGTTCTATGCGATCACGTGGTCGGTTTGCGATCGCATAGTAGTAATTTGGAGCCTGGGTGAGATGTTCTACACGATCGCAGAGAGGAAGTGCGATCGCATAGCCTTAATTAATTCGAGCTATCATTTGTTCTATGCGATCACAATGATGGGATGCGATCGCATAGTGTAAACGTCTGGGCAGATTCTTTAATTACAGAAACATTTCCTTACGGGTTCATTTGCAAAACCCTCCAATTTTGAAGCTTAGAGAGAGAAAGTGAAGGGAAATAGCTGGGAGATCATCGGGGTATTGTCGGAGGTAAGTTTCGTGGTTTAATTACACGCTTTTATCGTGAAATCATCGTTTATTTCTATGAAAATGGAGGATTAAAGGTGGGTTTTAGCCCTAGGCCTAAAATTATAGAAAAATACCGATTTGAGCGGGCAAATGGAGTCCGAATTTGGTAAATTTGATATTCCTAGACTCGTATTGAGACGAGGGTTCCGAATATATAACTTTTATAATTTTTCGAGAAGCGCACCAAAAGTCGAGTTTTGACAACTTTGTGGGTTTGATACAATTTGGGTTATTTCGAATGAATTGCGTGAAATTAGCATATATTGATGCATTCTCTATGATTTTGAGCAGATTTGGCATCCGAGGAGATTGATTTGCGAGGCAAGTGCAAGGCGGATTGAAGCTTCTACCGGTTCGAGGTGAGTGGTAGTAGTAAACAATGTATTGAGGGTTTGAAACCCCGTACTAGCACTTCACAGTGCTATATTGAGATGAGACACGCGTTCTATGACGGGCGTGGTGACATTGTGATTGAGGGTTCGGACTTGGTCCTTCCCGACTAATAGAATACTGTGTTGTATGACTGTTAATGAGATTATAACTGTGCAATTGGGCTAATAGCCATGTTTTGGGCCTTGTGCCTATCTGTGGAGCATTAGGGAACCTATAGAGCTAGGTGACCCTTATATCATGTTAGGAACATACACTCAGCCGGAACTACAACTGTATAGCACATTACGAGCCAGTACTAGATGTGTACTTTGAAAGATACTACATAGGGTGGAATTCCCTATTCTAGCTGAGTGAGCCTGAGAGGCCGGGTCTATATTGACTGGGATAGGGTCGAGGGCCCATTATGAGGTATTATATATATATATATATATATATTGGATCGGACTGCACGCCGCAGTAATATACATGTAATATACATGTATTATACATGTAATATACATGTAATATACATGTGGGACGAACTGCACGCCGCAGTATTATTGCGCTTGGGCTGTAGGAGCCCCTTTGGAGTCTGAGTTTGCACACATTCTCGGTGAGCATTGGTGTATATTATGGGATCGGGCTGCGCGCCGCAACAGTATAAATATATATACATATATATATTGGATCGGACTGCACGCCGCAGTAATACATGTGTGGATCGGGCTGCACACCGCAGTATCATAGCGCTTGGTCCTAGAGAGCCCCTCCTAGAGAGCCCCTCCGAAGTATGTATGTATTAAATGGAGCGGGCTGCACGCCGCAGCGGTATATGTATTGGAGCGGGCTTCACGCTGCAGCATTATACTTATTCATATCCTATTACCTACTTAAATACTTATACATTATAGACATAGGTATGTGTCTCCATATATTGAGATGGCCGTACACTGTAGGGGTACGAGTGAGGGTTTGATCAGTGTGGGATCTTGTAGAGATAAATGTGTACTGGAGATCAGAGTACTTACCACATTCTCAGTGAGCATTGGTGTACATTATGGGATCGGGCTGCGCACCGCAGCAGTATAAATATATATACATATATATATTGGATTGGACTGCACGCCGCAGTAATACATATGTGGATCGGGCTGCACACCGCAGTATCATAGCGCTTGGTCCTAGAGAGCCCCTCCGAAGTATGTATGTATTAAATGGAGCGGGCTGCACGCCGCAGCGGTATATGTATTGGAGCGGGCTTCACGCTGCAGCATTATACTTATTCATATCCTATTACCTACTTAAATACTTATACATTATAGACATAGGTATGTGTCTCCATATATTGAGATGGCCGTACACTGTAGGGGTACGAGTGAGGGTTTGATCAGTGTGGGATCTTGTAGAGATAAATGTGTACTGGAGATCAGAAATACTACTGTAGTGATGACTTACCTGTGAGGGTTTGCCTTAGAACTGTTTAGTAATAGTACAGGAGTTCTTACTTTCGGTTATTGTTTATTATTGTTACTCACTGAGTTGAAATATACTCACCTCACTCCCCTGCACTTTCTGTGCAGATCCACAGGTGCCCGAGAGCAGTTGAGACATCGTAGCTGCTGATCATCGTCTACTTTTGCGGAGACTACGAGGTAGCTGCCAGCGTCCGCAGAGCCTGTGTTTTCTCCTTCTTTATCATCTTGTTGATTTTTTTTGCCTAGACTTGTTTGTATTAGGATGTTATTATGTAGAGGCTCAGTCTCGTGACACCACGATATGGTTGGGACCGTATTTTGTATGTTTTTACTATCTCGCTCATTACCTGATATGATCATTTACTGTTTAAGTTTAATTTGATTAATTAGAATTAATAACTGACTGGTTTAAGGGATAATATGGTCGGGCTTGCCTAGCATTATGTTGGGCGCCATCATGACTAGGGTTTGGGTCGTGACATCTTAGTAAAAAAACACATAAACAAAAGATCAAAAAGTGAGAAAAAGGAACGACGAACGGGATGGGTTTCATCTAAGGTTTTCATCATTGACAAATTTGCGGATCTGAGACTCAAAAATGTGTTATGTTCTACAAAATTTCATGATTCAGCTAAGTAAAGTTGTGTTTCTGCTAATTTTATTGAAGAATGTTCGATTTCTACCTGATGATTCGAGCTAGGGTTTTTTTCCTGGTAAATGTGCATATCAGAATGTTATTATACATGCTTCTTACTATGTAGTTTGTCAATTTAATGTTATTTTGTCGTACGTGTACATCTTTTGAGGTGATCCTTTAATTTCTATTTTCTGATGGTCTATTATTGCTTTGAGTTGTGTCTTTTTGATCGTGTACGATCGAATGAGGTCCAAATATCCTTTATGCATGTGATTAAGTACATTGGAAAGTGGTAGCTATGCATTCTTTATTGTGATGTTCTCCATTCTTTACTATTTTTTCCCCATTGTTATGCTTTCTTTACTAGTTTTCCCATTCTTTATTGTTTCATTTATGATTTTTTTATTAAGTGGGGTCCATTTTGTATAAAGTTTTTTTACATTGTCTTATTCATGTTTGTAGATGGTTCTTGATGTCCTAGATTTCAATTATAGGGCTGACTGGATTAAAGAGCCATACCTAGTCAATTCAAAAAAGTTGGTCCACATCTGGAAATAAAATGATTCTGACATATTGTCCTTTAAAAATATAGTAGATGAATACATTCTTCTGTTAGGTTATATAGATGTATAAAAATTAATAATTACTAGCCCAACTGGTAAGTATTATAAAGTTAAAGGAGCTATAGGGATCAGACAGTTGCTGGCCCTTGTCTGTGATGAATTTAAGGTACTAAATATCTATGTTGTAGATGAGTGTGAAGAACGTGTTTGTGTCCCAAACATTGTCAACCATAATGAGTCTTACATATCTCAAGTATTAGTTGCTACTGATGATAGTAGTAGTGAAGATGAAGATGAAGATGAAGATTTGGCAGGTTCTAATTGCTTGGCCTATGATTATAAATAGTTAGAACAATTTCAAGCTCAAAGGAATGTGCATCCTAGTGAAAACCTTAATGAATACAAATAAAGTTACAAAGGCATGACTTTCAAGGACATTACTGAAGCTAGAAAGTTCATGAATCTTTATTCATTGGTTAATCAAAAGAAATTAAAGTTGTTGAAAAGTGACAAAATTAGAGTGAGGTATAAGTGTATAGAGGGTTGCCCATTTAAGTGTCTTATTTCCATCAAAAAGGGGAATGGAGGGTGTAGAGTAAAGACACTAAATCCAATACATGACTGAATTCCAGCTTTTGATAATAGTAGGGTTGAATATAGCACTATAGCTTACTATTTCAAGAAAGTTGCAAGACAACCCTAAGTATAAGGTGAAAGAAATGAGGGCAGACCTAAAGAATTCATTTCAACTTAATGCTAGTAAATCTAAGGTTAAAAGGGCAATGATATTGGAGAAGTTGGAAGGGAGTTTCATTAATGACTATAACAAGTTTGAAGCATATGCCAATGCTTTGAGGGACAGTAATCCTGGGAGTGATGTGGTTATTAATCTAAAGAAGCATTGTTGCAAGGAAAAAGGAAATTCCTTAGGATGCACATTTATTTTCATGTATTGAAGATGGGGTACAAAGATGGCTTGAGACCATTTATTGGGCTTTATGGTACATTCTTAAAGAGGAAGGCTAAAGGACATCTACTAGTTGCAGTTGGGCAAGATAACATGAATCACTTTTAACCACTTGCTTGGCCTGTAATTGATAGGGAAACAAAAAGAAGTTGGACTTGGTTTCTGGAGCTTCTTCGCAATTCATTGGACTTGAATATAGGCAATAGAGTTACATTTATGTCAGATATGCAAAAGGTATAACTTTTCTTTACTGTTTCTACTAAATTTTCTTTACTATTTGTTTACTCTCTTTTTTTTAAAACTCTTTACTGTTTCTTCACTCTTTTCTTTACTATTTGTTACTCTCTTTTTTTCAAAACTCTTTAGTGTTTCTTTACTCTTTTCTTTACTGTTTCTTTACTTTCTTTCTAGTTTTATAAAACTCTTTACTCTTTTTTCTCTTTTCTTTACTATTTCTTTACTAATAATGTTAATATGTACAGGGATTATTGGAGGCAATAAAGGCAGTACTTCCTGAATCAAAGCATAGGTTCTGTGTGAGACATGTAGAGTCAAACTGGTGCAAAGAGTATAGAAGTCTTGAAATGAAGAAGTTACTTTGGTGGAGTGCTTGGGCCACTTATGAAGAAGACTTCAAGGATCAGTTGAGCAAGTTGGGATAGTTGAAGGAAGCAGCTGTTACAGACCTGTTAAAGTACACACCCTAGAGTTGGTGTAGGGCATACTTTGACACTGTCTATAAAAGTCAAGGTATGGATAATAATTTTAAAAAATCTTTCAATTCTGGGATATTAAAAGCTAGATACAAGCCCATCATCAAGATGTTGGAATATATAAGACTCAAAGAAATGAATCAGTTGAGAACATATGAAGATGAGGTGAGAACTTGGAAGACAGTCTACAGTCCTCAAAACATAAAGCTTACTGACTATCTGAAGATAGATCAGTCCATTAAGGTTGATTTCAATGGTGAAGATGGATTTGAAATACTAGAAGGAGTTGATAAATTAATTATCAATTTACAGGAAAAAAGATTCACATGTAGAGGATGGGATCTTTCAGGAATCTCATGTCCTCATGCAATAAGATCATGCTTGTATTTAAAGGAAGACCCTTTGAAGGAGATGCACTGATGGTACAGAAAAAAAGCCTTTCTACTTACTTACAAGCATAAATTACAATATGTACCTAGTGAGAAATTTTGGAAACTAGATCTATCTCAAGCCATGGAATCTCCAGAAGTGGTAAAACAAGGTGGAAGGCCTAAAGTCAAAAGAGATAGACAATAAGATGAGGTAATCAAGAGGCAAGGAGAGTGGAGTCAGTCCAGAAAAGGCAGAATTATAACTTGTGGCAATTGTGAAGAGGCAAACCATAATGTAAGGGGATGTAAAAAGGTATAGACCCAATACTTAGCTAATAAACATAATCTACTCCAACAATTTCTTTTTTATTATACTTAATTGATATTAACTATTTCTTTTTTATATTAAATAACCAATGTATGTGCAGAAAGTGACAAAGAAGAAGTATCCATCAAACAAAAATGATGGGCAGACATCTAGGGCTAAGAAGCCAGCCAAAAGACAAAAGGACTTTAATTAATGAAGACACTGGTGATGATGAGGTATTGGCAGATATCAATTTATCAGCATCCCAAGTGCCCCAAACAAGTGAAGGCATTGGCAGCAGTTAGTCATTTATCTTTATGCCCACTCCAACTTTGAGTGCTTTTTCTAATTTTGATGATGGACCTGAACCTCCATTAAGGCCTAGTATTATATTAGAATCACAAACTAGACTTATGAAAAAGCAGAAGGTTGGTATGTATACTGGCACAATGATAATCAAGTTTAGAGGAGATAAGTGAACTTACTGATCTTCCATACTCCCCAATAAACTTGACATGGAAACAATTGGATATGAAAACAAGACAAAGAATTGGGAAGTTAAAGACAAGAAAGGGGCCTTGATAATCTAATTAGGACTTATTTTGTTAGTTTGTAGCTAAAGTGAAACTTAAACACTTTGTTTATTTTTGTTAGCATTTGGAGTTGGATGTCTTGTTATTACGAAGGTTGATTGTGTTTTTGAAGTTATAGTCGTGGCATTCAATTCTCTAACTTGATTTAATAGGCAGAATTATGACCTGTTGAATTTGTTACTGCCCAATTTTTGTTATTGTTACTGCCCAATTTTTTTGCATTATACTATCCAGTTTTTTTTTGCCTTGATGCTGCCCAATTTTTGGCCTTGTTAATATTGTCCTTAAGTAGTTTTTTTGTATTATAGTACTGCAGTTTTTTTGGCCTTGTTGCTGCCCAATTTTTTTGCCTTGTTACTGTTGTCCTTAAGCAGTTTTTTTTGCATTATAGTGCTGAAATTTTTTTGGCCTTATTGTTGCAATTTTCTTCTACTTTTAGGCTAGTTAACAGTTTAAGTAAGCTTTCGTACCGTTCATAGACCAGCAACTCCACTCAACTCATATAGTTCTTTTTTGGATTTTAGAATCATATATCAGGAGAGCTCAGAATTATCATAAACAACATTCTAATAGTCATTAAGTTAACAATATCATTACAATACAAAATCCAACCATTAAACATCTAACAGAAACTCCCAACAAGTTCAACATTCCAATATTCAAGTGTAAATACAACATTCGCCTTCTACAGACTACTTTTAACATAATTTCACTTCATTATATAGGAGAATGCATATCCAACTATTAGCGAGCATAAAATTGTGATGATCATCTTCAACTTCACCACTTTTTTCTTACAATTCCATATTTCTTTAACTTCAAAATTCTTCATAGAATCTATGAGTTCAATCTTTTTAGTCAGCCCGTCTCTTTCAACCTTAAGAACTTCCAGCAAAACATTCAACATCTTAATCTCGCGATTTGCAGCTTCTAATCATACATTATTAATAACAATTAAAGAAGCATCAGGATACTCTTCATCATGCTATTCCCAAAACCCCCATCCTTCACTCTACACAAACCACAAGAAAATAAATTCAAAATAAAGAGTTTTGGGATATTTGTAAATTGAAATAGAGAAATAAAAATTACCTAAGGTTTAGGACATTTGTAAAATCTTCTACCAGCGTATAAGAGAGTTTTTGAAGTAAAGTGATTAGCAACTTCCCCACATCGGTAGATCCTCTTCGATGAACAACTATGTTCCGACATTGTACAACACTTTCCGACCAACTGAATACTTAGCAATGGGAGCGACGAAAAAGCCCTAGAATTTTGGTTGTGTTTTTACAATGGGTTTTTGATTTATGGGTTTATCAGAATGGGAACGATGAAGAAGCATGAGAATTTTGGTGTTTTGTTTGTGCTTTTACGGTGGTTATTTGATTTACGGTTTATGAACAGGCGGGCGGGGCAGTGAAATTGGGGCGGGGCAGGTTTATTGAGTGTAGTGGGTTCTTAGTCTTCTCAGATCGTGCCACGTGTCCCAGCCGTTAAAATAATAGCACATATAAAAACTTTGTTGGACGGTAAGGGCTTTAATGGACTGAAAGTATAACGGGGGACGATATTGAACAATATACCATAGTAGAGGGATATATAATCATGGTCCCTTCCATCTCCTCTTCAAACAAATTTTTTCCAAGTATGTGGGACTCCTCTTGAAATTATCATTTCCGTTTCTGTTTTTCTTTTTCTTTTCATGGAGTTTAACGTGATTTCTTCTTTCCAATCTTGTACTGAAAAGTAAGCAGTACTAGAAATTCTTTCAATCTATTCAACCGCTGGAATAAGGGATTTTAATAAGGATTTAAATTTTAATCTACTACTTTGGAACCATTTTTGTCACTATAATTTATTTTAAATTTCAAGTGGATTCAAAAGTCATACATGCATTAAAAAAAATACTGTCACCTTATTCATGGTGTAATTTTCGAATGGAGGGGATAATTGAATACCCCTCCTTACATGTGGCTACGCCATTGTATTCAACTATTGAAGCATTACTTTTTAATAAAAATAAAGTATAAATATCTAAGAAAATAAACAATTCTAATCATTCAGTATTTCATATAATGTTCAAATGTATATGTATACATATAGACACTCCCCATAATCATATTCTTAAATTTATTATAGAAATCAAAATGATTTCCAACGCGATCCCAGTACTACTTTAAAAGTATATGTTTAGATAGTCTTTTACAACACTTATCAACTTTTGGATCACTTTGTAACACTTTTTTGTTATTTTGTGGTTTCCATAAGAAGAGAAAAACTAGACACCAATTGGACTAAGATGTTAATTAAGAAGTCTATATTAATCATAAATCAAGCAGTAGTAGAAATATTGGTGAGCACTATGAACAAACCTTTATTCTCTTTTTGTAAGAAAGAAAGAATATTAAAGGAAAAAAGTGACAAAAATAATAATTCACCTAATCCATGTTTGGGTAGAGAATTGTAGCGGAGGGCCCTATATGGCCCTGCGAATTAATGTCCCTCGCGTCGTTAGAAACTTGGCATGCATGGCAAAAGAGGTTCTAGTGGTAATACATGGAAACTTCAAAATTGGTTTTCCTTCCGCTTTTGAGTTTCAACTAAATAAATAAACAACAAAAGGGAGATAAGGACGTGCATCAAAAACCCTAATAATTCGTGTTAGTTTTAATTAATTAACGATTAAAGAATTGGATGTTGATACAGAGAAGAGATAGGCGGAGCCACAGTATTAGCTGTGGGTTCGGCCGAACCCAGTAGTTTTTGCGTAAACACTGTATTTATATTAAAAATTCTAATGAATATGTATAAATTATTAATTTAGAACCCAGTAACTTAAAAGGATTATAATCCCGAACCCATAAGGTTCAAATCCTAGCTCCGCCTCTAGTCATCGCCCACTAGTATGGGGCTTTAATTTGTTATTTAGGGATTATTATGAGATATTGTTTGGTTCAAAGAATAGTTGTTAGAATGACTTGCGATATGAGGAATTAATGTCATGCAATAAATTATTGGTTTTGACTGGTTTAATCTTTCTAGTGCAAAATTATTCGATGCTAGTCTATGCTTGGCTGGAAAGTTATACCCTGCGCTTCTTAAATTCTGCATAATTAATTAATCATTTTTTGAAGTAATTAAAAATATAATACAACATTTTTGGTTTAAAACCCTAAATAACTATTTTGCATTACTCAGATCACAATAATTAATGGGAATATTTGTTTTTTGAGAGAAAATTTTGGAATAAAAATATATGACATTAGCGCTTAGCTAAGAGAAAACTAATAGTACAAGAATATCTCATGAGAAACATACCCTTACATTCTATTTGCCTAAAATAATACGTAGTATTAGCATATACCATGCCAGTACTCACATTATAAAGTCTAACGCTGCATTAGTTTACAAAGTTTTGTACTAAAAACTAAACGCTGAATTCGTTGTACATAATTTTATACCGAATTTTTTAATATCCTTACCAAATGTCATCTTAAAGTAGATATTTCTTGCATAATAATTATTTATGTATTACTACTCATCGTATGACAATTTCTATTTTACTTTTTTAATAATTTTATTGAAGTGATTACTTATTTACTAACACCAGGATAAAAATAAGGGAATATTACATAAATGTCCCAAAAAATTCACACTTACTAATATTTAGTCATTAATCATAAACTTAACAAAACTAATCAGGCATATATAACAAGTGAAAACCCAAATAAATAAGGTTCTTTTTCTCCAAGAATCACATACGTACAATGATCTCCTTTCATATTTTGAAAGCGTGATCAGCAACATTATATGCAAGACGGAAGAAAATTTTTGGATGAAGTAACAAATAAGGTGATGAAATACAAAAAATATATACATACAAGATTCAAAAATTTAAGCAAAAAAGGATTTTTTTTTTTAGTTTTTTTTTTTTTTTTGTTTGAATGGGTATGGTTGATATTCATCGAAAATACATAGATGAGTCAATATAGAAAATTTGAGGAAGATTAGATGTGATTTGGTATCAAAATTCGTAGTTAAAAATCAAGTTCAAGAAAATCTTATGCCGCACATGTATCAAACATGTATCTCAAACGCAGGTATACATTTGATACAAATATAATAAATATGTAATACACAAATGATACACTCATTATTTTATTCATGTTCATCTTCTACTTCAAATTTTTAATTCAAATCACCTCAAAACTCTACCACATCTTCCCAAAATTGAGTTTCAAGCTTCTTAAGATGTACCCAATCTATTCTAATAACACTCGCTCAAAGAAAGCAACAATTTTACTTTTTTGGATACAAATAACTATTTGGCTAATATTAATAATATATTATAAATTAATCAGTTTTTATAATAAGCTACTTATAAATGAACATAGGATATTTTTCCTAAAAAAACGAATGTCACAATTGGGTATCGTAGAGGAGCTTTCTCAAATTCGAGGTCTCGTGGGGATAAAATGGTGAGCCTAATGGGTATTCTTCGTACCAAACTCTCGTGCCCACCAACCCAATAAATGTAAAGTTACCCGTGGTAAGTGGATAAATAAATGGACTTTTTACCTACCTATATCATATATGAAACCTTATTACCATAAATGTGCATAGTTTGTTAATTACTCGCCTAATCCATGTTTTACCTACAAATTTTGTACTATTTGATTATTAGGTATTAAAAGGGCAGAATATTCCATAAAACACGGGTTAAAATTAATGAGAGAATCTTGGTGTTAATTGATTAAACATTAAATTCAATTTTTAAAAAGGGAAAGGAGATTTCTCAATTACGTATTTTTCTCTAGAAATACAATTCAAATTATCGGAAAAAAAAATGAACAATTCAAATTTTTGAGTTTCAACAACTCAAAGTTGAAAAAATTTGTTCTTCTATATATTTTCCACCATTGATAGCCTTTAAAAAGCTTGAAAGCTTTGAATTCAAATTTGGATTTTCAAAAATAATGATTTGTTTGGATTGGGTATTGTTGTAAATAATTCGGAATATGTTTAGGAGTTTATATCTCAATTTTAAGGGTTTTGGTGAAGATTAGACTTGGTTTTGACTGAATTTCAGATTCAAACTCGAAGAAGAAGAAGAAGAAGAAGAAGACATATTTTCAGAAATTATAGATAAAGTTAAATTGTAGAATTGTAGATACACGGTAGATAAATTGTAGATAAATTGTAGATAAATTGTAGATGAATTGTAGACTGGGAAGACTAAAACTTCTACAAATCTTCTACAATTATATCGAAAATGTCAATTGTGCTACAATTAAAATAAGAATTTGAATATTAAAATTCAATGTATCTATTTTGTAGATATCTTGTAGATAAATTGTAGATTATTTATATTCCGATTGTAGATGCATTATTTTCTGTTTTCACAAATCCAAAACGACTAAAGCTTCTACAAAATCTTCTGCAAAAAATAGTCTACAATTTATCTACAATTTTTCTAATTTGACTACAAAATATCTACAAATTCTGGAAATATGTCTTCTTCTTCTTCTTCTTCATCTTCGAATTTTAATCGACTGTGTTAACTAGTAACCTTCAACCACTGCCCAAAAAAATAATATATATAGTAGTAGAGAAAGTATCAAATATCAAATACTGCTCAAATTATAAAACAAAACATATGCAATATTAAGTACCAATGCAATAGTATTAAAAATAAAAAAGAGAAGTAAAAGATCCCTGTATCAGTGGTGGAAAATGACAAAATAAGTCATTCACAATAACAAAGAAATCAATCACAGAGATTAAATGACAAAAAAGTGAGAATGCAAGATATTCTAGGAAGAAGGAATACTGAATGGTTTCTTTTCTTCGGCTGCTTGAAGTCGTTTGAAAGCTTTTCTTCATGATATGTGAATTAACTGAAGGTAAAACATGTGGGGTGTGGGGTGTGGGAGGAGAGATAGGCGGGTAAATAAAAATTGGAGAATATAAGCTCCTAAATTAAAGCCTAATATTAATGAAGCATAATTATACCCTAAAATTGAATTGTGGTATATAAAAGGTAATTCGGTATGCTGAAATGTAATTAACAAAATCCCTAAATAATGAAGGTAATAAGATTTGGTATATGGTATATGTATGTAAAAATTCCTAAATAATATAAGAAAAAGAACGGAAAGCAAACATATATATATATATATATATATATATATATATATATATATATATATATATATATATATATATATATATATATATATATATATATATATATATATATATATATATATATATGTATATATATATATATATATGTATATATGTAACAAAAAACATACAAAAATTTATTATATTTTTTGGCTATTATTTTCAGAGCGGCTATACAATATCATTTTCCCAAAAAGAATGTCAAGCATTTGTTTCATGATCAAATTACGAAGGGATCTTTACACAAATAGTTGTCCATATTGATTGTTTACTTTTTCTAGCCACATGCATACTTTATAAATTTATTATTCACTTATACATACATATATATATATATATATATATATATATATATATATATATAAATTATGCATATATTATACCTCCGTCAATATTTTTGTTTAAGTGATTGTGTTAGGCGGCCTTTGAGTGAATTCTTCAATTAGAAAATCGAAGAACGAGGCTGGTCTTTTAAATTGGGCCACCTTTCTTTGGTTTCACAATTACTGATTGGGATTTTTTGATTTGGCCCATGGAAAATCTTAGTTTTACATTTTGTTTAATGATTATTGTTAAGACTTAAACAAATAAGTATCTCATTGAACTAAAGTCAAATTTTTGGTAAGTGGTGATACACGCTCTCTGCGATGTATAATTATACATTTTCCCCAAAAAATAATAAAAGCCATTGGTCCAAAGACGATGAGATATCTAGCCTTCGGTCCCCACTCAGCTGGCCTGACTCAACAAATACAACATGCAAAAGAAGATATTAAATATAGTTTCAAACTGGAAAGTTGGAATCAACTCGAACTGTAGTTGAGTGCCAGAAAACTCAAGCAAGTTTTGGTCGAGTTGTGTAGTTAGTGTTGACACAAATTAATAGGTAATAATAATAAGTTCCAAGGAACCTTTGTAAGTTATATTACAATCAGCTATGTCTTGCCCTTCTTATGTTAACACTGGGCATCTTCACACACTACAACTCACACCAGCAGGCCAACTAGCTGACATGGCCCAATATATCGTCGTAGTAGTTTGTAGTTAGTCTTACGTATATAATCACCATATGTTTACTCTTAGCTGATTTTTTGGTCTAGCCTTGCAATTCTTTACCTATTATATATATAGCCTTAGAAAGATTAAATGTGTAACACACAGATATTTTGAATGATGTAACACACAGATAGTTTGATACATTCATTTTCTCAGATATTAAAAACTCCCTCTCTCCGTCTCTATTTCGAGTTAGGGTTTTCTTCTTCAAATTTTTGCTTCCAAGATTCGATTTTGTTGATCTACCATGGTATCAGAGCCCGGAATCGACTAGTACTCGTTTTGAGCTCTCGATCGATCTTACAGTTTTTCAAAGAGTTTCAGTTCGTCGATTTTTACCTATGGTTTCTGAGTTTTGCGAAACTTTGGGAAAATTTGTGAAAGTACTACGATGGAGTTTGTTGTGGGTTTTGTGACGTCGAAATTCGAAGGCTTTCATCTTATCTAACCTTTTCGGCTATTTTCAGTGAAGACCTACTTCTCCAGGTTTTTGAGAAGGACAATAACACATACTCTATATAGCTCCAAGTTCAACATAATTTTTTTGTGATTTTGCTGTTGCATGTCTAATTTCTTTCGATATGGGTAGTACAGTAGGATTTTCAAACGAAGCTAGGAAGACCACTTCTGATGATGGATTTACCCTCTTTTCCATAACCTACTCATCATTATTACATTTACCCATCAGATAGCCTAGGGAGTCATCTGATTTCTGATATATTTGACAGAAATGAATTTGTTCTATGAAGAAAGAATATGCTAGTTGACCTTCCCGCTAAGAACAAACTAGGTCCCATAACTGATCGAGTTTCTCAGCCTAATCTAAATTCTCCTTATTACTCATTTTGGGAACATTGTAACGATATGGTTATAGAGTGGATTACCAATTCATTGTCCAAAGATATAGCTACTAGTGTCATAGGTTTTAGCATTGCTAAGGATATTTGGTATGATATAAATGAAAGATTTGGCCTGTCTAATAATTTCAAATACATTAACTCCAAAAAGAATTAGCAGCTACTTCCGAAAGGTCTACAGACATTGTAACTTATTTCATAAATTTGAGGAGTTCGTGGGATGAAATTACCACTGCCTATGTAGGTCCTGTATGCACATGTAGTTCTTTACCCAAACACATTGAAGAACAAAAAATATTTTGAGGGATATGGTAGAGAGTTTGCTGGTTCTGCTAAATCTTCTAAGCCCTCTGCTTCTCATGCTCATCGTTTCAGCAAAGAGCAATACCAACACCTCATGACACTCTTTCAATAGGCACTAATGTTTCCTCCCTTTATCCCAGAAGGTCCTAGTGGTGAAAATTTTGCCTTTGCCAACTTTGCGGGTATGTTTAGTTGTTCTATTTACTGTTGATGATTATAGTGTATATGCACATTCACAAACAGGTAGAAGTCCTTGGATACTAGATTTAGGTGCCACAAACCACATGACTCCTCACAAACACCTAATCCACAATCTTCAACCTTTAACCACTCCTAACTTGGTTACTTTACCAAATGTTTATAAGGTTAACATTGTCTCTATTGGTTCTCTAACTCTAAGACTAGACATTAATATAATTAATGTTCTGTTAGTTCCATCTTTTTATTTCAACCTCATTTCTATTCACAAGTTAATCACTCAATTACACTGTTATGCTCTCCTTACCAATTCTCGTTGTTATTCACAGGGCCTTTTTCTGAAGAGGCCAATAGAAATTGGTAGGTCTTCAAATGGTCTGTACTATCTCAACCCCACTACATCTACTTCCTTGTCTAATGTGTCACCTTATGTAAATAATACTCAGTGTAATGTTTTCAATTCAGTGTCTACTTGTGATTATCTACCTCATGTAAATTGTTCTCATAGTTCTGCTTATAATTCGTCCAATTCTATTAATAAAACTGATGTTTTCTGGCATCAAAGAATGGGCCACATGCCTTTCAATAGAATGAGGTCTATTCCTTCCTATCTAGTAAACTTTCTACCAAACAACAATTTTTATCTGATGTTTGTCCTATGAAAGACAACACAGACTCTCCTTTTCCAGATAGTGTAATCCATGTTGATGTATATGGACAATATAATGTTAAAATATATAATGGATTCATTATTTTAGTACACTAGTTTACGATTACACTAGGGTGACTTTGGCTCATCTCCTTTCTTGTAAAAACACTGATTTTTCCGTTCTTAAAGCTTTTACTCTTATGGTCCAAGTCCATTTCGAATCTCACATTCAATGCATCGATCTGACAATGCCTATGAATTGGAAAGTAGTTACGAAACACAACAGTTTTTTGCTAACGATGACATATTACATCAAACTACCATTCCTCATTCCCCTCAACAGATTGGGGATGTTGAAAGAAAATATAAACATCTTCTAGAAGTCTCTAGCTATTGTGTTTTAGTCTAGACTCCCAGTGAAGTATTAGGGAAAATATGTCTTAACAGCCACCTGCCTTATAAATATGATGCCTTCCTTTATTTCACAAAATGTTTCCCCCTTTGAGAAACTACACGGTAAGCCTCATTCCTCTAATCATCTGAAGTATTTTGGGTGCCATAAGCAAGACAGAGACAAATTTCAATCTAGAATAATTTTAAGCCTTTTTCTTGGGGTATCCCAGTGCTAAAAAGGTTTACAAGTTGCTCAATTTGGCTAACCACTCTGTATTCTTTTCAAGGGATGTCACTTTCCATGAAAATGTTTTTCCTCATCATTCTTCCATCTCTCCTTCTACTTTTCCTCCCCATCCTTCACTTTGTACTGATACTTCTTCCTTTCATTCTTCTCCTCCTCCTCCTCCTCCTCCTTCTCCTCATCATCCTAGTACCAACCCTTATTTTTCTACTGTCAACCATTCGTCTCCCCTGCCTAACTCTTTTTCACCTCCCAATGACACTACTTTCCCCTGTCCTCTATCCACTTTCCAATCTCCTATTTCTACTCCTTCTTCTTCTTTGCCCTGTTCATCCTCTCATGTTACTCATGTCCTAAGAAAATCCACTAAGACTAGTCATCCCCCTACTTCTCTTTCATACTTCATTTGTTCCTCTGTACCTATTTCTATGGTTCCTCATATTTCTTCTAGTGAGTTGCATTTGCAAGTGTCACAACCCAGATTTTCTACCCTCGGAAGTCGTGATGACGCCTACTAGTGAAAGCTAGGCAAGCTAACCAATCAAATTATTTACCCTATTTTCATTTTAATCCATTAATAATTAAGAACCAACATTTAATAAACTGCAGAATTTAATAAGTAGAAGAGTAAGTTGCAATGTTTTAATAATACTACTAATACCAATCCATAACAAAACTATCCAAACTAGTGTCACAATTTCACATACTGTCTAGGAGTACTACAAATAAAGGTCTAAAAAAAATAATACAACACTATCTCTGGAAATACATAAAAGCAACAAGATAAAGGAGAGAATGAGATGCCAAAGACTGCGGATGCCTGCAGGACTACCTTGGGTCACCGGATGAAAAAGGAGCAACGATCTCACTACAGTTTGAAAGCTATAGCATCGGGATCTACACAAAGAATATAGAGTGTAGTATCAGCACAACCGATCTCATGAGCTGGTAAGTGCCTAGCCTAACCCCAGGGAAGTAGTGACGAGGCCAGGACCAGACAAGCAAATAAACCTGTGCAATCAAATCATATACAGTGGAAGAATAAAGGCATAAATTTACAATTTAAAAGTAAAAGGGGGAGAGAGACATGCTTCGGGGCTATCAAGTAACAACAGGAAATAAATAAATAACCATAAAGAACACCATAACTCAAATATCATCAATAATCAGGAAATCAAGACAAGTGCATGACATCATCCTTCGTGTTTTTACTCTTGTTCTCACCAAATATCAATATAATCAGCAAGACATCACCAATCAGCACGATATCACCTTTCATGCTTTTACCTCACAAAATCATGGCATAGAATAATCCTTCGTGCATTATCACTCATATAAAGGCACAGAATGGTACATCGTGCAGCATGACATCACCCTTCATGCTTTACTGCTCTTCCTCATCCAAACGATAATCACAAACAATAACGGCAAGGAAATAAATAATATCAAAATAAAATCCCCGCAAGGGAACAATAGTACAACAATCCTATCTCAAAGCAACAACATCCCGACAAGGGAACAATATTAAAAGCAACAACATCCCGGCAAGGAAACAATATTAAAAGCAATAACATCCCGACAAGGAACAATATTAAAAGCAACAACATCCCAACAAAGGAACAATATTAAAAGCAAAAAAATCCTGGCAAGGGAAACAATATCATAATCCTCTTCTCTTTTTCACATTTTCTTCACAACTTAATTTACAACTTGAGCCAATGCTCTACAATGCTCAATTACCAATGATACTTTCACCATTTGATTCACAACTTGAGCCAACGATCTACAATGTTGAAATACCAAAGATACTTCCACAAATCAATTTACAACTTGAGCCAACGCTCTTAAATGTTCAAATACCTCTTTACCTCTTGATTCCACCACCAATTGATTGTATCTAGAAACAAGTTACTTAACTATATCAATAAATTCTAAATGAATTATTTCTAATGCTTGAAAATAGGTTTTCTAAAGTTTTTCCCAAAAAGTAAAAAATTGACCCCGGACCCACTTGGTCCAAACCCGAAATTCAGACCAAAACCTGATTACACATTCACCCCCGAGCCTGAATATATAATTGGTTTTTGAATCCGACCTCAATTTGATGTCTAAGTCCCCAAATTTCAATATTCTTAGGTTTTACCAAAATTCCCAATTCCACCATGAAAACCCTAGATTCTAGGATGAAATCTTGTAAGAAGAACTTAAGAAACGAAAGAAATGAGTTCAAAGTCACCTACTTGTGTTTTGGGGAAAGAAATAGTGCTTCAAAAATCGCCCTTTATGTCTTGAAAATGGTAAAATAACTAAAAGGTCTCGTTTATATACTCCTTTCAGACCCTCACCCCGGACCGCGTACAAAGAGGTTGCAGCCGCGGAGGCTTAGCCTTGCTCTTCCGCGGACCACATAAATTCCATAGCGGTCACGGGGGCCCCACCGCAGTCCTGAGAAAGCTCTACGGACCGCGAAGTCAAGTTCTGAGACCTGCAACTCCCCTAAACCTGCAACAACTATTTTTCAAAGTCTAAATACACTCTGTGGTATCCAAAACTCACCCGAGCCCTCGGAGCTCCAAACCAAACATGCACGTAAGTCCAAAAATATCATACGGACTTACTCGTGCGATAAAATCATAAAAATAACATCAATAACTATGAATTAAGCCTCAAATTCATGAACTCACTTAAGAACGTCAAATTTTTCTAATTTTCTCAATTAAGGTCAGATTGACGTCATTTCAAGTCCATTTCTTACCAAATTTTACATGATCAGCTTAAATCATATATAAGACCTGTACCGGGCTCCAAAACCAAAATATGGTCTTGATACCATCACATTCATTTACATTCAAATTTCTAAAAACTCTAGAGATTTAAGTTAAATAATTTTCTTAAAAAATGTATTTCTCGAGTTTGGGACCTCGGAATGCGATTCTAGTACGCCCAAGTCCTATATTTTCCAATGGACTGTCCGGGACCATCAAATAATGGGTCTAGGTTCGTTTACCTAAAATGTTCACCGAAGTCAACCCAAATTCATTTTAAAAGCAAAATGTATTATTTTTCATAGATTTTCACATAATGGCTTTTCGGATACACATCCAAACTATGCATGCAAATTTAGATGAAATAAAATGGAGGTTTTAACGCCTCGGAACACAAAATTTACTTTTACCTTTTGGGTCATCACATACTCCACCTCTAAGATAACCATTCATCCTCGAGCCGACATAGAAAAGAAGTACCTTATTCAGAGAAAAGATGGGGATAACGACGCCACATATTAGACTCGAACTCCCAGGTCAATGCCTCAGCAGGCTGACCTCTCCACTAAACACGAACAATAAGGAAACTCTTCGATCTCAACTATGAACTTGCCGGTCTAGTATAGCTATTGGATCCTCTTCATAAGACAAGTCCCTGTCCAACTGGATAGTGCTGAAATCTAACACATGAGATGGATCACCATGATATTTCCAAAGCATGGACAAGTGAAACACTAGTCCACAACTGACAAACTCAGTGACAATGCAAGTCTGTAAGACATCTCACCCACACGATCAAGAATCTCAAACGGGCCAATTAACCTAGGGCTAAGCTTTCCCCTCTTACCAAATCTCATCACACCTTTCATAGGCGACACACAAAGAAACACCCGCTCGCCGACCATGAATACCATATCATGAACCTTACGGTTGGCATAACTTTTTTTCCTAGACTGAGCTGTATAAAGCCTATCTTGAATGATCCTTACCTTGTCCAAGGCATCTTGTACTAGATCCGTACCCACCAACCGAGCCTCTCATGTCTCAAACCACCCAACCGGCAATCGAGACTGCCTACCATATAAAACCTGATAAGAAGCTATCTGAATGCTCGACCGGTAACTTTTGTTGTAGGAAAACTTCGCTAAAGGCAAAAACTGATCCTATGAGCCTCCAAAGTCAATAGCAAAGGCTTGGAGCATATCCTCCAAAATTTGAATATTATCTCGGATTGCCCGTCCATCTGAGGATGAAATATTGTGCTTAACTCGACCCATGTGCCCAACTCATGCTAAAATGCTCTCAAGAAATGCGAGGTAAACTGGTACCTCGATCAGAAATGATAGACACATGCACACTATAAAGACAAAAAATCTTCTGGATATAGATCTCAACTAACCTCTCAAAAGAATAGGAGACTGCCATAGGATAAAATGCACTGACTTAGTCAACCTATCAATAGTAACCCACAATGCATCAAAATTTCGTTAAGTCCGTGGGAGTCCAACAACAAAGCCCATAATGATATGCTCCCACTTCCACTTAGGAATCTCAATCTTCTGGAACAAACCACCAGGTCTTTGATGCTCGTACTTTACCTGCTAACAATTCAAACACCGAGCCACACACGCAACAATATCCTTCTTCATCCTCCTCTACCAATTATGTTGCCGCAAGTCTTGACACATCTTAGTGGCACCCGAGTGAATAAAGTATAGGGAACTATGGGCCTCATCCAAAATTAACTCTAGAAGTCCATCCATATTAGGTACACAAATATGACTCTGCATCCTCAAAACTCCATCATCTCCAACTGCGGCCTGCTTGGCACCACCGCGCTACACCATGTCCTTTAGGACACACAAATAGGGATCATTATACTGCCGATCTCGGATGCGCTCAAATAATGAAGAACGCGTGACTGTGCAAGCTAACATATGGCCGGGCTCAGAAACATCCATCCTCACATACTGATTGGCCAAAGCCTGAACATCCAAAGCAGGTGGTCTCTCACCAATCGGAATATACGCAAGACTGCCCATACTGGATGAATTTCTACTCAAAGCATCGATCACCACATTGGCCTTCCATGTATGATATAAGATGGTGATATCATAGTCTTTTAACAACTCCAACCACCTCCTCTGCCTCAAATTTAACTCCTTCTGCTTGGACGAATACTACAGACTCTTGTGATCCGTGAACACCTCATATGACACACCATATAAATAGTGCCTCCAAATCTTTAGCGCGTGAATAATGGTTGCTAACTCCAAATCATGGACTGGATAGTTCTTCTCATGAATCTTCAACTAGCATAAAGCATAAGCATTAACCTTGCCATCCTGCATCAACACCCTACCAAGTCCAAAACGAGATGCGTTATAATAAACTGTATATAGCCCTGAACCTGTAGGCAAAACCAACACTGACTCCGTGGTTAAAGCTGTCTTGAGCTTCTAAAAACTCACCTTACACTCGTCTGACCAGCTGAACTGGGCACTCTTCTTGGTCAACCTTGTCATTGGTCCTGCAATAGAGGAGAACCTTTCCAAAAAGTCGATGATAATAGTCTACCAAACCCAAAAAACTCTGAATATCTGTAGCTATTGTGGGTCGAGGCCAGTTCTTGACTACCCCTATCTTCTTCGGATCCACCTGAATACCCTCTGCTGAAACAACATGATCCAAGAATACAACTGAACTCAACTAGAACTCACACTTCGAAAACTTAGCATACAACTGACTATCTCTCAGAGATTGAAGAACCACTCTCAGATGCTGCTCAAGCTCCTCCCGGCTACGGGAATAAATCAAAATATCATCAATGAAGATTATCATGAACGAATCCAAGTAAGGCCTAAACACTTAATTCATCAAATCCATGAAACTTACTGGGGTATTTGTCAATCCGAATAAGATTACCAAGAACTCATAATGCCTATACCGAGTGCATAAAGCTTTCTTAAGAATATCAGATGCCCTAATCCTCAATTGATGGTAGCCCGATCTCAAGTTGATCTTAGAAAACACTTGGGCACCCTGAAGCTAGTCAAACAAATCATCAATATGCGGTAATAGGTACTTATTCTTGATCGTGACCTTGTTCAATTGTCGGTAATCTATACACATCCTCATTGATTCATCCTTATTATTAACAAACAACACCATCGCACCCCAAGATAAGATAGTAGGCCTAATAAAGCCCTTATCAAGCAAGGCTTGCAACTGTCATTCAATTCCTTCAACTCAAGCGGTGCCATACGATACGACAAAATAGAAATGGGCCGTGTGCCCGAAGCTAAATCAATGCAAAAGTCAATATCTCTGTCTGGTGGCATACCCAGCAGGTCTGTAGGAAAAACCTTAGGAAACTTACGAATAACAGGCACAAAATCCATAGAAGGAACCCCAGCACTAGAATTACGAACATATGCCAAATTGGCCAAACAACCCTTCTCAACCATACCCTGAGCCTTCATATAGGAGATAACACGATGGGTAGAATGTCCAGGAGTCCCTCTCCACTCAAGATAGGGTAGACCCGGTAAAGCTAAGGTCATATTCTTGGCATGACAATCAAAGATAGCCTGGTAAGGTGATAACTAGTCCATCCCTAATATTACATCAAAATCAACCATGTCCAACAATAATAAATCTACTCGAATCTCAAGACCCCCAATCATAACTACACAAGAATGATGAACACAATCTACCACAATAGAATCACCCACCAGTGTAGACACATATACAAGGGCACTCAAAGAATCACTGGGCATGACCAGATGCGGTGCAAAATAAGATGACACATAAGAATATGTAGACCCTGGATGAAATAGCACTGAACCATCCCTACTATAAACCAGAATAGTACCTTGGATAACTGCATCAGAAGCCTCAGCCTCAGGCCTAGATGGAAGAGCATAACATCGAGGCTTAGGCCACACCGCTCTAAATCACATCTTTGGGACGACCTCCTGCTGGCTGGCGTCCACCTCTAGCGGCTTGACCTCCACCTCTAGCGTCTCTACCTCCACCTCTAGCACCCCTACCTCCACCACTGGCTAGCTGTACGGGCTGTAAAATCCTGAACCATAGCACGGGGACCCTGATGCTATGAGCTGCTCGATGCTCGAGGGCAAAAGCTAGCAATATCACTCGGATCGCCACAAGTATAAACAGCCCTCGGCTGCTGAGACTGTTGACCCTAATGACCTAATGACCACCCCAAAAACTCTGGAGCGTCGATGCACTAATAGGAGCTGGTTGTGCACCGTAGGACTACTAATCAGAATTTTTTCCCTATGTATTTTTCATACCCAAAATACTTCCAAAATAGCATATTTTCGCATATATAAGCACACCCAAGAGTTTTGATATTTTTATGGTTTTTAAACCAATTTATTTCATATTTGTATACCATAAAATCCAGTAATTATTCAAAACATTTGTCACTTTGTTGAACAATTTATTTTATTCTCATATTTACATCAAAACATAGCTAACCAAATTTTTGCATATTTTTTATAAATTCATTTGGTATTTTTAAAACTAAATGGCATATAATTGTAATACTAGCCTCTTTAAAGATTCAATTGTAATTATATTTATAAAATTGACTCCAGTTTTTTTAATTTGATAGTTATGTATCATTAATCATTTTATCACATTTGATTTATTTTTAGAAATTATTTTGCTATTTTTTAAAACAAGGGAAAATTGGCTATTTTAGAGTTAGCCCTTTGCATTTCAATTTTAGGTCGAAATTAACCCAAAATTCCCTACCCAATTTCTTAATTAACTCGACCCATGACCCATTTATTTTTACCCGCCCGACTCCCTTTTGATCCAGGTCGTTGATCAAAATAATCAACGGTCACATTTCCTCCTTACCATTTTAATTCCCAAACGACCCTAACCCTATCCCCATTCTCTAATTCCGCTGCCTCTAGTTCCTCTTGTCTCTCTCGAACCCTTTCAACCTCTAAAACCCTAATATCCACTTATCTCCCCCTTCGACCTCAGATCACTAGAACCCATGGCTAATCTAGCCATGGACAACCTCTACCCACCATCTCCTGCTCTCACACGCTTGCTCATTGAAGATTCGAGGCTAGACCTTGAAGGTCTTCATCCAAACATTGGACGATTCAAGTTTTTTGGCCGTTTTTGACTTTGCGCAGACGTATCTCAGTCTCTCGAGCCTGGATTCGACCTTGCTAGCTGAAAACCAGTCTCGAGACTTCCAAGCCTTCTCGTCCTTTAGGGTTCTCAGAAACCCTAGCCTAATCGAGGTTCTTTTTTCGCTTATTCGTCTAGATCTATGCTAGATGTTCCATTTTAGAGTTTTTTCCCAATTTTCCCTTTTCATAACAGTTCGAATCCTATTTTCAGGGTTTTCTGGAAATGGTTTCTAAATTTTTCTGATTCTTTTACTCTTTTTATGTGTGTTCATGCTCGTTGTCTTATTCCTTATTATGTTCAAGCCTGCTCTTGTGTTTCTTACTGGATCTGTTATAGAGATTCTTTTACCTCTTTTGTTCACATGTTAGCCTAGGTTATTGACTCACTTTTGCTTATGTGTTTAAGCTCATGCTTTGATTTAGTTTCTGAGCTCTGTTGATCATGCTCTTGCCTACCTTCATCTTAAAAACTTGTAATTTGCTCTTACTTCTGTTTGTGCATATCTGTCTATCTCTGTTACTTTGAATGATTCCCTCACCTCCGACTCCATGTGAAAATCCTATGATTTGGGGGGTTTTCATTTCTTTGAAGTGAAAGACACTAGGGTTTCACTCTGAAACCCTAGGTTTACAGACTCATGAAGAGTCTGTAATCGAACTTGTGAACTTATTTGCCTGTGATTATGGATATAAACTCTTATTGTTCTTCTTTGTTTTGAACTGCATGCTTATATATAAGCTTCCCTTTCAAAATTTTATTTTTGAAATTCCTGCAATCAGGCTAAGAATTTTGTCACTAATTGCTCTTAATTGAACCTCTTTTACCTTACTGATGTTTTCCTTAAATAATTGATCATGTATCATCCGTGATTTTGTACCAACGTTTCAACTGTTTACTTTCTTAATTATCTTAGTCTCTTTGTGATTAACAACTGGATCCGAGATCCATTCACTGGCTTTTAAACTAATACCTTATTCTTACTACTATGTCCTCTTTCCTTAAAAATCCAATTGTATATGTGACCTTATTTGTGCACATATGGTCTATTTACCTTAATTCATCCTTAATAAACTAATTCTCTCTTCCTTCTTAGTCGTCTTAACTAGACCCTTAATTAAAAGAGTCTGTCTACCCTAATTGATACTAATTTGATTTGTTTCTATGTTTATAACTTTGTGCATGCCTCACCTATTTTCAAAACTATATAAAGGGCTCAACCCTCCCCTTTTCTAAAAGAAGTAAAAAGGAGTAAGTAACAATCAAGAAATAATAGGCAATCTGCTTTCTACTCTCTTCTTCTTTCAAATACACAGATCAATTCTATGTACTTCTCCTCTCTTTTTTTTCTGAAACACCTTTTAAGCTCTCCTTGAATATTCAAGTGTTCTGCTGAAAACCTGAGTTGGTTTTGCTGCTTGCTTGTTGTGGTTACTCTGCTATTTTCTTTTTGCAATTGGTATGTCCGTCTTAGTTTAAATACTGCTCCTTCACTATGTGTTTCACATCCTAGTTCTGTTATGCTTTCCTTTACTTCTTTTCTACAACTTTGTCATTATTGTTCCTATGTGAATATCTTTACCCTTTGTATGTGAGTTATGGTTCAGGGCATAACAACAATCTAATATTGCTGTATAATTCTGAACTGGGTTCTTTGAATCCCTAACTCAATCAATTCCCACTCCTTTTCCCATTTTATGTGTTTGAGCCTTGGACTTTGGTCTGATAGTGTTATCACTATCCATACCTTGGTCTGGCCTTCAAGGGTTTGCTCCTAATTTGTTTAAATCAAACAAGTGGTCAGGGGTGTGCCAACCTACCTAGTGGCCAAGCATGGCTACCATTTGTCATGGCTCCCTAATCCCCCTTTCACTTTGCACTTACTCTTAGATATAAGTTCTGCCCCTCTCTTGCAATCCATGCTTTGGGACCCTTAAGTTCCCTCTGAACTTGGATGCGTGAGAGCTGGCTCTTCCACACTATACTATTCTAATTCTAATGGTATCATGGGTGTAAGAAATGCGTGGAATCCGTGATATTCCTTGGAACTTTGAAACACCTTGGATAAAGAGAAGGATTTGGAAATCTGGATCCCAGAATTGGGTAAATACATGTTATTGGACATTAAGGTTGAATTATGCTTCTCGGATCAAATTGTTGGCTTTTGATGTATTTTCTATATTTTTCTGGCATTGTAATAACTTGTATGAAACTCGGGGAATATAGTAAAAAGGTGTGGGAGGTGTCTCTATTTTCTTGCATAAAAATGGTAGAAATCATGATTTCGGTCTTTACTTTTAATCAACTAGAAATCCTGCCTATAGGGTCCTTTAATGCTGATTTAATCACATAGAGACCACGCCTATAGGATTTAACGCTCATGTTCTGTAATTACACATCTAGACATCCTGTCTATATGAGTTTAAACTTTCTGAAAATTTATTTATAGATATCATGCCTATAGGATATGCACATTCATTAGGCAAATTTTAGGATTAATTAAACAAACATCTTTTCACTTCATTTACAAGTTCTAAAAAATCAAAAATATAGATATCATACCTATAGGATTTTTCATGAAACTCGTTTGGCCCGTTTAAAGCAGTAATAATTGGTTAATTGGTTCTTAAATGCCTAATTCAGTAACATTTCAAAAACTTTAACTTTTGATAAAACTCTTTTAAATCAGTGTACAATTGTTCTGAAAAATCGAGTTATTCAAATTTGCATATCTTTTCTGAAAGACTTCTCTAATGTTCTGCCTAAACATATTTTTTTCAAATCAATTACTGAACTCATCATTTTAATCAATTCTGCAGCTTAGTCTTTCGAAAGTTCTGTCTTTTCTAAATTTCAACAAGTACTCTTTCTATATTTATAATTGAGCAGTCCGCTGATCCTTTTGAAATTTATTTCTAAACACTATCCTAATGATGCAGCCTGCCTTTTCCTTCAAAACTCTTCTGGTATCTTCTAAAATCAATGGCTTTTTAAAACAACTCGCGTTAAATGCCTTAATCTATTATAATTGTATTCGAGGTTCCTAATGCAGACTTTTTGTCTAAATATATGTGTTGAACCAGTCCGCTTACTGCTTTTTTTAATATAGGACCAAATCAGTATATGCCAAGGCATGTTAAACTATTTGTTTTGTCTGATTTAAGGGATTTATTTGAGCCTTACTTATCTGTTTGTTCTTCCTCCTACTTGGAATTTATTTTGAATGACAAAACTAGAATTTTATCCTTTAAACTCTATAAAGGCCCCCATCCCTTTTTCCCCTTTTAGGATTAGAAGTCCTTATACCCCGGGACTCGTCGGTTGGGATGGGTACCAGCATGCAATAAGTTATCGAGATTAAAAGTGCTTTAATACCTTAACTGGGTGGGAAGGGTAGAATATGGATATGAAGATCGATGCGCTAATATCACGTGCAACCCCTCTTCTGAGGAATGTATACCGGGTATTAAATTGATGTGATCCATATTATATATAAACCTAGGACCCCCTTTTCTTTTATTTTACTTACAATGTTTTTATTCTAATTCCATTTCCTTTAATTAATTCTTTTTTTTATAAAACGGTCCATCCCTTTCTTCGTTTTTAAATCTTTAAACTCATTTGTAATTATTATGTGCAGACTTTATTTGTTTCTTCTATCCTCTTAAAGTCACAATTATAGCATGGCTGGGAACCACACTAGTGAATCTTGAGGGGTGCCTAACAGCTTCCCATCGAGATAACCTTAAAGCCCATACCCAAACTCTAGTTTTTCTTCTCAATTACTTCTTTCTTTAAAGGTGTCGTAATGTACTATAATCATGAGGTGGGGACTCTCCGAAATTCCAAAACCCAATTCTCGCAAGGGAATAAGAGTTGTCCTCCCATAATGTCGTATACCTGTATTTCGGACAGGTCGTCCGCAATATGGAAAAAGGGGGCGCCGACAGTATGGCGACTCTGCTGGGGATTTCTTTAGGATTTTTACCATTATATGTTAATTGTGACTTTATTATTTCATTAATTGCCTTTATTTCTTGCCTTTTAATTATTTCATCATGAAAAACTAACTTGGCTCTTCATGTCTTTCTTTCCTTTAACTGCTTTATTATTTCAATATCGTTGTAATTTCGAGCATTTACTGTCATAATTTATTTTATGTACGTGAAAATACATGTCAATTTGTTTCATTCTTGTAAATTGCATCTTCAACATCATACTCCACTCGAGCCAAAACAAATCCTATAGCAACACTTATAATGAGTGGTTGCGCTCTTCTAATATTATCACCCCCTAAATGTATCAAAGGCATATTTGCGGTAAAACCAGTCGATTAATGGTGTAGTCGATGATTCCGTGCCTTTTTCCTCTTGAGTTGTCTGCTCAAGGGTAATAGTCTAGCACTTCAAAAATAGAAACCTTACTCCGTTAAACTGTTCATGCATCATAGTCAAACCTATCCGAGTCAGTTATGTTGTCCGCATAATTACTCATTAAGATAGCCTAGTCCAAAGTCCATCGGGTTTTCCTGAAACCCAAATGGACACCTCCACGTTCTATGCATTTATTTGGAGAACTAAATGCCTATTATGCTAATTGTTGATTTAAATAGTTGAGTCTAGTGGGGTGAGGGCCTAACGCTTTTTTTTTTTGTAGAAAATGAGGTACAAAGTCCCCAAATTCGATATGGTAACCAACATTCACCCAAGGCTGCTAAGCTGGTGGGAGGTCCTTCATGCTAGTGATCGGACTCTTGTCCGCAAGTACTTGGGAAATCTACCTTCACTTCTAGAAATCCGGCCTGACAACAAAATCGTTGAGGCTACAACTTTGTTTTGGGATAGTGATCGGTCAGTATTTCGCTTCAGGGACCATAAGATGACCTCTTTACTTAAAGAAATATGGGGTCTAGCTGGTATTCCTTGGGAGACTCCGGGTTTGCTTATGCCGAAAAATTGCAAAGGTAGGGGTTTTCTCAAAATGATGGTGTCACACCTCCCTTTTTACCACCCCACAAAATGTACGCCTGAAAAGAGGCTTTTGTACTGATCAGTTCGGAAAGATACGTAGGGTATACCTCGATGTTAAAATATCTGTGATGGATATAATAACATAGAGGAAGGAGTTTTTCCACATAAAGGACAATCGGTCTGGGATTTTTATTAAATTATCAGAGTCGCCACTTAGGAAGACAATGGTGTCCCAAGTCACCGGTTAATCCCGAATCCGAGGAAGTTGACTCTGTTATTACAGTCCGCTAAACAAAGACCTGGATAAGGAACTCTGTTAATCTGGGAGAAGGTGTTAGGCATTCCCGGATTCCGTGGTTTTAGCACGGTCGCTCAATCATCGTTCTCGAATCTTATTTGACTTGTTATAGATTTTAACAATACGTATGTGCTTTTACATTTAATATTTTACAGAATTGCGACATCACAAAAAATGCACCTCGAATCACACCGCAACCAGTACGCCTGTGACCTTTAGTACATTTAGGCTTTGCTGGGATTTGGATTTGAGTCGCACTAAGTGAACACTCGTTTATAAGGAAGGTATATTAAACCATTCCTAATAGAGTCTATCAGCTTTTAAATATTTTAGGAGAAGCTATGAAATTTGCTAGTAGCCTCCCCGATTCTATTTATAAATTATTTCATTACTAAGGGGGCCCCACTATTAGGTGTCATGCGAGGCTCGTCCCACTTTAATTTTTCAAAAGGGTTCAAACTTAATGTGTACGTGCTAGGTTATCTATATTGGTTTTTCCTTAGTCATATTTCAATTTCTTATTTCAGACTTGGGCCCAGGCCATTTTCATTGCCTTTATTGGGCCTGGGCCTCTACATTCATACTTAAACAAGCGCTGTACCTGCCCAGGTCTTAAAGACCCGGGCTACCTTCAGGCTTTTGCTTGACAGCCCAATGAGCCTTGCATCATGGTTCAGGCCCACGTTATGTACTAGGCCCAAACTGAATAGGAACAATAGTGATAAGAACAGAAATGGTAAACTTATAACAGAACAATCATGAATCACTAGGAATGAATTCAATTGCATTTTTTATTCATCAACAGAGACAATCACAATACAAACTATTAATGTTAACTATGGATCACAACTATCTACTGTACACGAGGTTTGAATTAACAGACCGTTTCTAACTTCGATCTCTACTAATGAATTTACACTAACATTGAATTACTTACTAGTTGAGATTAAGAGGTATATATATATATATATATATATATATATATATATATATATATATATATATATATATATATATATATATATATATATATATATGTGTGTGTGTGTGTGTGTGTGTGTGTGTGTGTGTGTGTGTGTGTCTGTGTGTGTGTGTATGTGTGTGAAAAGGCATAAGGATTATCTAAGGATAAGATGAGTATTTACAACTACACTGTTATACTACCTAACTAATAGGAAATAAGCCTATTTAATATTTGCAAAGCCAATCCTATTCTAATTGTTACTTCAGCTGATTGTTTCCCTTTTAAATTACTCAGATCTGGGTATCGACTTTCAAACAGACTATTTACATGAGCATAATTACTCAATTATAACGTCCAGGTATCTACCGTTAAGTAAAACTTAGGCAAATTATGTTACTAATTTTTACTACGGTTCTAACTCATTGCAATGTTATTAACCCAATTATAAATGATTCGTGACTAGATCTAATGTTTTTATTCTTCGAAGCTTGTCTATGTTTAAATGCAGATCTACGACATACGATTAGCTAGGTGATTATGGTTTACGAAACTACTGTGAAGAACAGTTAATGGTTTGAATCTGTGATTAGCTAACCTATATTTTAAAGTTTTACCTATTTAAACTAGGTGATATACTATTATGGCTACACTACCACTACAATACTAGCTATTACACTGTTTTTGTCTTTGTTTTTCTACTATTACATACTATACTAGGATTTAAACTACAGATCTATACTAATACTGAAGCTAATAAAAGAGTAATTACAAAATACATGATAGCATATGAATTTAAAACCAGAACTTCATTTCATTCAGCAAATCATCATTACAGCTTCATACGAACAGAAGTTGTACCTGAATCAGCAAGTAGAAACCAATGAGTTCTAGGGGATTAAGAAATGAGTAATAGCAAGACTCGAACAACAAATGCAACAGATTTGAATGAAGATCCACAAAGCAAAACCCACAGCAACAGCAAATAGGAATCCAAGCAAAACTCGAGCAGAAAACCACAAGAACAGATGACTACCAGATGCTCTCACTCAAAAATGCCCGTAAAAACTGCTTGCTATATTACTGCTTTTACTCTGAATTTCTCTTCAAAATCCAGTCTCTATATATATCTATATTTCTCTGAACTTTTTCTTTTCAAAAGCCAAACCTTATTTCACTCTTTTTGGGGGTTATATATAGGTATATGAATGGCAGATTTCTTGGGGAGAAAGAATGGAATTAAATTCCACTTCTCCCCCTTTAAAATTGCTATATTAACACTTAGACCCCATTTTCAGTTATCAGATTCCCTTCGAGCATGTGCTGGAAGGTTCTTTTTTATTCTTTTCCTAAGATTTTACCAAAGTATCCCTAAATAGTTAAAGATTTTTACTGATTTCCCTTTTTAGGGAGACCATTATACCCTTTAATCTTTGCAAAATTGCTGAAATCAGGGGTACAAATGACTCCCATATCCCTATGTGTTCTATGTAATTCACTATTTTACCAATTTGGTTTTCTTTTTATACCCTTAGTGACATTGCTGATTTACCCGACCTACCTAGGTCAGGTTTTCAGCATTCTTGGGTTTATTTAACTAATGGCCAGTCCTTGCATTGGTATTTAAGGACTGGCCAGTTCTACTTTAAGGAACTATTTTAATTTTAACCTCTTATGTTTCATTTTCAGTTAATTAAGACCTTTTTATTTCATATTTAAACTAATTGCAGGACTAGCCTGCTTTATTGTTGTACTTAACCTATTTAAGGTTTAGCCAGTCTCAAGTTGAGACTTGGCTTGGGTAATTGAAACCCATTTGCTGAACACAGGCTGGGCCAAAGCCTTTGCAGGCTTAACCACCTGTGATTCAGAGCTCAAATGAGCCTTGGTGAGTCTGTACTTGCACACTTGCACCACTTGTTACACAACTAGACCTTTTAAGGTGGGCAAGTGTGCTGGACCTTGTAGAGTTGGTCAATTTGCAAAATTGACCACTCTTTGGTCACTTATTCACCTTATAACCTATTGTTATTTGATTTTCAGTTTTAACCTATTTCAAAACTAGCCATTTTATGGAACTCAGTACTATGGGAGCTATAACCAATTCCCCTAAAGTTAATGAGTATTAATCACATGCTCACACTAACAAGAACTATTGCAAACTCGATCATTTTCAACATGCAATTGCACACATAGCCACATGAGACCAAACATTGTGTATCAATCAATTAAAACTCAGAAGGGGAAATTTGATAGTGTTGAATCTTAATCAATCAATTCATATAACCCAATTTCATGTGGCAGAGTGTCAATAAATATCAATTAGACTTAATTACAACCAATTCATGTCAGATGATAATTGAAAAACCCCAAAACCCTTAAGGTTCATGGGCATAGACACACATGGAAGCTAAACCTCATAAAACAGTCAATGAGAGATGAAATATGGCTCATTTTTAGACACAAGGACCACAGAATAACATAAACATGGTAACCAGGATCTGTTTTCAAGTACTAACCCTAGCTTTGATATATATAAGATAAAAATAAAGAATAGAAGAATCATGGGGAAATAGTGAAGAAAAATCCTAAAGTCTATCATGCCAAATAACAGAGAAAGAAGCAAAATCAGATAATCATGCTTATTTTAGCAGATGAAGGAACAGAAGAAGTGGCATAAACCAATCATTAGAGAGAAATCCTGGTTTTAATCAGGAGATTTGGGGGAATAGATAAAGATAAAGTAAAACATCCTTAATATAGGAGACTAACAGACTAATCCTAGCACTAAAACTAAGCATGAAAAGAACCAGAAGAGAAGAATCATTCAGACTATTAAGAGCTAACAAAGATAGACTAATACATAATGAGAGTCAAAACTTAAACATGCAAAGAAGATCAAGATGAAGAGGCCTAATGCTAACAGAGGACGAAGAAGAAGAAAGATATCAAGGTCAAATCTTTCAAAAATAGAGAACCAAAACAAAATCCAAACAAACGAGATAAATATAGTATAAGAGATGAATAACAATGACTAGATAACTAAACATGTAAAGAATCATAAAGAGAGGAACAGTCATGCTTTTGAAAACTAATAGATCAGAAATCATAATACCAAGAAGATGAAGAAGCACAAGATGAAAGATAGATCTTTTTTTTTTACTCAAAAGAAACAGAACATGATTTGAAACAAGCAAAACAGAAGAACATCATGAAGATGAACGAGATAAAAAGAAAATCCTAGTTCTAACTAGATTTTTCAAGCCAAAGAAACAAGAACAGTCAAAACAGGAAAGTAACATGGAGATGAACAAGATGAACGGAAAAACCCTAATACTAAACAGATCTTTCGAATCAGAGAAACAAAAACAAACAGAAAATATAACACAGAGGAAAGCATTTAAAAACTAAAAATGAAAGGAAGCAAAATAGATTCAAAGAGTGATGGGACTTAGCTTTGCAGGGCCGGTCCCCTGAGCTTCCTCTCACTCTCTTCACTCTCTTTCTTTTCAAATTTCAAACCCTTTTCTTTATTTCTTTTTTCTTCATTTTTCTTTTCGGGTTTTCTTCTTTAGACTTCAAGATGAAGTCTTTTGGATTTTTGTTTGGAGTGGGGTGTTTGGAGAGGGGTAAAGGCTAGATCTTGATAAGGGTTTGGTTTTGAGTCGCCGGAGTTAGGGTTCCGGCGACTTCTTTTTGGATATTCGACGGGATAGGGGTATATTCGAAGGGAACTAAGGTTGTGAGGGGTTAGATCAAGTTATAATGGTTCTTTTGGCGTTGGTTTGGAGAAGGATTTCATAACTTGTGGTCACCAGAGGTAGGTTCCGGTGACCGGCAGATCAAGAACATGGGGGGTTTCTTAGGTTTTCAAAGTTTTGAGGGGTGTTTGAGGTGAAGAAGACAAGAGGAGAAGAGAGGGGTTAAAGGGGATGGCCGGAGACCACCGTGGAGGGTGGTGGCCTCCATGGCCCATAGGGTTTCAGAGAGGAGGTGAAGAAGGAGATGAAGGTGAAGAAGAAAGGGGATTTGGGCGGTTAGGGTTTGGGGGAATTGAAAATGGCTGGTCTCAACCAGACCAATGCCTTATATAGTCGGAGAGGTAGAGGTGAGCTGGGCCGTTGGTTTGATAAAGATCAATGGCCACCCATTGCGTTACTAAAGCGGCGTCGTTTTATTACAAATGAAGCCCATGCTGTTGACCATTAGATCAATCCAAATGAACGGCTCAGATTTGATCTCACATTTCAATTAATTAATTAATTCCGGATTGATTCTCAGCCGTTAGATTTGACCTGATGCACGGCTGAGATCAAATGTTGAACACTGAATTGGACCGGACCTTTGGGCCAATGTACTTGGGTCATTCAATTCAATTTCTTTTGGCCCAAAGTAATTATACCCATATGTATTTTTGTATTTTCTGATGTTTAATTATTTTTTATGTATTTTCTTTTGTATTTTATTTCCTATTTTTGTATTCTTTTCCAATTACTTAATTTCCTATTTTTTCCAATTTTTCTGATATTTTTTGCTTATTTCTACTATATTCCGCTAATTAAACTATTTTTACTAATTTCCTTTTAATTACTTAAATCCAAAAACACAAGTATTGACCCTATTTTCTTTTTTAATTTTATAACTCCTAATTATTTAAACACATAAAATGTATCTAATTTCAAACAAGACACACAATTACACTCAAAAATATTATTTTATTTTTAATTTTGGAATTTTGTTTACCTAGTGCAAAAATCATGTGCTGATAGCTGCCCCTCTTTGCTCGGGAACACGAAGAGTTTCAGTGCAAAGACAATTGAGCAGTAATGAGAGATTTTTGCACATGGGCATATTTCGTGAAAGCATTTTTGGAAAACCTTTTGACCGCACCCTGTTTTAGAGGTTGCCTACATATCTTGGGCTAAACAGGAATCAGGTCAGTGTAGTTCGGGAAGGTCTGGCAGTTAAAAGACTACCAGACTCATTGCTGCATTGACACTGTTGATACTTGCTGACTTACTCCTTATTACACCGGGGGATAAAATGTAAAATGAAAAATCTATTCTAGACTATGATTCTACAAATTACAATAGTTCCTATCTAGCTTCTTCTTTGCTCTTCCTTGTCTCTTTTCTTTGACTTTCTGTGATGCTCACTTTCTCTTTTTGTTGATTTTCTTTTCCTTGCTCCCCCCTCTTTTGATTTTCGATGATACTTCTTGCCCTCAAGCTGATGCCTGCTCAAAACAAAACAAAACAACGAACTTTTCTTCTGCCCCAGTATGGGCTTTTCATGTTACGGTGTTACTCATGTTAGCTAATACAAGCCAAAGTTGCATGGCATTAAAATTGCAGAAAAATATTCCCTTGTTATCCAGGTGGGCGCATGATGCATGAAATTAAAAATTTGCAGAAAAATAATCCCTTGTTATTCAGGTGGGCGACTGATGCATGAAATTAAAAATTTGCAGAAAAGTATTCCCTTGTTATCCAGGTGGGCGCCTGATGCATGAAATTAAAAATTTGCAGAAATGTATTCCCTTGTTATCCAGGTGGGCGCCTGATGCATGAAATTAAAAATTTACAGAAATGTATTCCCTTGTTCTCCAGGTGGGCGCCTGATGCATGAAATTAAAAATTTATGGAAAAATACTCCCTTGTTATCCAGGTGGGCGCCTGATGCATGAAATTAAAAATTTACAGAAATGTATTCCCTTGTTATCCAGGTGGGCGCCTGATGCGTGAAATTAAAAATTGTAGAAATGTATTCCTTTGTTATCCAGGTGGCCGCCTGATGCAATGAAATTAAAAATTTGTGGAAAAGTATTCCCTTGTTATCCAGGTGGGCGCCTGATGCAATGAAATTAAAATTTTGCGGAAAAGTGTTCCCTCAGTTTGATAGCTGGGGAATGGATTTTTTTTTTTTAAATGATACCTTCCTCTTGTTTTTTGGTATTTTCTTTGACTTTCAACCATGAATTCCTTCACTTATTGCCGAACTTTCTTTTTGGTGTTTTCTATTTTCCAAATTGTTCACATTCACTTTAAAGTGATTTGTGATGATTTGTTCCTGTCTAAATCACAAAACAAAATTTATTAGATATAAGCTGCTGGCAACTGGCATCTACCATCCCTGCCTTTTATTGCTTTCCTCTTTTTGCTTTTTCTTCCACTGTGTGGTCTTTCAGCTGACTATCTTTTGCAAACTCTTTTTGTATTTTCATGTTTTTTTCACTTTTTGTTTTTCTTTTCTTTTGGCTTTGTTTGCCAAACTCCTTTATTTCTTTCCCTCTTTTATTTCCCTTTCTTTTCTAATCCCGCGTTATTTCAACTCTTATTATCGGAGCTGGTAGTTAGCTTTAAAAAGGGCAAACAATGAAATGAAGAAAAATGAAAAGGGTTAGGGTGTTTCGGAGAAGGGGTAGAACTTATCTGGATATGTTGGCTGATTCCGTTGACCATGCCATGTATTTAAACTCAGACCCAGTTCGTTCAACCCATTATTCTGACTTCAGATTGTTCTCGACCCAAACCGACACTATTTTTTGTTGCCTTTTCTCTTTTCCATAGTAATCCTTACGATCGCCTTATGGTGCCTCGAAAGGTTTTCACCAATAAGACTCTCTTATTTATTCTCTTTCAGCCTCACAATCGCCCTGCAGTGCCGTTAAAGGTTTTCACTAACAAAACTCTGTCATTTTTATTTTCTCTCAACCTCACAGTCGCCTCACGGTGCCGGTTAAGGTTTTCACGATAAGACTCTCTCATTTTTACATTTCCATTTTTCCTTTTGTCTTTTGTTTTCTGTACCACTGATGTTGTCCAATGTCTCTTTGGACTGTAATGTGCCTTTTGGATGGGTTGATAAAGAAAGGTAAAAAGGCTCAAAATTTTACGAGGGTTCAAAAATATTTACAACTCTCGGAATTATAAAACATAACTTTTGCCCCAGTTTCAATATGTGGGGGATTTATTTGGATTTTTCCTTTATTGTGACTGAACCTCTGTGAGGCTGCCTACGTACCCTTTCGGGATCAAGTCAAATGTAGTTCATTACTACGACATCAATTAATGAATTTCTTTTGACTTTTTCCCGATTTCTTTATCTTTTTCTTTTCTTTTTTTTTAATTTTTTTTTTCTTTTTTCTTTTTCATTCATTCATTTTTTTTTTCATTTTCATTTTTTCTTCTTTTCATTTTTTTTTTCATTTTTTCTGTATTGTGTGATAAGCAATTCCGAGAGAGGGGTATGAAAGAATATATCGAACATGGCTCAAAGGGGTGTCAATGGATAACGTGTTTGGATAGAGAATAAAAGGCCTTCTTCATTTCAATTCCAAAATCACAACAAAATACAATCATACAATTGAAAAGGAATCATACGCAGTATCTTTTGACCGCATCTGAATTGATAGCAGTCTCTACGCACTTTCCTTCAATGTCTATCAAATATAATGCCCCATTAGACAACACCCGTGATACCATAAATGTCCCTTGCCAGTTTGGCGCTAATTTGCCCTTTGCTTCGGCCCAATGTGGTAAGATACGCCTCAATACGAGTTGTCCAACTTCAAACTTCTGAGGATGCACCTTCTTATTATATGCTCTGGCCATTCTCTGTTGATACAATTGCCCGTGGCAAACTGCGGCCAACCTCTTCTCGTCGATCAGACTTAATTGTTCCAGTCGGGCTTTTACCCATTCCTCGTCATCTATTCCAGCTTCAGCTATGATTCGCAATGATGGTATCTTTATTTCTGCTGGTATAACAGCCTCTGTCCCGTACACCAATAAATAGGGCGTGGCACCGATAGAAGTGCGCACTGTTGTGCGATAACCATAAGAGCAAAAGGTAACTTCTCATGCCATTGTCTGGATTCCTCCACCATTTTCCTGAGGATCTTTTTTATGTTCTTGTTTGCAGCTTCAACTGCCCCATTTGCCTTTGGCCTATATGGTGTGGAATTGCGATGTGATATCTTAAATCTATGGCAAACTTCCGCCATGAGGTGACTGTTCAGATTGGCCCCGTTATCTGTGATGATCACCTTAGGAATTCCGAACCAGCATATGATATTTTCATGCCCAAAATCCACCACAGCTTTCTTTGTTACCACCTTGAACATCTTTGCCTCAACCCACTTAGTGAAGTAATCAATTGCGACCAAAATGAATCTATGCCCATTAGAATCTACTGGCTCTATTGGTCCGAGAACATCCATGCCCCAAGCAACAAACGGCCAGGGTGCAGACATTGTATGCAGTTCATAAGGTGGGGAGTGAATTAGATCTCCATGTACTTGGCATTGGTGGCATTTCCTCACATACCTGATACAATCCCGCTCTATGGTGAGCCAATAACACCCGGCTCTCAGAATCTTCTTTGCTAAGATATACCCGCTCATATGGGGTCCACAGGCTCCAGCATGCACCTCAGTCATAATTTTATCAGCTTGTTGCGCATCCACACACCTCAACAATCCCAGGACTGGTGTTATTTTGTATATGATTCCTCCAATGAGGAAAAAGCCATTAGCCAAGCGTCTGATAGCTCTCTTCTGATCTCCGGTGGCTTGCTCCGGGTATTTACCTGTCTTCAGGTATTCCTTGATGTCGTGATACCACGGTTCTCCATCCAATTCTCCTTCCACAGCGAAACAGTAAGCATTCTGATCACGCACCTGGATCTGGAGTGGATCTATATAGGCTTTATCCGGATGCTGTAACATAAAGGATAGTGTGGCTAGAGCATCTGCAACTTCATTGTGCATTCTTGGGATATGTTTGAACTCTATGGACTGGAATCATTGGGACAACTCATGCAAACAATGCCGATAAGGTATCAATTTCAAATCCATTTTTTTCCCATTCTCCCTGAATTTGGTGTATCAAAAGATCCGAGTCGCCCATGACCAAAATCTCTTGAACACCCATATCTATTAACATCCTCAATCCCAAGATACACGCCTCATATTCGGCCATATTGTTGGTGCAGAAAAATTAAAGCTGAGCGGTAAAGGGATAGTGTTGACCCGTTTCTGAAATGAGTACTGCTCTGATACCAACTCCCTTACTGTTAACGGCTCCGTCGAAATACATCTTCCATCCTAGCTTCTCACTCTGTTCTATTTCCTCGATATTCATTGCCTCCTCATCTGGAAAATATGTCTTTAGTGGCTCATATTCATCATCCACTGGATTCTTTGCCAAGTGATCTGCAACTACATGCGCCTTCATCGCCGTACGAGTTACATAAATGATGTCAAGTTCTGTGAGCAGAATCTGCCATTTAGCAAGTCTTCATGTGGGCATGGACTTCTGGAATATGTACTTCAGAGGATCTAACCGTGATATCAGGTACGTGGTGTATGCCGATAGATAGTGCATCAGCTTCTGAGCCACCCAGGTCAGTGCACAACATGTTCTTTCTAGCTGAGTATACTTTACCTCGTAAGATGTGAATTTCTTACTAAGGTAATATATAGCCTGCTCTTTCTTGCCCGTCTCATCATGCTGTCCTAGCACACAACCAAAAGAATTGTCAAGCACTGTCAGATATAAGATCAAATGTCTTCCCGGCTCTGGAGGAACTAGCACTGGAGGATTTACTAAATATTCCTTGATTTTGTCGAAGGCTTCCTGACATTCATCGGTCCATTTCACTGCTGCATCTTTCTTTGACAACTTGAAGATCGACTCACATGTTGATATCAACTGAGTGATGAACCGGCTAATATAATTCAGCCTTCCCAATAATCTCATTACTTCCTTCTTGTTCTCCGACGGAGGTAGACTCTGGATGTCTTTGATCTTTGATGGATCTAGTTCAATACCCCGCCGACTTACTATAAACCCCAATAGCTTCCCTGAAGGCACTCCAAAAGCGCATTTCGCAGGATTGAGTTTAAGATTGTACCTCCGGAGTCTTTGGAAAAACTTCCTCAAATCCCTCACATAATCATGTTGCTTCTTGGACTTTAATGACGTCGTCCACATACACTTCAATTTCTCGATGCATCCTGTCATGGAACATTGTGGTCATTGCCCTCATATAAGTAGCTCCGAAATTCTTTAACCCAAACGGCATCACTCTATAGCAATATGTTCCCCACGGTGTGATGAAAGCAGTTTTCTCCACATCTTCTTCGTCCATTAGGATCTGGTGATAACCCGCATAGCAATCTACAAAAGACCTGATCTCATGCTTGGCGCAATTGTCGATTAATATGTGGATGTTTGGCAATGGGAAGTCATTCTTTGGACTGGCTTTGTTAAGGTCTCTGTAATCTACACACACTCTGGGTTTTCCATCTTTCTTTGGGACTGGCACAACATTTGCTAACCCGGTGGGGTACTTAGTAACTTGTATTACCTTTGCCTCAAACTGCTTATTCACCTCTTCTTTTATCTTCACGCTGATGTCCGTTTTGAACTTTCTCAACTTTTGCTTCACTGGCCGGCATTCAGGATAGATAGGCAACTAGTGCACCACCAAATCAGTGTTAAGTCCAGGCATGTCATCATAGGACCAAGCAAAGATGTCCTTGAATTCATGCAGCAACTTTATTAAATCTTCTCTGAGGGAGGTTTCTAAATGTACACTGACTTTCGTCTCCCGGACATTATCTTCGCTCCCCAAATTGATGGATTCTGTTTCACTTAAGTTCAGTTTGGGTTTTTCCTCATATTGATTCAGGTCCTTACTTATTTCCTCCAAGGTTTCGTCATCCTCATATTCTATCTCACTATCATTCTCAATTTCTTGTATAATAATTCGATTGTCAGAACTGGGCCGGGAATTCTTCATGCATGACATATCATAAGAATCAGCACATATGGAACTGTACAAAAGAAAAAATAAAAATAAGGCAAAAAATGAAGAAAGAAGAAAAACTGCATTTCATTGATATCTCAAAGATGAACAAAGTTTTTTGGGTACATTCTGATTTCCATGAGGGGTAGGGGACTACAGAAAGTAAAATTGCTTTTTGGGGAAATGATGATGAATTTCAAAAGCTAACTACCAAGACTCCTTCCTGATCGGAAAAGGAGTGGCTTCCCAGTTGTTGAGCGCAACACCAGATCCCACGAACCGAGCGTCTATCCTGCTAGTACCTTCTCCCATTTCTACCATGTTCACATCCCCAAATAACATTTCAAACCTTATCAAGAGCTCCTCATTAGGTCTAGTCTCAGCATACCTAGACACAGCAGATGTCAGATGTCATTTTGTACCAAGCTTGGCAAAGGTGTCAGACAGTTTTGGGATGGGTTTAGGAAGGGTCCAGTTTTTCTTTTTGGTTCTCTGATCTTTTTGGATGTCAGCGTGGGTAGGTTTGAATCCCAAGCCGAAGATGTCTTTGTTCACTAGCAGATGGACTGGTTGGGTTATTCCTTGCGAGGCTATTCCTAGCCCTTTCCCTGGTGTAAATCCATTTTTAAGCATCTTCCCGGCCACCATCACAGCGGCAGGTGCCACTGTAGGGATTGGTAATTTCTCACCTTTAGCAATCTTGTTCACTATTATAGTATCTGTCACCTGGTACACCCAGGTACCTTTGTCTCCATCAACATCCTCGAATGGCATTATGGCATTGCAGGTGTCTCCCTCTCCATGTACTGTGATTTCTTGCTACTCCCATTCAAACTTGACCATTTGGTGCAAGGACGATGGCACGGCTTTAGCTGCGTGGATCCGTGGTCGACCCAGCAATAGATTGTAGGACACAGAAATGTCTAACACTTGAAACTCCATTATAAAGTCTACTGGCCCAATGGTGACCTCCAAGATGATATCCCCCAAAGTGTTCTTACTTCCTCCATCAAACCCTCTCACATTCACACTGTTCCTCCGGATTCTATCAGGATTTATATTCAGCTTTCCAAGAGTCGTAAGCAGGCAAATATTTGCACTTGAGCCATTATCTATCAAAAACCGAGTGACCACTGACTCCTCGCTTTTCACAGTAAGGTAGAGCGCCTTATTATGTTCAGTCCCCTCAATGGGCAATTCACTGTCTGAGAACGTAGTCTTGTTGGACTCAGAGATCTTGTTGGTAATCTTCTCGAGATGATAGACCGAGATCTTTTCAGGGACATGAGCCTTATTTAATATCTTCATCAATGCTTTTCTGTGTTCCTCATCTGTTCCATTATTGAGTAGTCCGGAGATTTTATTTTCTTGAGGAACTCTTCTGCTTCTTCTTCAGACACAGGCTTCTTCATATGACTCTCTTTCACTACCTTCATTTTTCTTAACTCTTCCGGGGCAAAACACCGCCTTAAAGGAGTTAGACCGTGTGTCTCGTTGATCTCTCCAGTCACTTCTTTTCCTTTGTACACTACCGCCACCTTGTTGTAGTTCCAAGGTACAGCTTTAGTATCTACCATCGGCATCTGCACCACTGGCTTTATAATTACCGGTTCCATGCTTGCACCTTTCACTGTCAACACTGGTTTCACACCTGGCACTACAACTTTCAAAGTCTCCACCGCTGGTTGCTTTTTCACTGGTACTTCAACTACTGCTTCCTTTTTCTCAACTTCCTTTTTTGCTTTGCTACTGGCCTTTATCATCATGACCGACAGGGATGGCTTCCGGCTGTTCTCCTCTTGTGCCAACTCTATCATTTGTGCTTCATGATGAGCCGACAGTGGATTCTGAGTAATGTTCGGAACCTCTAGAGAGTGTACCTCAATCCTACGGCTATCAATGAGCTCTTGAATAGCATTTTTCAAATGCCAACATTTCTCAGTGTTGTGTCCCGGTGCCCCAGAGTAATACTCACACCTGATCGACTGATCGATATTCTTTGGAGGTGGGTTCGGAAGCTTTGACTCGATTGGGCTCAACATCCCCAATTCCTTCAATCGCTGATAGAGGCTAGTATAGGATTCCCCCAGCGGGGTGAATGTATCTTCGTCTGATTTATGTTCCTCATCCCCGGGTCGTGCCTGAATTTGGGTTTGTTCGGGATTCTGTAAGTTCTAGAATAGGGGTAGGTATTTTGTATGTGATAAACATTCTGCGGTGCCTGGGCTCGCCATACCTGTGGTGGTGGTGGATAAGTTTGGGCTTGAGGATTATGGTAGTGTGGGGTAGTAGGTGGGTAGTCTGGTGGAGGTGGGTTGTATGATGTAGGTGGGTTCGGCTGATATGGTCGTGGTGGGTGATGGTATTGGCTATGGTTCCAGGGTTTGCTCTCTACAACCAACACTTCCTCTTTCTTCTTCTTCTCAATGGTTCCTCCACTCCCTGTCCGGATGGCCTGATTTGTGGCCTTGATCGCTGAAAAACTCATAATCTTGTTAGTTTTCAATCCTTCTTCCACGAAACTTCCCATTTTTACGACTTCATTAAAATTCTTTCCAATGGCTGACACCAGATGTCCATAGTAGGTAGGCTCCAAGGCCTGCAAGAAACAATCTACCATTTCACTTTCTTTCATCGGCGGATCCACTCTTGCCGCCTGTTCTCTCCATCTAAAGTCGTATTCTCTAAAGCTTTCACCAGGTTTCTTTTCCATTTTAGTGAGTGACAACCTATCCGGTATGATTTCCAAATTGTATAGAAAATGGTTAGCAAATGCTTGTGCGAGATCATCCCAAATGAACCATCTGGTGTGAGCTTGGCGCGTGTACCATTCCAATGCAGAACCACTCAAACTTTGGCTAAAGTACGCCATCAGAAGCTCATCTCTTCCCCCTGCGCCCCGCATCTTGCTGCAATATCCTCTAAGATGGGCCACCGGATCTCCGTGTCCACTGTACATGTCAAACTTCGGCAACTTGAACCCGACAGGAAGTTGCACTTCTGGAAACAGACATAGGTCTTTGTATGCCACACTTACTTGTCCCCCTAGCCCTTGTATGTTACGAAAGGACTGCTCCAGGCTCCTCATCTTTCTGGCCATCTCCTCCTGTTCTAAGTTCCTGACAGGTTTTTCTTCGATTGCTTCCATCAATGGGGTGTGAGACTCATGCTGCCGAAAGGTTGGTTCAGGTGGGTAGTAGTGGGTATCTTGTACGTAGAACAATGGCTCACTGGATGACTTATGCAAGGCGGCGAGTGGAGGTGCTACATATATCGGGGCAACCTGGGGTGGCTGGGGTAGCACTTATTTTGACAGTGGCGGTGGTACCTGAGAGGTGGAGGCATAATAGTGATGATAGTCTGGATATGTAGAGGATGAGTTTATAGTGGGTGGCTCAGGGTTGGGATTGGCTGGAGGAACATATATTGGGTTAGCGGGGTAAGTAGGTAAGGGTTGACCCCTCGACCAAGCCTGGTACATCTCAGCCATCTGATGTTTAAGCTTGTACATTTCTTTTTTCATTCCCGACACGTCCACAACTTTCTCCTCCTGGACGGGATCCATGACTGTTGTTTCAATTTCTTGAGATACGGCCTTTGTCATTGTCTTAGATCTTGTGTTGTAGGGATGAGTAGCCAGGATGCCAGTTGCCAGCTAGAATCTGAATCTCATAAACAGCAACACCCGTTAGTGGTTAGCGCATAAAGAGATAAGATGCAACGATTTGGAATAATCACATTTAGCCTTCGATCGTCATGCATCATCCCGGCCTTCATTTTATTTTGAACCAATCTCACCATTCTCTCTTTTTTATTCTTCTCTCTTTTTCTTTCTCTCTCTTTTTTTTCTTTCTTTTTCTATTTTTTTTTCTTTTCCTTTCTCTCTTTTCACTTTTTTATTTTCTTTATTGATTCGCGTTCCTATTTATTTCCCTATCGTAAATAAAGAATTGACATAAATCAAAAGGATTGACAACAACTCCTGATTTTCATTGATAGTTCAAAACATCGGCTTACAAGATGGTGTTGTGCTACTAATGCAAAGAAACATGAATACATAATGCATGCCCTATGAATATATTAATGCTCCTAGTGCCTGTGAGACATCGTTCGGTCTTGCCGTGGGCCTATATGCTAATCCCTTTTGGAGCCTATCCAGGTCGGACATGACTTGCTGCACAAAGAACTTCACTACTAACACAAATGTTGCCCGGGACAAGTCTTCACATAGCTGGCTCTTCCGGGTGATGTACTGAGCAATATGAACAATTTTCTCTCGAATGACCCTTTTCTTTTGAAGCAATCGGTTGATTTGTTCGGTGCGAGCATCTAAAGTGCGTTGGTTCTCCTTTTGTATTTGTTGTAGCTCAAACTCTAGCCGAGCCATAGTCGTGTAACAATGTTCTCTTTCTTCTTCGAAATCTTTGATGACTTTGTTACTTTTGACAATGGATGTAACAATCTTCTTTCTCAGTCGAGCTATCTCAAACTCATGCTTATCCTTTAGCTGCTGAACCAACTTGGCTCTTTCCTCGGTATCTTTGGCCATTTGCTTCCGAGCCCTGACTAACTCTTTTTCTTCTTTGTCTAAGTCGAAGTTGTAGTCATTCACCTTGCGCCGAAGAGTTTCAATCAATTTCTCGTCTCGGGCTAAGCGAACAGGGGTCTCGGATGCGATTTTCATCTTAGCAACCTGAGCCTTCAGAATTTCAGTTTCTTTCTTCAGCTGCTTTTTCTCTCCTTCGTCGGATGCTGCTTGCAAACCTCTCTCAAGCTGGAGATTTCTCAGTTGTTCTTCCAGCAAGCTGATCTTGGCCTTATATTCACTTTCCTTGGCCGCCCAATTCCTGTTTTCTTTGGATTGCTCCACCAGATCTTGCAAGTGAGGTCTTTTCGAAGGCCTTTCATGCTCAATACCTCGTCGATACCATGTGCAATACCTGACGACACTTCACCTCGAGCTCTGTTCTGCACACAAGTATCTACCTTCAAGTTCTGACATTCATTCCAAATCTGACGGAACTTTGCTTCCAGGAATTGCCCATCCGGACTAATCTCTATCACTTGAAAACTGAGGTCCCCATCCTTTGGTATAACTTGACATCTACCAAGCTGTCGCAGTGCCCTGTATGGGGCATACGGCTGGATACCTTTTAAACCCATGATCAAAAAGTGTGACCCTTCTGTCGGCATATAAATTACCTCATCGAGAGGTAACCAATCATATGTCCAATCAATCTGGCCGCCAGTCAATGATCGTAGATGCGAAATCCAATCCTTTACTCCATCTGGCAACTTAACTTCTTTTGTTCTCATGTAAAATCCTTCAAGGCACGTTCTTCTAGTCGGCCCATAGCTTGAGAATGAAGGATGATGGCATAGATGTTCGATCAACCATATTTGCAAAATCAAGTTGCATCCCTCAAAGAAGTTAGCCCCTGCTTTGCATGTAGTCAAGGCACGGTAGATGTCTGCTAAAATCATTGGAGCTAGAGTACAATTATCTTGTACTACCAAAGTGCTTGCTACCCCGGCAACCTTTGTATTGATGTGCCCATCTTTTCTCAGAAATATGATAACCCGGAGAAATGCCACTAAGAAAGCGAACCGTCGATGCTCCTCCCATTTTGCTCGGTTGGACTTGCTACAAAGCTTGTTCGTGGAGTCGTTGAAACCCCCGACAAGTCCATATCTGCTATAAATGAAGTTCAGGGAGCAAAATCCGTTGGCTAAATCCTCGTTGTGGACATTCCTAGCAATTTTCAAAGAATCCAAGAAGCGGTGCACCGTTGCTGCTCTCGGGGCCACCGGGTATTTTTCTTTCAGGGGGACCTCGTTCTTCCCTATGTAAATAGCAATTTCCTCCAGAGTAGGAGTGAGTTCAAAGTCCGCAAGATGTAGTACATTGTGTGCAGGATCCCAATATGTGACCAGTGCTCTGATTATGTCGCCCCGGGGAATTATGTCCAATAAACCCGTGAGATCTTTTAAGTAGCCTTTGATCCAGTTTTGATCCTCTATCCCCATGTCATTCCACCATAGTCTCAGCTCCAAAGGGATTTTATTCATTAAGGCGAAAGGTTCATTCTGTATTGTGCTCATCCTGCACATTTATTAAGGCAATTTTATTTAGAAAAGAGAAAAAATCTTTTTCAATGCAAATTTTTATTTTTAAAAGAGACATGACTCTCGAAGTGGCCATTTTTGCCGAAACAACCTTCTGGCGTCCTTTTAGAACATTCGGTCATTTCCAAAAATAGCGATCACTCCGATTATTTGAAAAGAAAATATATTTTTTTTTTTTTTTCTAAAAAGGTGTGGTTGGACCCGTTCAAGGGTTGCCTACGTATCCCGCCTAATGGCGAGAATCAAACCTGCGTAGTTCGGTCAGATTAGTTGACCAATTATTTCAACAACAAAGCCATTTTTTTTTTCAAATTTTCAGATTTTCCAGATACACTCTTTCACTAGCTTTATTTCTCTCTCTTTTCTTTTGAATACTTTTTTATACTCGGTAATTTTGCCGGTCCGCATAACGATCAAGGACAATAAAATGCAACACATAATATGCTCGATCTTTTAAATACCGGGTCACCTGTCCTAGACGGACCCAACCCCTGTGTTGAGTCCCCTAAGTCAGATATGATGCAAATAATCGTCCTAGACCTATGTTCAACATCTTATAGTTTCATAGAGTGCTAGACCGTGTACCTGAGCGGACAACTCGAATCGAGGAGGGGGCTACGTACCGGTGGCTCGCCAAGTCAATCGGCTTTGTAACTTATCCGGCCTCTGTTTCTTAGTTTTGGTGTAACTTAACAGAAAGGGGAGTCTCAACCAGTAAGCACATCCCCGGGGGTGAGGAAGAGAAGGGTTTTCGGCACAATTTTATATACAATCCACGTAATATCAAAGTAGTAAAACACATAGCATGTTGTTCAAATCATATAACAAACTCAAATAATATCGAAAACGGCAATTCTAAGGAGCTCGATTTCTTAAACCCTGAAACCGAAGTTCAGGGTTGGGATCCCCAGCAGAGTCGCTAGAGCTGTCACACCTCCCTTTTTACCACCTCACAAAATGTACACCTAAAAAGAGGATTTTGTACCGATCCGTTCGGAAAGATATGTAGGGTATACCTCGATGTTCAAATACCCCAGATGGATATAATAACAAAGAGGAGGGAGTTTTTCCACATAAAGGAAATCGGTCTAGGATTTTTATTAAATTATCAGAGTCGCCACTTGGGAAGAATGGTGTCCCAAGTCACCGGTTAATCCCAAATCCGAGGAAGTTGACTCTGTTATTACAGTCCGCGAAACAAAGACCTGGATAAGGAACTCTATTAATCCGGGAGAAGGTGTTAGGCATTCCCGAATTCCGTGGTTTTAGCACGGTCGCTCAATCATTGTTCTCGAATCTTATTTGACTTGTTATATATTTTAACAATACGTATGTGCTTTTAATTTTACAAAATTGCGATATCGCGAAAAACGCGCCTCGAATCGCACCGCAACCAGTACGCCTGTGACCTTTAGTACATTTAGGCTTTGCCGGGATTTGGATTTGAGTCGCACTAAGTGCACACTCGTTTATAAGGAAGGTATATTAAACCGTGCCTAATAGAGTCTATCGACTTTTAAATCTTTTGGGAGAAGCTATGAAATTTGCTAGTAGCCTCCCCGATTCTATTTATAAATTATTTCACTACTAAGGGGGCCCCACTATTAGGTGTCATGCGAGGCTCGTCCCACTTTAATTTTTTAAAAGGGTTCAAACTTAATGTGTACGTGCTAGGTTATCTATATTGGTTTTTCCTTAGTCATATTTAAATTTTTTATTTCAGACTTGGGCCCAGGCCATTGTCATTGCCTTTATTGGGCCTGGGCCTCTACATTCATACTTAAACAAGCGCTGTACCTACCCAGGTCTTAAAGACCCGGGATACCTCCAGGCTTCTGCTTGACAGCCCAATGAGCCTTGCATCATGGTTGAGGCCCACGTTGTGTACTAGGCCCAAACTGAATGGGAACAATAGTGATAAGAACAGAAATGGTAAACTTATAACAGAACAATCATGAATCACTCGGAATGAATTCAATTGCATTTTTTATTCATCAACAGAGACAATCACAATACAAACTATTAATGTTAACTATGGATCACAACTATCTACTGTACACGAGGTTTGAATTAACAGACCGTTTCTAACTTCGATCTCTACTAATGAATTTACACTAACATTGAATTACTTACTAGTTGAGATTAAGAGGTTACTTGACTATATATATATATATATATATATATATATATATATATATATATATATATATATATATGTGTGTGTGTGTGTGTGTGTGAAAAGGCATAAGGATTATCTAAGGAAAAGATGAGTATTTACAACTACACTGTTATACCACCTAATTAATAGGAAATAAGCCTGTTAATATTTGCAAAGCCAATCCTATTCTAATTGTTACTTCAGCTGATTGTTTCCCTTTTAAATTACTCAGATCTGGGTATCGACTTTCAAACAGACTATTTACATCAGCATAATTACTCAATTATAACGACCAGGTATCTAACTTTAAGTAAAACTTAGGCACAATTATGTTACTAATTTTTACTACGGTTCTAACTCATTGCAATGTTATTAACCTAATTATAAATGATTCGTGACTAGATCTAATGTCTTTTTTCTTCGAAGCAAGTCTATGTTTAAATGCAGATCTATGACATACGATAAGCTATGTGATTATGGTTTACGAAACTACTGTGATGAACAGTTAATGGTTTGAAGTCGTGATTAGCTAACCTATATTTTAGAGCTTTACCTATTTAAACTAGGTGATATACTATTATGACTACACTACCATACAATACTAGCTATTACACTGTTTTTGTCTTTGTTTTTCTACTATTACATACTATACTACGATTTAAATTATAGATCTATACTAATACTGAAGCTAATAAAAGAGTAATTACAAAATACATGATAGCATATGAATTTAAAACCAGAACTTCATTTCATTCAGCAAATCATCGTTACAGCTTCATTCGAACAGAAGTTGTACCTGAATCAGCAAGTAGAAACCAATGAGTTCTAGGGGATTAAGAAATAAGCACAGCAAGGATTAAGAAATAAGCACAGCAACAGACTCGAACAACAAATGCAACAGTGGGAGATTGAATATCAACGAACAGAAAACCACAGCAACAGCAAATAGGAATCCAAGCAAAACTCGAGCAGAAAACCACAAGAACAGATGACTACCAGATGCTCTCACTCAAAAATGCCCGAAAAAGCTGCTTGCTATATTACTGCTTTTACTCTGAATTTCTCTTCAAAATCCAGCCTATATATATCTATATTTCTCTGAACTTTTTATTTTCAAAGCCAGCCCTTATTTCACTCTTTTGGGGGGTATATATAGGTGTAGGAATGGCAGATTTCTTGGGGAGAAAGAATGGAATTAGATTCCACTTCTCCCCATTTAAAATTGCTAAATTAACACTTAGACCCCATTTTCAGTTATCAAATTCCCTTCCAGCATGTGCTGAAAGGTTCTTTTTTATTCTTTTCCTAAGATTTTACCAAAGTATCCCTAATAGTTAAAGATTTTTACTCATTTCCCTTTTTAGGCAGACCATTATACCTTTTAATCTCTGCAAAATTGCAGAAATCAGGGGTACAAATAACTCCCATATCCCTATGTGTTCTATGTAATTCACTATTTTACCAATTTGGTTTCCTTTTATACCCTTAGTGACATTGCTGATTTACCCGACCTACCTAGGTCAGGTTTTCAGCATTCTTGGGTTTATTTAACTAATGGCCAGTCCTTGCATTGGTATTTAAGGACTGGCCAGTTCTACTTTAAGGAACTATTTCAATTTTAACCTCTTTTGTTTCATTTTCGATTAATTAAGACCTTTTTATTTCATTTTTAAACTAATTGCAGGACTAGCCTGCTTTATTGTTGTACTTAACCTATTTAAGGTTTAGCCAGTCTCAAGTTGAGACTTGGCTTGGGTAATTGAAACCCATTTGCTGAACACAGGCTGGGCCAAAGCCTTTGCAGGCTTAGCCACCTGTGATTCAGAGCTCAAATGAGCCTTGGTGAGTCTGTACTTGCACACTTGCACCACTTGTTACACAACTAGCCCTTTTAAGGTGGGCAAGTGTGCTGGACCTTGTAGAGTTGGTCAATTTGCAAAATTGACCACTCTTTGGTCACTTATTCACCTTATAACCTATTGTTATTTGATTTTCAGTTTTAACCTATTTCAAAACTAGCCATTTTATTTAACTCAGTACTATGGCAGCTATAACCAATTCCCCTAAAGTTAATGAGTATTAATCACATGCTCACACTAACAAGAACTATTGTAAACTCAGTCATTTTCAACATGCAATTGCACACATAGCCACATGAGACCAAACATTGTGAATCAATCAATTAAAACTCAGAAGGGGAAATTTGATAGTGTTGAATCTTAATCAATCAATTCACATAACCCAATTTCATGTGGCGGAGTGTCAATCAATATCAATTAGACTTAATTACAACCAATTCATGTCAGATGATAATTGAAAAACCCCAAAACCCTTAAGGTTCATGGGCATAGACACACATAGAAGCTAAACCTCATAAAACAGTCAATGAGAGATGAAATATGGCTTATTTTTAGACACAAGGACCACAGAATAACATAAACATGGTAACCAGGATCTGTTTTCAAGTACTAACCCTAGCTTTGATATATATAAGATAAAAATAAAGAATAGAAGAATCATGGGGAAATAGTGAAGAAAAATCCTAAAGTCTATCATGCCAAGTAACAGAGAAAGAAGCAAAATTAGATAATCATGCTTATTTTAGCAGACGAAGGAACAGAAGAAGTGGCATAAACCAATCATTAGAGAGAAATACTAGTTTTAATCAGGAGATTTGGGGGAATAGATAAAGATAAAGTAAAACATCCTTAATATAGGAGACTAACAACTAATCCTAGCACTAAAACTAAGCATGAAAAGAACCAGAAGAGAAGAATCATTCAGACTATTAAGAGCTAACAAAGATAGACTAATACATAATGAGAGTCAAAACTTAAACATGCAAAGAAGATCAAGATGAAGAGGCCTAATGCTAACATAGGACGAAGAAGAAGAAATATATCAAGGTCAAATCTTTCAAAAATAGAGAACCAAAACAAAATCCAAACAAACGAGATAAACATAGTATAAGAGATGAATAACAATGACTAGACAACTGTAAGGCCCCGTAAAATTTTTGTGCATAAAACCTAGTAGTTGTGGTGTCATGGTAGTGATTTAAGTTTCAAAAATGTAGAGAATTAATTTTTCCTAAAAGTGTCAAATATGCGGTCAAGAATGCGACCGCAAACCTGATATGCGGACCGCATTCTTGCCGCAAAACGTTCCAGAGAGTTTCCCAAAATCGTGTCAATAATGCGGTCGAAATTGCGATCGCATAGTGAATCTGCGGTCCACTTTGCGACCGCAGATCAGGAATGCGGACCGCATATTGGCCGCATTCTGTAACAGAACTCGAGTCATTTTGAGGCCATTCTGCGGTCACTATGCGGACCGCATGTTGATTCTGCGGTCGCAAAGTGCACCGCAGATTTGCCCCGGTCCAGATTTTTGTAACATTTTGACCCGATCTCTTCTTTAATATAACACCTTTCTTCTTCATTTTATCATATCATCTTACCAAAAATTAGAGAGAGAAGAGAGGGTTTTTAGAGAGAGAAATCTTTCATCTTCAAAGATTGTTCCAACCACTTAATTCCAAGGGATCCTAGGTCAAGGATTCAACTTCCCAATCTTTTCAAGGTAAAAACCCTAACTATTTTCTTTGATTTTCAGTTTTAAATTGGGTAAAGAGAGGTTTGCATATAATAGCTTTTGAAAATAGAATTTTTACACTCATGCATGATTATTGAACTTGATTTCTAGTAAAAAGAAGTGAGTAGAAGTAAGAGTCTTCAAGAACAAGGTTGGCAAGAGTAGGATATCTTGGGTAAGCATAAAGTAGGAAGAAAAATCATCACCGGTATGTATGGCTAATTTTGATTCTTGTAAAATCGCCTATATGTGTGAAAAATTGCTTGGTTAATGTTAATTTGACAAATTGTGTGAAATTCTCAAAGTTGTTGAAATATGAGTGATGTGGTGTAGAATATGAACCGAAAGTTAAATGAGAGTTGAATTGGGTAAAGAATTGTGAATAATTCTTATGATGGCCTATATGGCACTTTGTGGAAAGGAAACGAAACACTCGAGAATTGGTTTATCGTGGAAAGAGATGAAACACTTGAATTGTGGAAAATTGTTGAACATACTTGTGTGAATATTCTTGATTATGGAAACATTGTAACTTGGTTGTGATATTGGCTTGATAAGTAATTGAGAACATGAAACAATGTGCAAGTTGCTTATTTGAACTTGTTGAAATTATGTGTAGTACCTTATCTGCTGTTTGAAATTGTTGTGTTTTAAACTGCAAGGCGGGGTCGTGTTGCGCGCCGCAACGTGAGGAAATAAGGTGTGGGTTGGGGTGATAAGGGTGGCCGAGGTAATAAGGGTGGTCAGGGGCAATAAGGATGGAAAGCGATCGAAATCGCTACTGAAAATTGATAAAAAAATCAATGATGTGAAATTGTGAAAGGAGACAGCAGGAGAGTTTGCAACCTGGGGAGGCACTGATTGCCCCTATGTTTGACTACTTGCAATTTATGTTGTTGATTGGTTGTTGTTCTATTTGTTGACCTTGAATGTGCTTATGTTGAGGCTTATCTGAAATGAGAAAAAGGTGGAAAACATGGTTGGCTGGCTTGATTAGTTTTGATGTAATTTAATGGCTTGAGTTTACTTGGGACAAAGTTTGTCCATACATACCAGTACAATTCAAGTGTACCGACGTCCCTTTTGCCGGGGACGCTACATTCGTATTATGATTGTAGGTGGATCAGTAGCAGGCACTTCAGCTCATCGGCAGTAGTATCCTTCTCCTTCCACTGCCCGTTTTGGTGAGCCCCATTTCTTCCTTGGGGCCCTGTGTGGTTCATGCCACTTTTGTTTAGATTTCATTTTGGTTTTGTAAGGTATAGCCGGAGCCTTGTTACTGGCAAGTATTGTATTTCCCTTTTTGTATCCTAGAGGCTCTGTAGACATGTAAAATATGGGACTCCAGTCTTATGTATACATTGTGTTATGTCGGGCGTTGTAAAAACTGCAAACTTGTTAATGAATCACTCGTATGGTTTTATTTGATTAATGTGAAATCATTCATGGTTAGTAAGATATTTGATTAATGAGAAACAATCAACACAGGGGTAACGCGTGGGAATGAAAGGCATCCAGGTCCGCTTGACTGGGGCAACCCGGTCAGGCGCCGGTCATGTCCTCCGATTTGGGGCGTGACAACAACTAAACATGTAAAGAATCATAAAGAGAGGAACAGTCATGCTGTTGAAAACTAATAGATCAGAAATCACAATACCAAGAAGATGAAGAAGCACAAGATGAAAGATAGATCTTTTTTTTTACTCAGAAGAAACAGAACATGATTTGAAACAAGCAAAACAGAAGAACATCATGAAGATGAATGAGATAAAAAGAAAATCCTAGTTCTAACTAGATTTTTCAAGCCAAAGAAACAAGAACTGTCAAAACAGGAAAGTAACATGGAGATGAACAAGATGAACGGAAAAACCCTAATACTAAACAGATCTTTCGAATCAGAGAAACAAAAACAAACAAAAAATATAACACAGAGGAAAGCATTTAAAAACTAAAAATGAAAGGAAGCAAAATAGATTCAAGGAGTGATGGGACTTAGCTTTGTAGGGCAGGTTCCCTGAGCTTCCTCTCACTCTCTTTCTTTTCAGACTTTCAAACCCTTTTCTTTATTTCTTTTTTCTTCATTTTTCTTTTCGGGTTTTCTTCTATAGACTTCAAGATGAAGTCTTTTGGATTTTTGTTTGGAGTGGGGTGTTTGGAGAGGGGTAAAGGCTAGATCTTGATAAGGGTTTGGTTTTGAGTCGCCGTAGTTAGGGTTCCGGCGACTTCTTTTTGGATATTCGACGGGATAGGGGTATATTCGAAGGGAACTAAGGATGTGGGGGGGTTAGATCAGGTCATAATGGTTCTTTTGGCGTTGGTTTGGAGAAGGATTTCATAACTTGTGGTCACCGGAGGTAGGTTCCGGTGACCGGCAGATCAAGAACATGGGGGGTTTCTTAGGTTTTCAAAGTTTTGAGGGGTGTTTGAGGTGAAGAAGACAAGAGGAGAAGAAAGGGGGTAAAGGGGATGGCCGGAGACCACCGTGGAGGGTGGTGGCCTCCATGGACGGTAGGGTTTCAGAGAGGAGGTGAAGAAGGAGATGAAGGTGAAGAAGAAAGGGGATTTGGGCGGCTAGGGTTTGGGGGAATTGAAAATGGCTGGTCTCAACCAGACCAATGCCTTATATAGTCGGAGAGGTTGAGGTGATCTGGGTCGTTGGTTTGATAAAGATCAACGGCCACCCATTGCGTTACTAAAGCAGCGTCGTTTTATTACAAATGAAGCCCATGTTGTTGACCATCAGATCAATCCAAACGAACGACTCAAATTTGATCTCGCATCTCAATTAATTAATTAATTCCGGATTGATTCATAGCCGTTTGATTTGACCTGATAATCGGCTGAGATCAAATGTTGAACACTAATTCGACTGGACCTTTGGGCCAATGTACTTGGGCCATTCAATTCAATTTCTTTTGGCCCAAAGTAATTATACCCATATGTATTTTTGTATTTTCTAATGTTTTAATTATTTTTTATGTATTTTATTTTGTATTTTATTTCCTATTTTGTATTCTTTTCCAATTACTCAATTTCCTATTTTTTCTATTTTTTCTGATATTTTTTGCTATTTTCTACTATATTCCGCTAATTAAACTATTTTTACTAATTTCCTTTTAATTACTTAAATCCAAAAATACAAGTATTGAACCTATTTTTTTTTAATTTTCTAATTCCTAATTATTTAAACACATAAAATGTATCTAATTTCAAACAAGACACACAATTATACTCAAAAATATTATTTTATTTTTAATTTTGGAATTTTATTTACCTAGTGCAAAAATCATGTGCTCACAGATGGGACTCAAGAAAAATGCAGATTTGACTTGCCTGAAAGTCTCCTACATATCATTTGACTACTTGTATGAGAGGTATGGCCATAGCAAGTCCTATCGCACCTACACCGATGAATTTTCACTTACCTCTTTAGGGCTATCCATAGAAGGGTTTTTGTCTTCATGTTCTGTTTTCTAGGGATGATAATATTGCATATGAAGAAGGCTAGGATCCACACCAGACTAGCCATGGTAACCAAGATCTTAATGGGGGCAATTGACGGGCAGTCTTTCAGCATAGTACCCATAATTGTCGCCGAAATATATCGAGCCCTGGAAAACTGTTAGCAAGGGGCCAAGCACTTTGAATGTTGTAATCTATTACTTCAACTCTGGCTTTTGTAACACCTTCAGAAAGGTGATTACCGGCAGGAACTTATACGTAGAGACTGGGATGATTATATCCGACCCAAAGTGAATAATCTTCATGCCTATCATGTTCTCCCGACCAGAGGACTCTAGAGCATGGCTAGAACTATGCGAGAATCTAAAGGAAGAACAGGTACAGTGGATGTATGAGTAGTTCCCAACCGGGGAGTTCATTGTTCGTTCTCAGGATGCACCATTCCTCATATTTATTGGTCTGAGGGGAACTTATCCTTATGTACCTCTCCGAGCCATGAGGCAGGATGGGAAGAAGCAAATCGTACCAAGGGAAGACAAAATGAGTCACTTTAGGGCCGACTTTTAGGACGATGATAGCCCTCATAGGTGTCACGCTCAGCAGATGTGGCATTGCAAACTCGTCTTGGGAAGAGAATCTATCGAGTCAGACAGGTATCACGCCGGGTTTGTGCCGCACTATTCAGCTTGGTTGGAAGACAACTACACTAGTTTGGGTCATCCTGGGTTCATCCGAGTCATAGGCTTATCGACGAAAAGGCTGAAGTGCAAGTTAAGTACAATCAATTACGCAAAAGTATTCGGGAATGCAAAAATGAGCATCAGGAGATACAGAAAGCTCATTAAAAGTTGATCGACGAGTGGAATGATATGGGTGTCAATGCCAACAAACGGCTAGGGTATATGGAATGAGGTCTAGTAGAACTAGAAGGGAAGTTCTTGAAGAGGATCGAAGATTGCCAAAATGCTGAGGGAAATATAGGCAGACATCTGGCCCGAGCCTATATGTTGCAGGGACTACGCGAGCTGGTGCAGCTGTATGAGGGAGGCAAGAATACCGAATCTGGGGAAGGTCCTTCTAGGACCAAGTAGTTAGGATCTTTTATTTCATGCTTTCATGATGTAATAAGTCCAATGGGCATTAGTAGTATTTCTATTTCCCGTTATTTTTAGTTGTTTTGAGACTCGTCTTATTTTTACCAATGAAATGAGGCACTTAGCATTACAAGTTCTCCAAAGTTAATTTGTCGCTAGGCCTACCTCGGGCACAACGAGGCACCCAAATTAGGACACGACTTATATTCTTGCACAATGTGTTTAAATATTGCAATATTCTTTTCTCAGAACCCGCATTAACATTTTACCTTTTAGTTTTCTTTTATTTTTATCCCCCTCCCCAAAGGCTAGTTCATGCATTCTGGCACCATCAGCATACTCTACAAGATCCAAGGGCCCTCCACCTCCTCCTCCTCCGAGTCCTATTAGAAACAAGAACAAAGGCAAAAGGGTAGTCACAAGTGCTAGAAATGAGATCGAAAAGAAGGAAATTTCTCAGGGTACCCCATTTGCTAAGGGAACTGCTGCTCATCTTGAGCAGAAATTGCTGAAATTCCAGGATGAATTGGACCAGGTTTGGAACTTGGCAAGCCCATCATTCACTCTTGCTGCTCCTGATGTTAAAACCTAGAACCCTGTACCTCCACAAAACACCCCACAACCACCAATATAACCCACGCACACTCAAACCTGCTACACATGCAATAACACTCCACTATTCATTCCCGAACCGCCAAACACTACAAATGACCTTCTCCACAACACTCCTATCTTTGTGGACACCATACCCACTATACCCAACCAATCTCAAGTGCATCTGAATCAAACGACAAAGACTCCCTTATCAGGAATTTGGCCGCGAAACTCGAGAAGTTAACTAGCCAAATTTAGGCTGTCGAAGGTAGCAAAGGTGTTGAGGGGCTGAACTACAAAGATCTTTGTGTTCGGCCAGATGTTGAACTCCCGAAGGGGTACAAACCTCCAAAGTTGGAGATGTTCGACGGTATAGATGATCCCGGGATCTATCTGAGAATGTATTGTGATAAGCTGGTAGGAGTTGGAAGGGATGAGAAAATCCGCGTGAAGCTGTTCATGAGGAGTCTGAAAAAGGATGCCTTATCTTGGTACATCAGCCAGAATTCAAAGAAGTAGACAAGCTGGGTAAGCATGGCATCCGACTTTATGGACCGATTCAGGTTCAACACAGAAAATGCACCAGATGTGTTTTATATCCAGAATTTAAAGAAGAACCCCACCAAAATGTTCCGCGAGTATGCTACTCGTTGGAGGTTAGAAGCTGCTAAGGTCAGACCGGCCTTAGAACAAGAGCAGATGAAGAGGTTCTTTGTTCGGGCGTAGGATCCACAATATTATGAAAAGCTGATACTGATAGAAGGTCAGAAATTCTCGACATCATCAAGTTGGGAGAAAAAATTGAAGAAGGTATCAAAAATGATATCGTCACTAATCTCGAAGCATTACAGGCCACCAACAAGGCTCTATAGTCAGGTGGAACATCAAAGAAGAAGGATGTGAACTCCGTAATGGCTACGCAAAGAACTAAATCCCCCATGAAATACCAAACATATCCCACAACTCCACTTATATATCAGCCTTTCGTGAATTACCAAGCACCCTCGCCCGTATACAAAATTCCACCACTTACCTACCAATCATCTCCGCCACCTACATATCAACCCACTTCACTAAGATATTCCCAACCCGCACTTGTATAACAAGCTATAATGCCCAAACTTCTCACTACCAATCACCACCCACTGGCCAAAACTTTCCTAGGCCAGACCAAACTTCGACGGCAGGCCTCCCAGACAATATACAGGCATTGCCGAGCCATTGACCAGCTGTATAAAAGACTCAAAATAGCAGGTTACGTTACCCCTATCCCAGCCATAACTCCATAAAATCCCTCCCAATGGATTAATTCGAACAAAACCTATGCATATCATTTCAGAATGAAAGGCCATACCATCGACGAGTGTCGCTCGTTGAAAGACAAGATTCAGACCTTGATTGATAATAAGGTTATCATAGCAAAAGAGCCTTCTCCCAACATCCGCAACAACCCTCTGCCTGACCATAAGGTGGAGGCATCCACATGATCGAAATTGAGGATGATTGTGACCCCAAAAGGGTCAAATGGATTGATTGCCGAAGGAGATGAACTGAAGAAGCCAACAGTCACCCTCAACCCTATTGTTGTCATGATCCATCTCTCCAAGGGAAATGAGGTGAATATGTCCACACCGCTCGAGTTCGAAGTGCCTCCTGCAAAGGTGCCAAAACAAATTGAAGTCGAGTTTGGAATTCCAAAGGCACCTGCACCATTTAAAGTTGTTCTGTTACCTCCAAGGGTGCCTATTTAGGTCACGATGATAGATGTGACCCCGTTAAACGCAAATGCCATACCCTGGGATTACAGAGCTGAAGCGAGGAGAAGTAGGAACACAAAAAATGGAGAAGCAATTGCCGTACAAGGTATTACCAGAACATGCAAGGTATACACTCTGTAACACTTAGATGAGTTCAGTATGCAAGCCTCTGGACGGCCTATTGGAACTGGGCCTGAGGAACTCTTGAGAAAGATACAAGCTACAGAATACTCGGTCATTGAACAGTTGAACAAAACACCAGCGCAGATTTCTATCCTGGCTCTTTTACAAAGCTTTGAGGCACACAAGAATGCTCTGATGAAAATATTGAGTGAATCTTAAGTTCCCAGCAACATAACTGGAGGCGAGATGGAAAATATGGTGGGACAAGTGTTGGAGATTCACAAGATCACCTTCCACGAGGATGAGCTACCGCCAGAAGGACTAATTCACAAGAAGACGTTGCATATCACCGTGCAATGCGGAGATTACTTCATCACTAAAATCTTAGTCGACGGAGGATCCAGCCTTAACATTTCTCCACTAATAGCTCTTAGAACATTGGGGAAAGGTTTGCATGAGATCAAATATAGGGCTATCAATGTTGCAACCTTCGATAGTTCCCAAAGATCCACCATTGGGGAAATCAGTATGTGCTTGTAGATGGGACCAACCTGGTTTGATGTTGACTTCCAAGTGATAGGCGTACCGGCATCCTACAATTTTTTGTTGGGGCGACCCTGGATCCACGCCACTAGAACTGTAGCATCAACCTTCCATCAATAAGTAAATTTCGAATGGAATTACCAAGAGGTGATCATCCATGGCCGACGGTAGCAACCCCATATACAGTCACCAGACCATCCCAATGATTGGAGGCAGAAGGAGAATAGGCGGAGAAACATACCACCACATTGAGCGCGTCAACACTGTGGATAAAGACAAATGGTGGGCAACAAGATTTAAATTACCCTGAATTGGTGCGGGTATGAGCCCGGAAAGGGACTAAGGAAAAACCTCCAGGGTATCACCAAGCCCATCAAGCTGAAGAAACACGGTATGACCTTTGGCCTGGGGTATGAGAAAAGAGTTTGATGACTGGTCGCCACCATGGCGCAGCCCATACTATCCACTAAAGCACCCTATACCTCGTGTAGAGCAGACTTTCCAGCCAGCTAATATCATATATGGATCAGAGGAGGATTAAGCATTAGCAGCAATGAAGAACGTGTTTCTAAAAGATGATATGGACTGTTGTGTTATCTTCGAGGAGGAAGGGGAGGAAGTCTTGTGGGGATTGCCTCACTAATTGGTCGATCAAAACCACCACGGCCCGAAAAGCTTCGGGGTAGCAAGGATAAACAAAGCACCATGCATCACATCTTCACTTTTTACTAGTTGATTTTTCTATTCGCATCGTCTTTACTTTTGAAAAGAACTCCGATGTTTCGAACAATTATGAATTTATTCAAAGCATTTCCATGTTTATCACATATATCTCGCTCTTATTATTTTCCCCTATCATTTACTTTATTCACACAACATTACTATTACCTATTTTGATGATGAACCGACAATTGTGACTTGCAACGAGACAACACAACAAAAGGATATAGACTCAGAAGAAGATGAGATACCTAATAAAGTCATCAGAGAGGTTGAGAATTTTGAAAATAGACCTAAGTCCAACCTGGAAGAAACTGAGGTTATCATTTTGGGAGATACAGAAAATGTTAAAGAAACTCGCATCATTGTTCACTTGTCACCAACAGAGAAGGAAGAGTATACGAAATTTCTAAAAGAATATGAGGACATATTCTCCTGGTTGTACAATGATATGACTCGTCTCAGCATGGTCATTGTATCTCATAAGTTGCCAACAGATCCAGCTTGTCCACCGGTAAAGCAAAAGGTCAGAAAATTCAAGCCTGACATGAGTTTGAAAATCAAATAAGGGGTTACTAAGCAAGTCAAAGCTAAGGTTCTCAAAGTGGTAGAGTATCCAACATGGTTAGCCAACATCGTGCTAGTACTAAAAAAGGACGGTAAGGTTAAAATCTACGCCGACTATCAGGATCTCAATTGGGCCAGTCGCAAAGATGACTTTCCCTTGCCAAACATACACATTCTTATCGCAACTGTGCTAAGCATGAGTCTCAGTCTTTTGTTGATTATTTTGCCGGATATCATCAGATATGGATGGATGAGAAAGATGCAAAGAAAACGGCTTTCATCACGCCGTAGGGAATATATTATTACAAAATGATGCCATTTGGGTTTAAGGCTGGAGAGATCGAGGTATATGTGGATGATGTCATCATCAAATCCAAGAAAGCCACTGATCATATGGAAGATCTGAGAAAGTTCTTCAATGGATTGAGAAGGTATAATATGAAACTGAATCCCACCAAGTGTGCATTCGGGGTTCCTGCCGGAAAGCTATTGGGTTTCATCGTGATTCACAGAGGGATAAAATTGGATCCATCAAAGATCAAAGCCATTCAAGAATTGCCACCACCAAAGAACAATAAGGATGTGATGAGTTTCTTGGGAAGACTAACTTATATCAGCTGGTTCATAGCCTAGTCCACAGTCATTTGTGAACCCATCTTTAAAATGCTGAAGAAAGACGCTGCTACTAGATGGACCGATGATTGTCAAAAAGTCTTTGACAGAATCAAAAAATACCTGTCAACACTACCAGCCTTGGTTTCACCCGAGTCAAGAAGGCCTCTATTGCTTTATCTTGCAGTTTTGGATGGAGCATTTGGTTGTGTTTTGGGACAACATGATGAAACGGGGAGAAAGGAGCAAGCCATCTACTATCTCAGTAAGAAGTTCACCCCATACGACACCCGGTATTCTCTATTAGACTGCACCTGTTGTGCTCTGACTTGGGTAGCTTAGAAATTGAGGCATTATTTCTGTGCCTACACTACTTATCTCGTATCCGAGATGCACCCGTTGAAGTATATCTTCCAGAAGCCCATGCCCACCGGCAAGCTCGCGAAGTGGCAAATCTTGTTGGGTGAATTCGACATTGTTTAAGTGACCCAAAAAGCAATCAAGGGCCAAAAACTCAGACGTTCTCATACATCAAGTTCGAGAAGAATGGGCAACCAAAAACTCTAAGATACATCCCTACATGCATCAACAGAAGTTAAGGAAAAGATTCATAAAGACAGAATTTCAGCATATCCCGAGGGTCCAGAGCGAGTTCGCTGATGCATTAGCTATATTATCATCCATGATCCAACATTCAGAAACAAATTTCATTGATCCTATCCCAGTAAAGATTTATGATCAGCCAGCATATTGTGCTCAAATTGAGGAAGAAACAGACGGAAAATCATGGTTCCACGACATCAAGGAGTACTTTACAACAGGAGAATACCTAGAACTTGCCAATGCCACTCAAAAGCGTATGCTCCGGAGATTATCCAAATAGCGGAGGAATATTGTACATGAGGACTCCCGACTTGGGTTTACTAAGGTGTGTAGAAGCAAAAGAAGCATCCAAACTATTGGACAAAGTGCACGCAGGGACATGTGGGCCGCACATGAATGGTTTTGTCTTAGCAAAGAAGATACTACGAGCAGGGTATTTCTGGATGACTATGGAAATAGACTTTATTCAGTATGTTTGCAAGTGCCATCACTGCCCGATACATGCAGACATGATAAAGGTGCCTCCAAACGAGTTTACTACAACAAGCTCACCGTGGCCATTTGCCGCCTGGGGGATGGATGTCATTGGACCTATCGAGCCCGCTGCATCAAAAGTGGCAATTGATTACTTTACCAAATGGGTCGAAGAGCATCATATATAACAGTGACTAAGAAACTTATGGAAGATTTCGTCCGCGACGGTATCATTTGTCAATTCGGAATTTTAGAATCAATCATCTGCCAATGGTTCCAATCCTAACAGCGACCTGATAAAAGCAATGTATGATACATTCAAGGTCAAACATAAGAACTTTACAGCCTACAAACCTCAGTTGAATGGAGTTGTGGAGGCAGCCAACAAAAATATTAAGAAGATACTAAGGAAGATGATCATAAGGCACAAATAATGGCACGAGAAGTTATCATTCGCCTTATTGGGATACGGTACCACAGTCTAAACATCAATCGGGGCAACTCCCTACCTGCTGGTTTATGGTACAGAGGCGGTCATTTCCGCCGAGGTAGAAATTCCCTCCTTAAAGATCATAGAAGAGGCAGAGTTGGATGCTGTAGAATGGGTAAAAGGTCGCTACGAGCAGCTAGCCCTTATAGAACATATTTCTACATCAAGACGAAGCCAAGGGGAAAATCTTTCCCAATTGGCAGGGACCATACATGGTTCACTGGGTTCTAACTGGAAGAGCCATTATCCTTGCGAAAATGGATGGAGAAGTCTGGCTGAAGCCAATCAATTGAGATTCAGTTAAACGATACAATGTGTAATCATATGATTTCTCTTCATGATGTAATTTGAACTACGCCTGACCTGATTCCCGTTTAAGAGGGGATACGTAGGCAGCCCTATGGGTTCGATCACAATTTAATAAAAATTCCATTTTCCCCGCTATTAGAACTGGGCAGAATTGTGAGGGTCCAGTTCTATCTGAAGCAAGCGAAGTCGCAATGTCTTGGACCACATCGTAGTCATTGGTTCATTCAAAATAAAATTATCTTTTCAAATATATACTTACGTTATATTTACTAAATCATGTATAACTATCATTGGAATCGGTGTCGTTTAGCAATGCTACCCCAATTATTCGTGACGTCAGGAGCCACGGGAGGATGAACTAACCTTTCCCCCTCTATAGAACTCGCGTTTTTTCTTTGGATACAGGTCACAATTCATTTAATACATTCACAAACTTGTACTTTTCAGGAGTGAAGCTATCAGAAAAATCACTTATTCAAAAAAATCGCTATCCGCACACAACATCCCCAGCAGTCACGATATCGTAATCAACTACCAACTAAGAAAGTCTTACCACTATCCGCCTTTACATTCTTGCATTGCATGAGGCCACTTATCTACCTTTCGATACTAAGAATTGTCTCCATCTGCATTTCCTGCATAAGGCAACTTATCTACTTTCTGAGACTAAGCTTTGTCTCCATCTGCATCTGCATAAGGCTCCTCTTCTGCCTTCCGAGACTAAGCTCTATCTCCATCCCTGTATTGTAGAAAGCTATTTATCTGCCTTCCGAGACTAAGCATTGTCTCCATCTCAATTTCCTGTATAAGGCTACTTATCTGCCTTCTGAGACTAAGCTCTGTCTCCATCCTTGCATTGCATAAGGCTATTTATCTACCTTCCGAGACTAAGCTCCGTCTCTATCTGTATTTTTTGCATAAGGCTATCCATCTGCCTTTCGTGGTTAAGCTCTACCTCCATCCTGCATAAGGCTACTTATCTGCCTTTCGAGGCTAAGCATTGTCTCCATCTGCATTTTTGCATAAGGCTATTCATCTGCCTTTCGAGGTTAAGCTCTACCTCCATCCTGCATAAGGCTACTCATCTGTCTTTCGAGGTTAAGCTCTACCTCCATCTGCATAAGGCTACTTATCTGCCTTTTGAGACTAAGCCATGTCTCCACCCTGCATAAGGCTACTTATATTCCTTTGGAGACTAAGTGTTGTCTCCATCCTGCATGGCTAAAATATCGCCACATTATTTTGTCGAATGACTGCAATATCGCCACCTGCATTTAGATTCTCACTTTGGCTGAAAGATCGCCACCCTTTGCATTCATCGGCTGGAAGATTAGCACATTCTCATGGGCTGAAAGGCCACAAACTTATTCAAAGGCATCATAGTTCGTAGACACCATCTGCATAGCCCGAGAACATCATTTTATGGTCTGCGTATATTTATTTATGCTCTTTATGGACCAGGGCATCATAGTCTAAGGACGCCATCCTAACCGTCCGAAGACAACATACATGGTCGAACGGGAACCTGGATCATATTTAAGTTATGCACAATATATGCCACATTTCTCATTTTGCAGGTACACCGGCTAGCAAACAGCTATCTCAGTAGGAGCAATCCCGCTCCGGTTCCCGCAGCCTATCCTACTTCAAACACCCTTTCCAAACCTAAGCATCGTGTGCGTTCCTTTTTGAATCTCCATCGACATACTCCGTCAATAGTTCCTGAACTACATATGGAGGAATTTCTGTAAAACTAGGGATATGTAGGTAGTTCAAAAACTAGAGCTCGGTCAAAGTTCTTTCCAATCGCCGATCCGATCAAAATTTGCCATCTTGTCTTTACCCGACAACTCTTTCATCCTCCTCGGGTAAAGAGGGGCATCTGTTGATACCCAATTTTTCTCTATATATTTTTTTTTACCCAAAATACTTCCAAAATAGCATATTTGTGCATATGTAAGCACACCCATGAGTTTTGATATTTTTGATGATTTTTAAACCAATTTATTGCCTATTTTATACCATAAAATCCTATAATTATTCCCAAAATTTGTCATTTTGGTGAACAATTTATTTATTCTCATATTTACATCAAAATATAGCTAACATGATTTTTGCATATTTTTTACAAATTCATTTGGTATTTTCAAAACAAAATTGCATATAATTGCTATACTAGCCTCTTTAAAGATTCAATTGTAATTATATTTATAAAATTGACTCCTGTATTTTTAATTTGATAATTATGTGTCATTAATCATTTTATCATATTTGATTTATTTCCAGAAATTATTTAGCTATTTTTTATAAATTAAAACAAGGGAAAAATGGCTATTTAAAAGTTAGCCCTTTGCATTTCAATTTTAGCCTGAAATTAACCCCAATCTTAAGCCCAAATCAGACAAAACATTCCCTACCCAATTTCTTATTTAATCCGACCCATAACCCATTTATTTTTACCCGCCCGACTCCCTTTTAATCTAGGCCATAGACCAAAATGATCAACATCCTCATTTCCTCCTTACCATTTCAATTCCCAAATGACCATATCCCTATCTCTATCCCCATTCTCCAAATTTGCCGCCTCTAGTTCCTCTCGTCTCTCTCGAACCCTCTCAACCTCTAAAATCCTAATATCCACCTACATCCCCCTTCAACCTCAAATCACCAGAACCTATGGCTAATCTAGCGATGGACAACCTCTACCCACCATCTCCTGCTCTCACATGCTTGCTCATTGAAGATTCGAGGCTAGACCTCGAAGGTCTTCATCCAGACCCTGGCCGATTCGAGTTTCTTTGGCCGTTTTCGGCTTTGCTCCAGCGTATCTCAGCCTCTCGAGCCTGGATTTGATCTTGCCAGCTCAGAACCATTCTCGAGACTTCCAATCATTCTCGTCCTTTTGGGTTCTAAGAAACCCTAGAATAATTGAGGTTCCTTTTTCGCTTATTCATCTAGATCTATGCTAGATGTGCCATTTTAGAGTTTTTCCCCAATTTTCCCTTTTCAAAACTCTTCGAATCCTACTTTTAGGGTTTTCTAAAAATGGTTTCTAAATATTTCTGATTTTTTTACTCTTTTTATGTGTGGTCATGCTCATTATTTTATTCCTTGTTATGTTCAATCATGCTCTTATTTTTCCTACTAGATCTTTTACGGAGATTCTTTTACCTCTTTTATTCACATGTTAGCCTAGGTTATTGACTCACTTTTGCTTATGTGTGTTAAGCTCATGCTTTGATTTTGTTTTTGAGTTCTGTTGATCATGCTCTTGCCTAATTCGTCTTAAAACTCGTAATTTTCTCTGACTTCTATTTGTGCATATTTGCTTATCTCTGTGACTTTGAAAAATCCCCTCACCTCTGACTTTATGTGAAACCCTAAGATTTGGGGGGTTTTCTTTTCTTTGAAGTGAAAGACACTAGGGTTTCACTCTGAAACCCTAGGTTTACAGACTCATGACGAGTCTGTAATCTAACTTGTAAACTTATTTGCTTGTGATTATGGAAAAAAACTCTCGTTGTTCTTCTTTGTTTTGAACAGTGTGCTTATATATAAGCTTCCCTTTCAAAGTTTTATTTTTGAAATTCGTTTAATCGGGCTAAGAAATTCTTCACTAATTTCTCTTGATTGAACCTCTTTTACCTTACTGATGTTTTCCTTAAATAATTGATCATGTATCTTCTATGATTTTATACCAACATTTGAATTATTTACTTCCTTAATTATCTCAGTCTCTTTGTGATTTACAACTGGATCCGAGATCCCTTGAATGATTTTTAAACTTATTCCTTATTCTTACTACTCTGCCCTCTTTCCTTAAATATCCAATTATGTATGTGACCTTATTTGTGCACAATATGGTCTATTTACCTTAATTTAGCCTTAATAAACTTATTCTCTCTTCCTTCTTAATCGTCTGAACTAGACCCTTAATTAAAGGAGTCTGTCTACCCTAATTGATACTAATTTGATTAAATTCTATATTTATACCTTTGTGCCAGCCTCACCTATTTTCAAAACTATATAAAGGCCCCAGCCCTCCCCTTTTCTAAAATGAGTAACAACGAGTAAGTAACAATCAAGCAATAATAGGCAGTCTGCTTTCTACCCTATTATTCTCTCAAATACACAGAACAGTTCTATGTACTTCTCCTCTTTGCTTTCTGAAACACCTTTTAAGCTCTCCTTGAATATTCAAGTGTTCTGCTAAAAATCTGAGTTGTTTTTGCTGCTTTCTTGCTGTGGTTACTTTGCTATTCTCTTACTTTGCAACTGGTATGTCCATTTTAGTTTAAATACTGCTCCTCCACTATGTGTTTCACATCCTAGTTCTGTTATGCTTTCCTTTACTATTTTTCTGCAACTTTGTCATTATTGTTCCTATGTGAATTCCCTTACCCTTTACCCTTTATATGTGAGTTATGGTTCGGAGCATAATAACACTCTATGATTCTGAACTAGGTTCTTTGAATCCTTAACTCAATCAATTGCCACTCCGTTTCCCCTTTTATGTGTGTGAGCTTTGGACTTGGGTCTTATAGTGTCCTAATCACTATCCAGACCTTGGTCTAACCTTCAAGGGTCTACTCCTAATTTGTTTAAATCAAACAAGTGGTCAGGGGTGTGCCAGCCTACCTAGTGGCCAGGCATGACTACTATTTGTCATGGCTCCTCAATCCCCCTTTCATTTTGCACTTACTCTTAGCTATAAGTTCTGCCCCTCTCTTGCAAGCCATGCTTTGGGACCCCTGAGCTCCCTCTGAACTTGGATACTTGAGAGCTGGCTCTTCCATACTGCATTATTCTAATTCTAATGGTATCCTGGGTGTACGCAATGTCGGGAATCTCTGAGATTCCTTGGAACTTTGAAACACCTTAGATAAAAAGAAGTCTTCGGAAATCTGGATCACGGAAATGGTTAAATACATGTTATTGGACATTAAGGTTGAATTAGACTTCTCGTATCTAGTTGTTGGCTTTTGATGTATTTTCTATATTTTTCTAGCATTGTAATAACTTGTATGAAACTCAGAGAGTATAGTAAAAGGGTCTGGGAGGGGTCTTTATTTTCTTGCATAAAAATGGTAGAAACTATGATTTAGGAATTTACTATTAATCAACTAGAAATCCTGCCTATAGGGTCGTTTAATGTTGATTTAATCACATAGAGACCATGCCTATAGGATTTAACGCTCATGTTCTTTAATTACACATCTAGAGATCATGCCTATAGGAGTTTAAACTTTTTGAAAACTTATTTATAAATATCATGCCTATAGGATATGCATATTCGTTAGGCAAACTTTAGGATTAATTAAACAAGCATCTTTTCACAAGTTTATTTACAAGTTCTAAAAAATCAATAATATAGATATCATGCCTATAGGATTTTGCATCAAACTCGTTTGTCCCATTTAAAGCAGTAACAATTGGTTAATTGGTTCTTAAACACCTAATTCAGTAACGTTTTCAAAATCTTTAACTTTTGATAAAACTCTTTAAAATCAATGTACATTTGTCCTGAAAATTTGAGTTCTTCAAATTTACATATCTTTTCTGAAACGGCTTCTCTAGTGTTCTCCCTAAACGTATTTTTTTTTCAACTCAATCCCTGAACTCATTGATTAAATCAGTTCTGCAGCTTACTCTTTAGAAAGTTCTGTCTCTTGTGAATTTCAAGAACTACTCTTTCTGTATTTATAATTGAGCAGTCCACTGATCAATTTGAAATTCATTTCTAAAAACTGTCCTAAGTCTGTAGCCTGCCTTTTCCTTCAAAACTCTTCTGCATGAGTTATCTTTTAAAATCAATGCCTTCATATAATAACTCACGTTAAATGTCTTAATCTCTAACAATTGTATCTGAGTTGCCTAATGCAGACTTTTTGTCTAAATATATGTGTTGAACCAGTCCGCTCACCGCTTATTTTTTTAATCTAAGACCAAATCAGTATGTGCCAAGGCATGCTAAACTATTTGTTTTGTCTGATTTAAGGGGTTTATTTGCGCCTTACTTATCTGTTTATTCTTCCTCCTACTTGGTAATTTTTTTGAATAACAAAACTAGAATTTTATCCTTTAAACTCTATAAAGGCTCCCATCCCTTTCTCCCTTTTTAGGATTAGAACCCCGAGACTGATAGGTTGGAACAGGTACTAGCATACAATAAGTAATCAAGATCAAATGCTCTTTAATACCTTAACGGGATGGGAATGGTAGAATATGGATATGATGACCGATGCGCTAATATCACGTGCAACCCCTCTTCTGAGGAATGTACACCGGGTATTGCATTGATGTGATCCATATTATATATAAACCTAGAACCCCCTTTTCTTTTCTTATACTTACATTGTTTTCTTCTAATTCCGTTTCCTTTAATTAATTCCTTTTTTTTTCAAAAACTGTCCATCCCTTTCTTCCTTTTAAAGCTTTAAACTTATTTGGATTTATTATGTGCAAACTTCATTTGCTTTGTCTATCTTCTAAAAGTCACAATTATAAAATATTTGGGAACCACACTAGTGGATCTTGAGGGGTGCCTAACACCTTCACCTCAAGATAACTTCAAAGCCCTTACCAAAACTCTGGTTTCTCTTTTCAATTTCTTCTCTCTTTAAAAGTGTCCTAATGCACTATAATCATTAGGTGGAGACTCTCCAAAATTCCAAAACCCAATTATCGCAAGGGAATAAGAGTTGTCCTCCCATAATGTCGTATACTTGATTTTCGGACAACCCGTCCGTAATATGCAAAAAGGAGGCATCGACAAACCCTTCTGGACGTATTGGCCATATCCAGAGAGGAAATCTCGCTCCGTGTCACCTTGGCCATCTAAAGTCGAATAGGCTGAATGAGTCCCCCAATGAACCTCCCCACTCCTTCTCTTGACGGGCCAAATCAATAAACCTGGTCTCGTACTGGGTAACAGTTATAGTACCCTGCTGGAGATTCTCCAACAGCATACGGTAGATCTCTTTTTGAGTGATAGGGAGAAACTTCTCCAAGAATAGCTGAGAAAACTGATCCCAAGTCAGAGCTGGTGTCTAGCTGGCCTAGCCAAGGAATAACCTCTCCACCAAATCTTAGCGGATCCAAATAAGAAAAAAGTAGCAAAGTCGACCCCATTAGTCTCCACTATCCCCATGAGAACCTCATGATAGTTGTCTAAATAGTTCTGGGCATCCACAGAAGATGCACTGTTGAGAGTGGCTATGAAGAGCTAGGAAAACATATCCAGTCTTTACAAGGCATCGACAGTCATAGCTGCCCCATCACCAGTCTGAGCTATGACACCTAGATAAACTGCTCCAACTAGCTGAGCTGCCAGAGTCTGAAACTGGGGATCCACCTGCTCCAGAGTGCGAGTAGCAGGAGTCTCTGCCCCTCCTCCAGCCCGAGAGACGAATGGTGCTACTGGAAGCAAGCACCTGCCCATGTGACACTCTCCATGAGTCCCACTAGACGGACCAGAGCAACCTTGAGTATTGTGGTAGCAATGAACCCCTCTGGGACTAAGATGGGCCCATCCGAACTGCTTGGGTCAGAACCTCCTCATCAAACTCAATTTGAGGCTCCGCCACTGGTGCTGCTGCTCTGGCTGAGCTCTCGCTCTGCTATGCCCCTGCCTCGGCCTCTAGCATAGCCCTAACCTTGCCCTTTGCCCCTCGTGGGAGCTACTGCTGGGGGGCTCGAGCTGGTGGTCAGTGAATAAGGAAACACGTGTTTTCTCCTTCTACGAAAGAACAGAGTAGAAATTTGATTAGCATTGAGAAAACAAATCGCACGACAGGAAAGAATAGATGTGAAGTTTTTTCCTAACTCTGTGCCCTTTGGGGGATAAAAACAAACGTCTCCATACTGATTATCACACCTCCTTTTAACTACTCTCATAGGGTATAAGGGATTTTTTTTCAATTTAAGTGACCATTGAAACGAGATTATTTTTTTAAAATTAGAGTCGCCACTTGGGATAATTTATGGTGTCCCAAGTCACCGGTTTAAATCCCGAATCGAAGAAATATTGACTGTGTTTTATAGTATGCGAACATAGAAATCAGGGTAAGAAATTCTGTTAACTGGGGAGAAGGTGTTAGGAATTCTTGGGTTCCGTGATTCTAGCACGGTCGCTCAATTATTATTATTGGCCTGTTTATTTGATTTTAAAACACCTTTAAACCTTTGTGCATTTTTTACCTCTATCACCGTTTGTATTCATTTAAAGAATTAATTTCAAGGTTATTTAAAACACCTCTCAAGCCACACTACATGAAATGCACCCATGATTCACGACACATTCTATTTAACCTTGTTGAAAATTAGAATCGGGCCACATGAAATGTACTCCCCGATTTTAGTAACCGTGATAGTTATATTAATGCACCTAAATAAAACTATGAAGTTCATTTTAATATATAAATTAACATTTGTGAGGGCCACAAATGATTTAGTTTGCTTATGGCACGCCTCAAATCTATCTCCTCAAGTAATGTCTTGATCTAGTTTTTGAGGGCCATAAATTATAGATTCTGTAGATATGACACACCTCAATTTAATTACAAAGGTCTAATTAAAAGAGCCATGCTTGATTGAAAAGGGCTAAAGGAGTTTGAATTTTATCCGAGTTAAATTCTATCTGCACTACTCTAAACCAAACCTACATAGGATGTTATTCTTAAAATTAATTGCTTAAAGAAAATCCCAAGCTGGCATTAAGTCCAGAAGCAACAAGCATCTTTTTAAGAAGGAATTGGGCTCAGGAACAACCCACAGTTGAGGATGAAGTGTCGGAAGCCTCAAGGGCTCAGCTGGGTAGAGACAAAGCCCATACAAGAGAAACACTGGTTGTTCAAAGCATTCAAAGCAAACTTCATCACAACACCAACAAAAATCGATTAAATTCTTTTTAAAAAAATAACTCAAAGTAAACGAATTATAGGAGAAACAAAAATCGATATTAATCTAAAAGTGCCTCCTCATGAGACTGGGTCACCTAAAATGGGCCCAATGCAACCCACAAAAACTCAAAATCACACTAGATGATTCAAGCATGCCATATGCTTGAGCCTACTCTTGGCCCAAGCCACTTCCTATAACTTGTTTCCATACTGTTACACATTCAATAATTCTAATCAGCAAATTGTTAATCTTAAACTACAAAAGATCTATTTCTGATATTCATTCATGAATTGATATTAGATCTATATCTGAAATTCATTCATGAATTGATATGAGATCTATATCTATCATCATGCAAAACACCACAATCACTTGAACTTACATTTTACAAACCTTTGAAAACTAACCCCAAATAATTACAATTACTGAATGTAATATGTTGTTAAAACCCCCTATTAATATGCTAAAATAACCTAGCCACTTGAACCATACAACTACACTAACATCAAACGACATTACTTAAACATAAGCTAAAGCGGGATTAAATTCATAGTGTTGAAGAACAATAGAAAAGAAGTATGCAAAATGAGTAGGAGAGTTCCATTCCCAAATCAACAAATTAAAAGTCCATTTTATCACTTCCGCTCAAGGAAATACCTGGAACAACAAAAATATAGCCATATATTTCAGCAAAAGGTAGAAAGATCAACAGAGCTCTAAAACAACAACCAACAACTATATTCAAGCATCTAAAAAAAAGCGCGAAAACCCAGCTGTAATAGAACGGTGCTTGAGTGATTTTTTTTGTTTTTATAATTATGATACTCTATGTATTTCATTGTTCTAGGTGCAGAAGAAAATGGTACATATCAACTTTTAGCCGTTTGGTAGCTCTTGGTTCTCTAATTTCTGCTTCACAAATGTAGGAAATGAGCCTTTTATAGATAGTTTTCGTGCAGCAAAATCTGATTTCATTCATTCCAAATTACCCTTATCACTTCCCCTTTTTGTTCAATTTGAACCCTGAATTTAAACTTATTTACTGAACTACCCAATTCCCACTTTCCTAAAACTTCTTATTTAGTTAGGCAAGGTTCCCTCAAGTTAAAATTATCAAAACAGCCCTTGACACCCCTGTATTTACCTCCCCATATTGACTCACACATGGATCAAATTTGACCCAAAATCCAACCCAAATGAAAAGGACCCCTATTAACCGAGTGAGAGATGCCCCAAAAGAAAACCTATCAGCCCAAGAATCAGGTTTAGTGGTTAACAAGAAAAGCAAAATATTCCGAAAATAAATGATTGTTTCCCGTACAATTAATCCCAAATATATGTTACTGACTAATTGAATATAAAGACAAGCTAAGCCTAATCCAACTAACAAAAATAATGAAACAAACGAATGCAATAATATGTACAAGAAGAAAAATATAAATTGATGGAAGACATAGAATCTAGTGAGAAAAGAGGGGAAAGGTACCAATTTATGTCGGAATGACTTGACAAATTGAGACAACTCGATAAACGATGAAGGGGGTTGAGGTTTCGCCGGAGTCCGATGAATCAGTCAAAATTCGATGAGCCTTAAAATCAGCTAAAATTGATACTAATCAATTGTTCTAATTGAGAACAGTTGATTAGCATAAATTCCAACTCAAATCGAACCCTAAAACCGTTTTAAATTTTGAAAAGGAGATGAACTAGGGTTTTTCGATTTTAGATTTTAAATTAAGGTAAGTGGGTGAAGATTTTGGGGAAATCAACATCGGCCTAGTGTTTGGGAGAGTATGGGGAGTGTATGGTCAGTTTTTGGTAGAGTTTAGAGCTCCACCGCCGCCAATGGCGAAATCCGGTGGGTGGCGGACGGTGGTGAGAGGTGAGATGAAAGAGATGCTAAACAGGGTCCTAGGTTAATTTGATTACATACAGATAATTTTAAACAAAAGGGAAAAACATCACAGCCGTTAGATGAAATAAGATGAAGGGCCAGGATCTTTTTAAAACACTTGAACTCAAAACGATGTTGTATTGGCTCAATAGTACATCGTTTTAATTGTCTCGATGCCTGAAGGATTTGGACTAGGTATGGATTGGTCCTGGACGGAATTGCTTCGGCTTTTCATTGAACTGGCCCAATTTCGGGACTTTAAATCAAACTCTCAATTTTCCCTTTCTTTTGTTTCTTTTTTTTTTAAATTACTTTATTTCATTTTTCAATTAATTAAAACCTAAATTAGACTCTTAAAATAGGTTGTAAAATTAAGCTAATTATCTGCGGTAATATATACAAAATTAATTACTCCTAAACTGAGAGAGGAAATGGCTAATTTAACAATAAAAGGCTAAAAATGCAAAAGTGAGCCATTTTTTGTAATTTTTATTTATTATAAAACAACTAACTTAATAATTAACCTAAAATAAAAATAAATCCCAAATGCAATGCAGAGTATTTTTTTCATGATTTAAATAAAACATGCACAGACATATGCAAATAATTAACAAAAATCCTACGAAAAATCTACAAAATTGTAAATAATGGGAAGAATTATTTTCTTAGAGTTTATGAGAGTAATTCCTATAGGGCAAAAATCACGTGCTCACAGCTGCCCCTCTTTACTTGGAAACATGAAAAATTTTCGTGCAAAGATATAGTGAGCAGTTACGAGCGATTTTTACCCGTTTGAATACTCTATGGGAAGCATTTTTGAAAATTTTGACCTCACCCTGTTTCCAAGGTTGCCTACATATCCTTGGTTATAAAGGAATTAGGTTAGTGTAGTTCGGGATGTTTCAGTAGCTAGGACTACTAGGAAGCTGTGATTTCATTGTTGCTGATGTTGCTATTTTTTGTTGAACTCCTTATTACACCAAGATAAAATAAAAGAAGCTAGACTAAACTATGATTTATAAATTACAAGAATCATATCTATATCTTCAAACTTGATCTCGTAGTTTCCGTTGCTCTGTTGACTTGTACTCTCCAAGTGAGCTTTCTTTGTTGCTGACTTGAATTGTATTTTGAGGTGATTTTCCTTTGTTCTCCAGGTGGGTGCCTGATTGTCTAACTTGAACCGTCTTCCTTTGAACATTGCTGCTTTCCCTTTGTTCTCCAGGTGCGCACATAATTGCCTAACTTGAACCGTCTTCGTTTGAACATTGTTTCTTTCTCTTTGTTCTCCAGGTGGGCGCCTCATTTCCAATACTTGCACAGCTTTTCCTTGAGACTTGAACTATTTACCTTTGTTCTCCAGGTGGGCTCCTGATTGCTGAACTTGAACCGTCTTCCTTTGAATATTGTTGCATTCCCATTGTTCTCCAGGCGGGCGCCTGATTTTCGACACTTGCACTACTTTTCCTTGAGACTTGAACTGATTTCCCTTTGTTTTCAAGGTGGATGCGTGATTTCCAACACTTGAACTGTCTTCCCTTTGTTCTTCATGTGGGTGACTGATTTCCCAAACTTGAACTCTCTTCCCTTTGCTCTCCAGGTGGGTGCCTCATTTCCAATACTTGAACTATTTTTCCTTAAAACTTGAGCTACTTCCCTTTTTTCTCCAGGAGGGTGCCTGATTTCCAACACTTGAACTGTCTTCCCTTTGTTCTCCAAGTGGGTACCTGATTTCCAACACTTGAACTATTTTTCCTTGAAACTTGAGCTACTGTTCTCTAGGTGGGCACCTGATTTCCAAAACTTAAACTGACTACTCCAAAACTACTGTTTTCCCTTTGTTCTCCAGGTGGGTGCCTGATTTCCAATAGTTGAACTATCTTCCCTTTGTTCTCCAGGTGGGTGCTTGATTTCCAATAAAATAGATAAAACAAAAGAAAATTTTCACCCCCAGTTTGGTAGCTGCGGACATCTGTAAGTATTAATTGAAACGTGTTACCCAATATCTCTAAGAGTATAAAAGCTAGGACCCACTATTCAGGAGGGTCGTGTAAATTAAAATCAAATCTCATCTTAAAGGTGAAAAATTCAGAGCTAAATTCAACTTCCTAAAGGTGAAACTTATGCTAAATCTCATCATCTAAAGGAGGTCGTAAAACTAAGTCCCATTATTTTGGAGGGTCCTGAAAATATCAAATTGAATCTTTTCTTAATAATGTAAACTTCAAAGCCAACTTATATTTCCTCAAGGCAGCGCTTATGCTAGATCTTGTTACTCATAAATATTTTGAATTTTAACTAGGTCCCATTGTCTAGGTGGGTCCTGAGAACTTCAAATTAAATCCTATTATCCAACGGCCCCTGAGAATCTATTGTCGAACCTGTCTGGTACATGCTTCCCCCATGGAGGATTCCTCGGAATAAACAAAATTTTGCTATCCTTGTTTTAATCAAAAAAAAATTATCGGTTTAAAATATGGTGGTTAGCTTGCGTCATCCTTGCTGGAGGTGGCCCTTTCGCTGCCGTGCTTTGCTTTGACTGGTTGCTTTGAGCTGGCCAAAAATTGTTTGACTTTCTGACTGACTATTAACCGCAGGACCCTAGGTGACCTGAGTGCTCTACACCCAAATTGTTGTTTTACATTTCTAACCCCTCTACTTGAACCTTTGTATCTCCCAAAAGATTACTGAACCATTCGACCAATGGAACCTTCAGTGACAACTTATTTCTCATTTTACATCATATTAACTCTGGTATGTTTTGGCCGCACTTTTCTTTGTGCAATTTGGAAGTAGGTAGTAAGCTTTGAAATCATTTATTACTTGCTTAAACAAGGCTGACATTGGAAAAACTTTGGAGAAATAAACCCAAAAGAAATGAAACACAATGACTTCGGGAGTTAAGATTAAAGAAAAAAATCTAAAACTGGATGATTGTTTGAGGGAGAAAAGGGAAAGCGACTTATCTGAGTGGAGCAGCTGGTACTAATGATCATGACATGCATTTTGGATTAATCAGCCCAGCCTATTCAACAAATCAACTTTCTGTTATCATACTTTATGCCCCGGGATCTCCATAATCCAATCTCTTTGCCACGTCACAAACCTTCTTCGGCTTGAAGGGCCCTAAAAGGTTTTCACCAACAAACCTCTCTCATTTGTTCATCTCCCAATTCATTGTCGCCTTACGGTGTCCATGAGGGTTTTCACCAATAAGACTCTCTCATTTTTAATTTTTCTTAGCTTTCAACCGCCTTATGTGCCTGTGAGGGTTTTCACCAATAAGACTCTCTCGTTTCTCATTCTGTTGCTCAGAACGAAGTGTTTCCACTGATACGTAACACACTTCTACTTGCTTGACATTAAATCTCTTTAAGACTGATTGAATGGTCTTTCTTTGGACCGTAATATAGGCTTTTGGATAGGATTATAAAGAAAGGATATCAAAAGGCTCAAAACAACTCAAATGGGTTCAAAATTACTACTATTAGAATCAAATTTCTACAACAACCACAACATTCCGCCCAGTTTCTTTGTTCGCGGACTTTTGAATTTTTATTTTGATGGGATCGAAGGGTGAGGCTGCCTCTATATCCTTAAAAGGAAAGAGGTCGAACGCAGTTAATGACATATGAATTGCATTGTGGTTGTTCTTTGTTTTCTTTTCTTTCCCTTTTTCTTTTTTCTTCGATTTTTTTTTTCTTTTTCTTTATTTTTTCTCCTTTTCCTTTCTTTCATTCTTTTCCATTCTTTCCTTTTTCTTTTCTCCTTTGTTTTCTTCTTTACTTATTTATGTACCTTTTCCACTCATGTTTCTGAATTTTGCTACCGATTCCAAAAGAGGGGTATAAAAGAAGATAAATACGGCTCAAAGGGTAAAGCGTTTAGATAGCAAAATAAAATTCCCTCGTCGTTCCAATCTTCAAAACATGACAAGTACAAACAAACATAATTTACACCAAAGAAATCATACATAATATCTTTTGACTGCATCAGAATTGATAGTCATTTTTACACATTTTGCATTCTATATCTATTAAATACAAAGCACAATTGGGAAACACTCTCGTTACGATGTACGGCCCCAACCAATTTGGGGAGAACTTGCCTTTCGCCTCAACCTGAAATGGAAGGATGCATTTCAATACTCGCTTACCCACTTCAAATTTCCGTGGACGCACCTTCTTGTTGTATGCTCTTGCCATTCTCTTTTGATACAACTGGCCATGGCACACTACTATCAATCTTTTTTCATCAATCAAACTCTATTGCTCCAAACAGGTTTTGAACCACTCATCATCATCAATCTCAGCTTCAACAACAATACGAAAGGATGAAGTTTCAACTTCCGTGGGTATCAATTTCCCTGTGCCATATAATGACAAATATTGAGTTTCACCTACTGTAGTGCAAACAGTAGTGCGATAAACTAGCGAAGAAAAAGGAAACTTCTCATGCCATTGCCTATACCCTTATACCATTTTTTGAAGTTTCTTCTTTATATTCTTGTTGGTTGCCTCAACTAATCCATTCGCCTTGGGGTGGTATGGGGTGGAATTTTGATACTTAATCTTAAACTGTTGACACACTTCTTTCATTAAATGAATTTTAACATTAGCACCATTATCTGTGATGATCACCTTTGGGATTCTGAACCGACAAATGATATTTGAATGAATAAAATCAACCACTGCCTTATTGGTCACAAACTTGAAAGTTTTAGCTTCAGCTTACTTAGTAAAATAGTCAATGGCCACCAGAATGAACCTGTGTCCATTAGATATTGCTGGCTCAATTGGTCTAATGACATCCGTAACCTAAGCAGCAAAAGACCATGGTGCAGACATTGTGTGCAATTCAAATGGCGGAGAATGAATCAAATCTCCATGTACTTGGCATTGATGACACTTGCACACAAAGTTGATACAATCTAGCACCATGGTAAGCCAATAATAGCCTGCTCGGAGAATTTTCTTTTCCAAAACATAGCCATTTATATGGGGCCCACAAAATCCCAAATGTACTTTAGTCATGATGATCGTGGCTTGCTTAGTATCAATGCATGGCTTGCTTAGTATCTATGTATATCAACAATCTGAGGTTTGGAGTTCTTTTGTAAAAAACTCCTCCGCTTAAGAAGAATCCACTTTCCAATCATCAAATTATTCTCTTTTGATCACTTTCTGCTTGCACCAGATGTACCCCCATCCTGATGTATTCCTTGATATCATGGAACCACGACTCACCATCGAGTTCTTCTTCCACCATGTTACAGTAAGCATGCTTATCACGGACCTGAATATGCATAGGGTCTATATAAGCCTTATCTGGATGATGTAACATTGATGCCAGAGTAGCCAAGGCTCAACAACCTCATTATGGATCCTAGGGATATGGTTGAATTCCACTGATCTAAACCATTTAGAAGACCCTGCAGACATTGTCGATATGGTATGAGCTTCAAATCTTGAGTCTTTTATTCTCCCTTAATCTGCTGCACTAACAGATCTGAATCTCCCAAAACCAGCACTTCCTGGACTCATATGTCCATAGCTAATCGTAAACCTAAAATGCCTTCTTCGTACTCAGCCATGTTATTGGTACAATAGAAACGAAGTTGAGATGTGACAGGGTAGTGGTGCACCATTTTAGAAATGAGCACAACTCATATCCCAACACATTTCATGTTAGCAGTCCCATCAAAGAAAAGTTTCCAATTAGGCTTCTCATCCTACATGACGTCCTCAATATGCATTACATCTTCATCGTGAATATAAGTCTTCAATGGCTCATATTCTTCATCCACCAGGTTCTCGGCCAAGTGATCAGCCAAAGCATGGTCTTTAATTATCGTCCAAACCATATAGACAATGTCAAATTCTGTCAGAAAAATCTACCAATTTGCAAGTCTTCCTATAGGCATAGGCTTATGAAAAATATACTTCAAAGGATCTAGGCGAGAAATGAGGTAAGTAGTAAGTGATGATAAATAGTGCTTCAACTTTTGTGCCACCCAAGTCAGGGTGCAACATGTTCTCTACAGGGAAGTATACTTAACCTCACAGGATGTGAACTTCTTGCTGAGAAAATAAATGTCCTGCTCTTTCCGGCCAGTGATGTCATGTTGACCCAATATGAAACCAAATGAAATATCTAGGACTGTTAGGTAAAGAATCAACAGTCTCTCTGGTGTCGATGGTACCAACATAGGTGGGTTTGATAAATACTTTCTGATCTTATCAAATGCTTCCTGACATTCATCAGTCCATTTCACCACAACATCCTTCTTCAGAAACTTAAAGATGGGTTCACAAGTTGTTGTGAGTTCAACAATAAACCTGCTGATGTAGTTTAATCGCCCAACCAAACTCATCGCCTCAGTCTTGTTTCTTGGAGGTGGCAATTCCTAGATAGCCTAAATTTTTTATGGGTCACACTCGATACCTCGATGGCTGACTATGAATCCCAATAGTTTTCCGGATGGAACAACAAATGCACACTTGGTGGGGTTATGCTTAAGATTGTACCTACGGAGCCTCTAGAAAAACATTCCCAAGTCTTTGACGTGGTCCGGATGCTTCCTGGACTTTATGATCACATTGTCCATGTAGACCTCAATTTCCTTGTGTATTATGTTATGGAATATGGTCATCATTGCCCTCATGTAAGTTACCCCAGTATTTTTCAAACCAAATGGCATTACCTTGTAGCAATAAGTTCACATGGTGTGATGAATGTTGTCTTTTTCGCATCTTCCTCATCCATCAAAATCTGATGATACGCCTCCTAGCAAACAACAAAAGACCCAATCTCATGATTGCACAATCATCAATCAAAATGTGGATATTTGGCAGTGGGGAATTGTTCTTTTGACTCGATTTGTTGTGGTCACGGTATTCAACACACACTCTGGTCGTACCATCTTTCTTCGGCACAGGCACAACACTAGCTAACCATGTGGGATATCGCGTGACTCGAATGACTTTGCATCAAGCTGCTTCGTGACTTCTTCCTTAATCTTCACACCCATGTCAGTTTTTAACTTTCTCAACTTCTGCTACGGGAGGGAATGCTAGATCAATTGGCAATTTATGGACCACCAAATCAGTGCTCAAACCTGGCATGTCATCATACGACCATGCAAAAATATCCTTATATTCCAACAATGCTTTAATTATTTCTTCCCTGATTTGCTATTCAAGAACGATACTTATCTTAGTTTCTATGACATTATATGGGTCCCAGAAATTGATTGCTTCCATATCATTCAGGTTAGGCTTGGATTTTTCTTTAAAATAATTTTTTTCCTTACTAATCTCTTCAGTGGCCTTATCCTCATCATATTTCGATTCATCATTACACTCTATTTCTTGAATTATTATTTCAGAATTAGATTGACTTTTAAGACTAGGCCAAAGATTCATAATACATGTCATGTCATTGAAACAAATATAAAAAAATTGTACAAAGAAGAAAAGAAAACAAAAATAAAACTATCTGGAATGATGGAAAAGGGAAATTGCATTTCATTGAAAATAAAAGACAACATAGTTTATACATCAACAAGCAGAAAATAAAAGTCTGGGTCACAACCCTGGAATGACCCAGATAGAAAGGAAAACAAAACAAACTACCAAGACTCATTTCGGGTAGGGAAAGGAGTAGCCTTCCAATTGTTAAGCTTTACATTCAGCCCGACAAAATGCAAGTCTGCTTTGCTAGAACCTTCTCCAACTTCTACCATGTTCACATCATCAAACAATATTTGGAAACTTTCAATTAACTCCTCATCAATGCCAACCATACAACTAGGAACTGTTGTCACTGGCGTTTCCTGGTGCCGGGCTTAACAAAATACCTAGAGAGACGTGGGATAGGCTTTGGAAGTGCCCACGCCTTCCATTTCACTCTTTTAGCCATTTTCACACCTGCCGCTGTAGGTATGAATCAAAGACCAAACATACCCAAATTTTTAAGGGACACCGCCTGTATGATACCCTGCAGGGATGCACCCAGACTTTTTCTTGGTACAAAACCATTTTTCAGCATTTTAGAGTCCGCCATGACTAATGTTGAAGCCATCATTGGAGTCGAAACACATTTTCCTTTTGGAGCATTCTCAAATGGCACTGTTTCAAAAACTTGGTAGAACCAAGGCCCTTTGTCATCTTCAGCCTGAATAAATGGGATAGAAGCATCACTCAAATTTTCTTTGCCATGCACGACGATCTCCTGTCTATCCCACTCAAACTTCACCATATGGTGCAAAGTGGACAGCACTGCTTTGGTGGCATGTATCCAAGGCTGACTACGTCCAATACTTGGAACTCCATAGTGAATTCCACCGGTCCTATTGTCAATTCACGTACTATATCACCAACCGAGTCTTTCCCTCCACCATCAAAACCTCGGATGCATATATTGTTCTTGTGAATCCTCTCATCATCAACTTTCAGCTTGTTCAGAGTAGATAGAGGGAAAATGTTTGCATTGGAACCATTGTCAACTATCACCCTGGTGACCATGGAATTTTTAGATTTGACCGTCAAATAAAGAGCTCTGGTGTGTTCAGTACCTTCCACAGGCAACTCCTCATCAGAAAAAGTGACCTTGTTCACCTCAAATATTTTGTTGGCGATCTTTTCCAAAATGTTTCACTGAAATTTTGTCGAGATCATGAGCTTCGTTAAGACTTTTCATCAGGGCCCGACGATGCTCATCCGAATGGATCAACAATGAAAATAAGGAAATCTAAGCGGCGTCTTTCTCAGCTTATCCATGATGGAGTAATCTTTCACCTTTATTTTTCTCAATAATTCCTCCGATTTTTCCTTAGTGATTGCTTTCTTTACTAGAACCGGGTTATCTCTGGATGTTTTGGCTTTTCTTAACTCTTCCGGGGGAAAGCATCTCCCCGAACGAGTTAGCCTTTGGGCCTCATTTACTTCTTCCTTCATTTCCTTTCCCTTGTAGGTCACTATCACTCTCTCATAGCTCCAGGGGATAACTTTGTTGACTACCAGCATCTGGGTTACAGGCTTGATGATGACAGATTCCATGCGGGCACCCTCCACAATTATGATAGGTTTGTTTGATAACCCCTGTCATAATCACTTTTGAATTTGCATCACATGTGGATATGTTCTCACCTACCACAGAAGGTTCACCTTTTGTCATGCTCAACTTGTTCACAGCTCCTTCAACCATTACTTTTGCGACAATTTTTCCTTTGGCTGACTTGACCTCACTGGACCGAATCATCATAACAGATTGAAATGGCTTCTTGGCCTCTCCAACTTTGTGTACTATCTCGATCGTGTCTTTTCCCTCATGGGTTGGCAATGGGTTCTGGTTGATATTGGGTGCGTCTGGGTTTTGGACTTCAATCCAATTTATGTCTCCGTACTCACAATGCCATTCCCAGTCCCATAAAAATACCTACCCAGCTCCACAAAATTCTTACCCACCTTCCCGAGCCTATCGAAACCCTATCGGTCTAGGTTTTTGACCCAATCCAGCATTCAAAAATGAGAGGTTACAGCGAATTAAACCTTTCACCCCGTTGGGGGAGTTTCATACCAGTTTATTCCACATATTGAGGAAGTTGGATATGTTGAGGCCAATTGAGTCGAAATTGCCAAACACTTCTCCCAAGAATCTTGATTACTCTATGATCTGTGAATATTGTTTTAGAACTCTGAGGCATGATACAGAGAAGTGCTGGCACTTGAAAAAGCCATCCACGAGCTGAGGTTGAGTATATGATCGTGCATGGTGGATAGAAATCTAAGGGTCTAGTGATGGAAAGTAATGCTGGGGTGGATTATATGGGTTTTGGGTATAGGCTCTTTGATGGGGTTGAGGCTGGGTATAATGGTGTGATGGTCCCTTTGGTCCAAACCACGATTCTAAATCAACTATTGCCATATCTTCTTTCTTCTTCTTTCCAACCATTCCTCCAGTACTGTTCTGGATGGTCTGGGTGGATGCTTTGATGGTTGAGTAACTCATTATTTTGTTTGACTTAAGCCCTTCTTCCACCATGCCTCCCATATTTACTACCTCGTTGAAAGACTTGCCTTTGGCCGATATGAAATGGCCAAAGTAAGTGGGTTCCAAAGCTTGCAGAAGATATTCCACCATTTTGTTCTCTTCCATCGGAGGGTTAACCCTTGCTTCTTGTTCTCTCCGGTGAAAACCATATTCTCTTAAGCTTTCAATGGGCTTCTTCTCAATCTTAGTTATAGACAATTGATCCAGAACAATCTTGATGTTGTACTTGAAATAACGAGGAAAAGCTTAGGCCAACTCCTCCCAAGTATACCATCTGTTATGATTTTGATGCGTGTACCACTCCAGTACGGTGCCACTCAGACTCTGGCTGAAGTATGCCATTAACAACTTATCTCTTCTGCCTGCCCTTCTCATTTTGCTACAGAATCCCTTCAGGTGGGCCACTGGGTCTCCATGACCATCATATAGGTCGAATTTAGACATCTAGAAGCCTACAAACAACTCAACATCAGGAAATAGAGGCAAATCTTTGTAGGCCACGCTCAACTGGCCTCCCAATCCCTACATGCTTCTAAATAATTGTTCTAGGATTTTACCTTCCTGAACATCTCCTCATGCTTTGGGGTTTAGGTGGTTTCTTAGTCTCAACTAGGAGGTCAAAACGAGGAATGTAGGAGTAATGATCTGGGGCTTTGAAAGTAGGCTCAGAGGGATAGTATTTTTTATCTTGGGTCTGAAAAAAGGACTTGATGGAGGAACGATGAAGTGTAGCTGGCGGTGGTGCCACGAAAATAGGGGTGGCTAGTGGAGGGGGATTTGGGATTGGTTTAGCTGGTGGCGGTTGTAGTTTGGGAAGTGGTGCTTTGATAATGGTGGTAGTGGGTGAAACCTGGTGCATTCTGTAGGGATGAATAATTAGTGAAAGGTTCTTGGAACTTAGCCAATGGTAGGATGAAAGCGGGGTTGGCAGGGTGTGATGGTAGGGGATGCCCTTTCACCCAGGCTTGGTACATTTTGGCCATCTGATGTTTCAACTTATGTAGTCCCTCTTTCAGATTAACCTCAGAATCTTCCCCCTCTCGGGAAGGATCAATAACACTTGCATCTAATTCTTGGCAAGCCATGACTAACTTGTTCTTAGACCCGGTGTTGTACGGGTGGGTTGCCAGAATGCCGATCAAACTAACAACCTGCCTTGATTAGATGCCAACAAGCAAACTTGTTAGCGATTAGAGATTAATGGATAGGTAACCACACGTTGAGGATGTAATGCACCTAAATAGTTAACCATTTTAGTATGCATTTGAACGGCCGTTTGCGTCATCTCAACTTTCACTAATTTTTATTTGCAACTTCTCTCATCTTTTTTTTTTCATTCATGCTTTTCTTTGCTTGGTCCTTGTTTTTTATTCTCATATTCTCTGATCGCTCCTCTCTTGTTTTGCCATTATTTCTTTCCCACATTTTTCTTGATTTTCTTTTCCTTTTTTTTTCTTTTCATTTTATGGATATGATCGAATTCTATGGGAATCGACTATGTATCATGACGCCGCATGAATCAGACTAAGCGTAGTTCTGGGAGATAAGTGTAGAATAAAAGAAAGAAATTTTTCATAAAATAAAAGCAAACATATTGATTACAACGACTTCTACTACAGACTTTAGTAAAAAAAACTAACAGACTCGGAAAGGTGTACTAACAAACTCCAATAGAAAAAAAATGAAAATACAAATCCAAAAATGGACTAACAGACTCCAAAGAAAATGAAAATACAGACTCGAATAAAAATCATGAATACATAAGTGCCTCAATTACTCTTGGGGCCCCCGGGACATCAGTCGATCTCATTGCGAGCCCTATGCACCATATCTTCTTAAAAGAGAAATAGGTAATCCATGATCTGTCGGACAAAAATCATAACGGAGGCAAAGAATGGACCCGGTCATTTCCTCACACTTGTTGCACTTCATCATAATATAGTCCGCAATACTCCTAACTCTTTCTCTAATAATACCCTTCTCTTGAAGAAACCACCCAATCTGCTGAGATTTGGCCCCCAAAACTTGTTCAGCTATATGGTTTTTCTCTTGAAGCTAATGAAGGTCTTTCTCTAGCTATGCCATTAGGGCATAACATTACTCTCTTTCTACTATAAAGCTCTTTGTTTGTTTGACCATTTTGTCCTTGGGGGTAGTTAGATTTTTCTTCAAGTTGGTGGCTTCTCCTTCATATTTTCTTTTTAGCTGCTGGATAAACTCAACTCATCCTTCTGTGTTCTTCACTAACCATGGTCGAGCCCTTACCAGATTACCCTCGGATTTTTCCAAGTAAATCCTCGCATTCAACTATTTTCTTCCTAAGGCCATTTATAAATCTCTCATCATTTCGGCTCCTTTCCTGATTTTCAGCAACTATCTTCATTTTTTGGATCTGGGCTCGAATGGCCTTTTTTTCTTGGGCCAATTTCTTCTTCTCCCTTTCTTCAACAGCAACCTGCACATTTTTGTCAAATTTAAGATCTCATATTTGTCCCTCCAATTTTCTTATTGTGGCTATGTAGCTTGACTCCTTTTCCAACCAATCTCATTCCTCATATACCCCATCAATGAATTGCTGGACATGGGGACTTCTGGCAGGCCGTTTAGCCTCCTGATGTACTTGAGACCTTTTACCATACCAATTTGTGTAATTAGACTCTTACTCGCCTTTGGACAGATCCCGTACTTGAGTCTTTGTCTATAGGAACCTACATTGATGCCAAATTCGACACACCTTTTCTTCTGCGAAAATAACCTTTGGTCCTAGTTCGATGACCTACCCACTCAAATCCTTGTCATGTAGGATAGTCTGGTACCCGCCTAGTTTGCATAGAACCCTGTGTGAGGCATAAGATTGAATGCTCCGTAGACCCATCAATAGAAGAAAACATACTTCGGTCGACATGTAAAGGACTTCACTGACCAAGAGCCACCCGAACGTCCACTCAATATGACTTGCAGTGAGGGAGATCAAAAGTGTGAATCATGCTTTCGTACCTTCCAAAAAATCACGGCCCCTCATCTGGTCTTTATGTTTTTCAATGCATTTAGGACCGGTCATACCGCAGTTCATGACCCCGGACGGTGGCAAAGGTGTTCCTCTATCCAGAGTTGTAAAAGCATATTGCACCCCTCAAAGAACATTCCTCATTTGAGGCAAACGGTTAGAGATTGGTAAATCTCCGATAAGATCATCGATGCAATGGTGCCATTAGCCTTTTTAGTCGTGAAGTCGATATTCCCACAAGCCCCAATTCTATGTTTTCATCCTTTCTTGGGCAAATTAAAAAACCTAGGAATGCCAGGATAAAAGCTAGTCCCCGTGGAGCTTCCCATTTATATTTGTTCCCCGAATGAGTAAGACCGGTATTTGGCATCTCAAAACCGCAGGAATTCCCGTAATGTCGGTATAAGAAGTAGAATGTGAAGAATCCCTTAGCCTAATTTCCGTCTTGAACTTCCCGACTGATGCTTAGAAGATCCAAAAACTTATGAGGAGTCACTGTTCTAGATGCCACCGGGTATTGATTTCTGAGATTCCCACTAAAACCAACATAGCCCGCTATTTACTCAAGTGTAGAGGTTAGCTCAAAATAAGAAAAATGGAACACATTATGTGCTGGCTCCCAAAAGGGTATCAAAGCCTCAATTATATCTTTCCTTGGCTTAATCTTCAAAAGCCCAACAAGACCACCTAAAGCTTTTAGCACAGTATCTCGGCTGACTTCCCCCAAATCATTCTACCACATATGTAATTCTAACGAGATTTCCTCTAGGACTATGAAAGGTTCATTTCCAATCGTGCTCATTCTGCACATTTAATTAGAAATTGGTTAAAAGATCATGATTTTATTTTTAGACTCAAGAAAAAAAATACCAATTTTGCAATTTGCAATTTCATAACAAAACACAATTTTTTTGCGAATACAACCCTTCAGCACCTCAGGAAAGAAGATTTTAGGGTTGTCCCTACTAATTAATAAAAACATTTGAGAGAGGACCTTAGGTGGCTATTGTTTGCAAAAATATCCTTCTGACGCCTTTTGGGGCATTTTTGGCTATTTTGGACAAGAACGGCACTACCTAAATTATTTATGACAAAATAATGACACTTCATATTTAGGTTATTTTTTGCAAATAAAAAAAAAAGAGTTGGATCCCATGAGGGCTGCCTACATATCCCACATCCGGTAAAAATCAAACTTGCATAATTCGGTCAAAATTTGACACAACAGAAAACATAAACCTTTGAAATAGCTCTTTTTGTTTCTTTTGTTTCTTTTTGGAACTTTTGACTGAGTTACGGGGTATTTTGGACACCAGTTTTTCATAGGCGGGTAATTTCTTCTCTCTCACATCAATTTGTTTTTTATCAAATTTTCCCTATTCTAAAAGCTGGTCAACATGCAATCTGAGTCAAATAAATACATAGGTAGCAAGTAACATGCATCAGGATGGTCTTTTGATTTTGGGTGCACCTATCCTAAACAGACTCAACTCCTGTATTGAGTGCCCAAAGTCAAAATACACATGATGCAAACAAGCATTCCTGCTAGGGATCTGACATGAGGCAATATTATACTATGTTTGAAATCCTGTATTTGTTTGTTCTAGACTTGGCTTATGGAAGCGGATAGCTCGAGCCGAGGGCGAGCAGCGTACCACGAATACAAAAGCTTCATCGTCTTTGCAACTTGTCTGAACCTTGTTGTAAAATTGGGAAATGACTTTAACATAAGAGAAGCTACACAAAATGCAGACTTCTCAAATTATTTAGAAGACTTAGAGAGAGGAGGGACTTGTGACAATATATATACAGTTCAACAATATTAAAGCGGTAAAAAGGAACATTTAGAACAATAGGCACAAACATGTGAATAAAACTAGATAATAAATAAAGCTAAATATAGCAATTATTCAAAACTCGAATTCCTGAACCCTGAACCAGAAGTTCTGGGTTCTTGTCAGTAGCAAAGTCGCCACTTTGGATAATTTATGGTATCTCAAGTCACCAGTTCAAATCCTGAATTGAGGAAAGATGACTCTATTTTATAGTCTGCAAACATAGAAATCCGGGTAAGGAATTGTGTTAACTAGGGAGAAGATGTTAGGAATTTCCGGGTTCTGCGGTTCTAGCATGGTCACTCAACTATTATTATTGGCCTTTATTTGATTTTAAAACATCTTTAAACCTATGGTTATTTTTTATCTTTATCACCACTTGTATTCATTTAATGAATTAATTTCAAGGTTATTCAAAAGACCTCACAAGCCATGCTATATGAAATATACTCGTGATTCATGATATTTTCTATCTAACCTTGTTGAAAATTAGAACCGGGCCACATAAAATGTACCCCTGGGTTTTAGTAACCATGATAATTACATAATTAATGCACCTAAAGAAAACTATGATGTTTATTTTGATATCTAAATTATCATTTGCGAAGGCCATAGATGATTTAATTTACTTATGGCACACCTCAAATCTATCTCCTCAAGTGATGTCTTGATCTAGTTTTTGAGGGCCATGCATTTTAGGTTTTGTAGATATGGAACACCTCAATTTAATTACAAGGGTCTAATTAAAAGATCCATGCTTGAATGAAAAGGGATAAAGGAGTTTCAATTTTATCCGAATTAAATTCTATCTGCATTACTCTAAACAAAACCTACATGGGCAATTATTCTTAAAATTAATTGTTTGGGGCAAGTTCCAAGCTGGCATTGGTTCCAGAAGTAACCGGCATCTTTTTAAGAAGGAATTGGGCTTAAGGAACAGCCCACAATTGAGGATGAAGAGTCGGAAGCCTCAATGTCTAAGCTGGGCAGACACAAAGCCCAAACAAGAGAAACACTGGTTATTCAAAGCATTTAAAGAAAACTCCATCACAAAACCAACCAAAATCGATTATTTTTTATTATAAAATAACTAAAAGCAAACAAATTATAGGAAAAATAGAAATCGATATTAATACAAAAATTCCCCAGCTTGAGACTAGGCCACCTGAAATTTGGCCCAATGCCACATACAAACACTCAAAATCACACTAGGTGATTCGAGCAGGCCATACGCCCGGGCCTACTCTTGGGCCAAGACACTTCCTAGAACTTGTTGCCATACTGTTACACTTTTAATAATTCAAATCGGTAAATTTTTAATCTTAAACAACAAAATATCTATTTCTGAACTTCGTTCATGAATTGATATTAGATCAACATCTATCATTATGCTCAACAACACAAACACATGAACTTACATTTTACAAACCTTTGAAAAACAATCCCATATAATTACAATTACTGAATGTAACATATTGTTAAAACCCCCTATAAATATGCTAAAATAACCTAGCCACTTGAACCATACAACTACACCAACATCAAACGACAGTACTTAAACATAAGCTGAAGTATGATTAAATTCATAATGCAAAATGAATAGGAGAGTTCCATTCCCAAATCAGCAAAACTATCCAAGACTGGTGTCACAATTTTATGGACTGTCTAGGAGTACTACAAATAAAGGTCTGAAAAACAATAATACAATTGTCTCTAGAAATACCTAAAAGAAACAGGATAAAGGATAGAAGAAGACGCCAAGGCCTGCGGACCCTGTAGGACTACTTCGGGTCACCGGATGAACAAGGAGCGGCGATCTCATTGTGGTCTGAAAGCTATAGCACCGGGATCTGCACAAAGAATGCAGAGTGTAGTATTAGCATAACTGACCCCATGTGCTGGTAAGTGCCTAGCTTAACCTCGGCGAAGTAGTGATGAGGCTAGGACCAGACTACCAAATAAACATGTGCAATTAAATCATATACAGTGAAAGAATAAAGGCAGAAATTTACAATTTAAAAGTAAAAGGGGGAGAGAGACATACTGCGTGGATATCAAGTAACAACAGGAAACAAATAAATAACCGTAAAGAAAATCATAAATCAAATATCAACAATAATAAGGAAATCAAGACAAGTGCATGGCATCACCCTTCGTGCTTTTACTCTCGTCCTCACCAAATATCAATATAATCAGCACGACATCACCCTTCGTACTTTAACCTCACAAAATTATGGTACGAAATGATTCTTCGTGCATTATCAATCATATAAAGACATGGAATAGTACATCGCGCGTCACAACATCACACTTCATTCTTTAACACTCTCTCACGAAATATCATGCAGGACATTACCCTTCGTGCTTTAACACTCTCAAACCAAAATAATCCCTTTTCGTGCTTTAACGCTCTTCCTCACCCCAAACAACAATCACAAACAATAAGGGTACGGAAATAAATAAGTTCACAATAAAATTCTGGCAAGGGAACAATAGTACAACAATCCTATCCTGAAGCAAAAACATCGCGACAAAGGAACAATATTAAAAGTAACAACATCCCAGTAAAGGAATAATATTAAAAGCAACAACATCCCGGCAAGGGAATAATATTAAAAGCAACAACAACCCGGCAAGGGATAAAATATTATAATCCTCTTATCTTTTTTACATTTAATTCACAACTCAATTTACAACTTGAGAGAAAGCTCTATAATGCTCCATTACCAATGATACTTTCACAATTTGATTCACAAATTGAGCTAATGCTCTACAATGTTTAAATACCAATGATACTTCTCAAATCAATTCACAACTTGAGAAAACTCTCTTAAATGTTCAAATAACAATGATACTTTCACAAATCTATTAACAACTTGAGCCAACGTTCTTACATGTTCAAATACCAATGATACTTTCACAAATCAATTCACAACTTGAGCCAATGCTCTTAAATGTTCTACCAAATTTACTTCCACGAGCCTTATTCAACAATAGGAATATCATATAAGGCAAGAGCAATACACAACATAGTCACATTAATCATAGAATAAGACTCACGGGCATGCTTGACACCAATGTATAGATACTCGTCACCATGCCTATACATCGTACTCAATAATTAACAATTATCAAATAGGACATGACTCATAATTTCTCAAGCTAAGGTTAGACCAAACACTTACCTCGATGCCACAAACATAATTCAAGCCTCAAACTACCCCTTTACCTCTTGATTCCACCACCAATTCGCTTGTATCTAAATACAAGTTACTTAACAATATCAATAAATGCTAAATGAATAATTTCAAATGCATGAAAACAGGTTTTCTAAAGTTTTTCCCAAAAAGTAAAAAATCGACCCCGAGCCCGCTTGGTCCAAACTTGAATTTTGGACCAAAACCCGATTACCCATTCACTCCCGAGCCCCGATATATAATTGGTTCTGGAATCTGACCTCAATTTGAGTTCTAAATCCCCAAATTTCAATATTCTTAGGTTTTACCCAAAATTCCAATTCCACCATGAAAACCCTAGATTCTAGAATGAAATCTTGTAAGAAGAAGTTAAGAAGTGAAGGAAATGAGTTTAAAATCACTTACTTGTATTTTGGGGAAAGAAAGAGTGCTTGAAAAATCGCCCTTTATTCTGAAAATGGTAAAATAACTGAAAAGATCTGTTTATATACTCCTCTCAGACCCTCACCACGAAATGCACAAAAAGGGGTTGCGGCCGTGGAGCTCCATTGCAGACCGCAAAATATCGAGTGTGGCTGCGGAACCTTGACCATGCTTTTCCACGAACGCATAAATCCTACCGCGGTTGCAAGAAAGCTTTACGGACCGCGAAGTCAGGTTCAGAGACCTGCAACTCCTTTGAACCTGCAACATCTGTTTTTCTAAGTCTAAATTCACTTCTGACCTATCAAAAACTCACCCAAACATGAACGCAAGTCCAAAAATATCATACGGACTTGCTCGTGCGATCAACAACAAAATAACATTAGTAACTATGAATTAAGCCTCAAATTCATGAAATCACTTAAGAACATTAACATTTTTTTTTAATTTTCTCGAATAAGATCCGATTCACGTCATTTCAAGTTCTTTTCTTACCAAATTTTACAGGCTCAACTTAAATCACATATAAGACATGTACTGGGCTCCGAAACTAAAATACGGGTCCAGTCTGATCTTATTCATTTCAAAATTTCCAAAAAACTAGAGATTTTAGTTAAATTATTTTCTTCAAAAAATTATTTCTCATTTTTGGGACCTCGGAATTTGATTTCGAGCATACAACCAATACCCATATTTTCCTAAGGACCCTCTGGGACCATCAAATCATGGGTCCGGGTCCGTTTATCTAAAATATTGATCAAAGTCAACCAAAATTTATTTTAAAAGTAAAATTTATATATGGCTTTTTGGATACACGTTTGAATTGTGTACGCAAATCGAGGTAAAATAAAAGAAAGGTTTTATGGCCTCGAAACACAGAATTTACTTTCAAAATGAGTGATGACGTTTTGGGTCATCACATCAAGAAACCCAATTCTATCAACTAGAAGCTTCTCACCCTGCTTGACAAGAAGCTATGCTTAAGGAGTTCCTTTCACTTGAGGCTAATCAGACTTGGGATATTGTGCCTCTTCCTCCTCGTAAGAAACATATCCCTTGCAAATGGGTGTACAAAATCAATTAAAGGGTTGGTGGGTCTATAGAAGGGGCAAGGCTTGTTATTTAAAGGGACTATGAATACCTAATTTTTGTACCATTAAATGCTCCAAAAATTGTTAATGTTAATTCTCCTTCAATTATTATTTTTCTTATATTTTGTGCCTTTTAAATTGAATTTCTTGTCATAAAAATACCAAAAAAATACTCTTTTTGTGTGTGCTCTTTCAATTGACTAATTCTTTTATAAGTAAATCAAACTAATTTCTCATATAATTAATTCAATTTTTAGCTAATGAGTTTTATTTTATTAGTTGGTATTTAGGTTAATTAGATTATTGTTTAATAAGATACGAATATAGGATTAAACAAAAAATGGGTTAAAATTGAAATGGTTAGCTGACTAAGAGTGTAATTGTAATGCTAATTAAGTGGCTGCTAGGAGAGGGTTTCAAACAACGTAGTTTCGAACAAAACTACGTTGTTCCATTAAGTGAAACCAAGATCCAATCTCAGCCCTTCAATTCTCAATATCGAACGGTCCTGATTTAATCTCCATTAAGGTAAATAATCCCTTTTAAATCAGATATTTTGGCCATTTTTCACATAATACAAACCTTATCCTCCTCTATCTCTCTCTCCCTTTCTCTCAGCTACTGCCTGCCGTACTACCACTTCTGCCATCGTCGGCCTCCACGGACACTGGTTCAAAGGCCCTAAAAGATTCACTATCTACTCATCTTTCTCTCCTCTTTCCATATGTTCAACTCAAATCCCCCAAGACCTCACCAATCTCCGCGAATAGGCAGAACCCTAACCCCATATATTTTCCCAAATTCGTGAGTTTTTAGGCCACTTCAACTCATACCACGTACATGGACATATAAAACTAGAGCCGATTGCTTGGTTTGGGAATCTTATGTCTGAATATGAGATGTATAAAAGATTAGGCTTCATTACAAAATTGAAGAGCTAAGATTTATTTGATCCAACGGTTGAAATAATTAGTTAGTTAGTGGGTTGTTATGTGGAGTGGGCTGTTATAACAGAATTCGCTTGGGCTCAAAGAATTTAGTATTGGATCAATATCATTTCTTTCTCCCTCTCAAATATTCTAACTTTCATTCTCCGTATTCTCGATCTTTCTTCTTCTTACCTCAATTTTATTCTTCTTTCGGGATTGAGCTTAACAATGGAGTTGTAGATTGTATTCCTTAATTAATTTGTAATTGTCCAGTGTAATAGAGTTGAAGATCAATAAATTAAGATGATTATTGATAATTTAATATTCTTTAACTAATTTTATATTTCAATTTTATAAGTCCATTACAATTGGTATCAAAGCAATTTACTGGCTAATTCAAGATGACAGGAGCAGAAACAAGGTATAAGACTACATGTTAATCAGTCAAAAATTAGAATCACAATTACAGAGTTACATGTTATCAAATGACTCGAGAATTGAAGAATTGGGTAACACAATCGATAAATTATTGGAGAAAGTGATTTCTCCACAAGGAGGGATCTAGGAAGTGCACCAACTGATGGACTGCAGCTTACGGGGTCTGGTAATCGCACGCGAGCTAGGGGAAATCTCGAAACTTCAGTGGGTCAATCACAAGGAAATTTCTCTCATTCTAGGTGGGAAATTCCATACTTTGAAGGAGAAGATCCATGTGCTTGGTTGCGCAAATGCGAGAGGTACTTCCACTATAATCACATAACAGATCTACAGTAGAAACTAGAGAAAGTTGTTATCTACGTCAATGGTAAGGTTGAGTCTTGGTTTTTCTCCTATCACATCAATAAAGACATAATTAGATGGATAGAATTTACCACAGAAATTTATAATAGATTTCAAGGAGCAGCTAATAGTAAACTGAATCTAATTAGAGGATTCAAAAACATTGAGCAAAAAGGAAATATTAATGAATATTTGGAAGAATTTGAAGAGTTGAAATCATGGGTGTTGATTAGAAATCCTACAATTCCAGAAGAATTTTTTCTAGAATTCTTCAGTGAAGGATTGAAGCAAGATATTAGACATTCAATTGCAACGTTAGATCCTTATTCTCTCAGTAAAGTGATAGAGAAGGCGAGACATCATGAGAATCTCTTTGAGTCCTTGAGTAAGAAGGAAAGATTGCAAAGGGGCAATGGGTTAAGTGCAAGGCATATAAACCAAGCTACTAAGATTCCTAGCAGCTCATTTGGTAGCCAGGGAAATAAGTTGTTTGAGAGTATAAGGCTCAATGATTATGTTACAAAGGTGGGGATAAATATTACCCATACCACCAATGCAAACAAAAGTAGTTGAATGATATTTTTGCAACCACTAATCAGGAGGGAGAGGAACTAACAAAGATAGGATGCGAGGAAACAAACCTAGAATTACAGGAAGAACCTATTGATGAGGCAGTCAGTTTGAATGCCTTGTGTGACGACAAGGACAGTCATCTTAAGAATTAACGCCCCCATCCCCTATTAAATGCTTTTCCCAAGCCTATTTATGGTAATTTGAATTGCCGGGATGTTCGATTTTGAGTTTCAGAGTGTTTTGGGACACTTAGTCCCTAAATGAGAGTTTAATTGTTGAAAAGTTTTTCTTAGTCAGAACAGTGTTAAGAAGACCTCGAAATGGAAATCTAATGGTTCTGTTAGCTCCGTTAGGTGATTTCGGGTTGGGAGCGTGTTCGGAATATATTTTGGAGATCCATAGCTGATTTATGTTTGAAATACCAAAGTTTGAATTTTAAAAGTTTCCGGTCCGATAGTGAGGTTTTGATCCGAGGGTCAGAATGGGATTCTGGAAGCTGTAGTAGCTCCTTCATGTCATTTGTGATGTGTGTGCAAAAATTAAGGTCATTCTAACATGATTTGGTTAGGTTTTTGATCGAAAGTATATTTTGATGAAATTTAAAGTTCTTAGGCTTAAATCATTGATCAATTCGAGTTTCCGACGTTGTTTTAGGTGGTTTAAGTATGTGTACAAGTTTGAATGATGTTATAGGATATGTTAGTAGGCCTTATTGAGGTCACGGGGGCCTCGGATGTGTTTTGGATGTTCAACAGAGCATTTTGGAGTTCTGAAAAATTGCAGAATGCTCTACAACTGTTACAGACCATTTTCTTCTTCGCGATCGCGTCCCAGCTCACACGATCGCATAAAGCAATCTGGAGGGGGGCCCAATTCCTTAAACATAATCACATGGATTGCTTTGTGATTGCGTAGCTCTACCCTTTCCTCTTTCACGTTCACAGCTTCTCCTTCGCATTCGCATAGTGTAGACTAAGCCGGTGGCCCGGAGGCCCATTCCGTCTTCGCGATCACGTAAGACCAGTTCCTCCTCTCCCGTGATCTCAAGCTTCTTCTCGCGTTCGCATAGGCCTTTTTCCTAGAGCCTTTATTTTACTCTACGCGATCGTTGCCCTATTTTCATTATCGCAATTCAGTAAACACCTAGCATTTATAAATATTTCAAAATCGAGGGTTAGTTATTTTTCTCAAAATACAAGCTTGGGAACTCGGATTTGGTGGAAATTTCGAGGGCAACTACTGGGTAATGATACTATACTCTCTTATGCTTAAAACCCACTAATCTAATCACGAATTCCTACTTAATTTTGGATTTTTTTAATAAAAATGGGTAAAATTTTATAAAACAAGTTATTAAGTTTTGAGTGAGTGTTTGACCTCCGATTTGAGAAATTTTTGTATGGTTAGACTCGTGAGAGTACGAGGGTTTTGAAAATGTAAAACTTATCCAATTCGGAGACGTTGGCCTGACCGGCGTTTTGGCCATTTTACCTAAATTCGCGTATTAGCTTTAAATAAAATAGTACAATCAGTTACTTGAGATATTATTTATGACATTTTACTGAATTGAATAGATTTAGGCCATTTGGAGTCGGATACTCGTGGCAAAGGCGTGGTTTCTAGTTGATTTTTGTGCATGTTCGAGGTAAGTGGCTTGTCAAACCTTGTGTGAGGGACATTTCCCCTTAGAATATGATATTTGGTAATTGAATGCCTTGTATATGAGGTGATGAGTATGTACTTGAGCTAATTGTTGAGAATTCCAATTTTACTTTAAATAATTAGACTAAGTTTTTTTCTTATCTTCTTCATTTTATTTGCAATTATAGACTGTGTTAGCTAGAAAAGCATGCCTAGTTGTTCTAAATTGTCTATTTGCTCAAGTTGCCTTGTTTGCACTACGTTAAGCATGTTAGGCTAGAACTACCTGTTGCCTTGTATTTTTGAGCTTCATGCTGAATATCTTCGTGTTGTGACTGCGTATTTACATTGAAACTACGAATATGGGATTCCAGTAGCTCCCCCCTTATTTGTTTACTTTGGAACTAACTCTTCGAGAAGCTCCCCGGATACCATCTCGTAGTCTACCATATGAGTACATCTGAAGGATCTCCCGGGGTACCATCTCGTACTCCATTTCACCAAATGTATAAAGAGCTCCCAAGATACCGTCCCGTAGTCTACCATATGAGTACATCCAAAGGATCTCCCGGGATACCATCCTATAGTCCAACTATCAATGTGGCGGAGGGATCTATGCGGAATCTAACCCGCAGTCCCAAAGTAAATATGCAGGAGGGTTCTATCGGGAATCGAACCCACAGTCCCAAAGTAAATATGCAGGGGGATCTATCGGGAATCGAACCCGCAGTCCCAAAGTAAACAAGCAAGGGGGAGCTACCGAAATCCCACATCCGTAGTCCCAATGTAAATGCACAATCATAACCAGAAGATATTCAGAAATTAAGTACAAAAATACAAGAAACAGGTAGTACTAGCCTAACAGGCTTCACATAGTACAGTCAAGGCTGCTTAGGCAAATAACCAATTTAAATCAACTAAGCATGCTTTCACACAGGCTACAATTTTGCAAGTAGAATAAAGAAAATACGAAAGAAACTCAGTCTCAATATATTAAATAAAAACCAAGTTTTTCAATAATTAGCTCAAGTACGCGCTAGTCACCTCACTTACAAGGCATTTCAATTACCAAATATCATATCCTAAGGGGAAAGGTCCCCCACACAAGGTTAGGCAAGCCACTTACCTCAAATTGGCTCCAAATTCAACTTGAAACCACTTTTTTGCCACGAGTATCCGACTCCAAATGGCCCAAATATAGTTATTTCAATTACATCTCACAAATAACATCTCTAGGAACTGATTCCACTATTTAATTTAAAGCTAAGAACAAATTTAGGTAAAATGACCAAAATGCCCCTCAGACCAACGTGGTCAAAACTTGGGGTTTGAACCAAAATCTTGTTACCCATTTTCCCATGAACCCAAATATATGATTCTTTTTTTAAATCGGACCTCAAATTGAGGTCCAAATCCTCAATTTTAGAAAAACCTAGATTCTATCCCAAGCCCCCAATTTCACACATGAAATTTGTTAACTGTAAGTGGAAAACATGTTCAATGATTAAAATGATTGAAGAAATGAAGTAAAAATCGACTTACAAATGATTTGGAAGATGTTTTGTCCTTGAAAAATTGCCTATGGGGTTTGGGTCTTGAAAGAATGGTGAAAACTGGTGGAAAATCGACTAAGTAAAAAGTTAATGGGTCTCTGATGTCGCATTTGCAAGCTGGTGTTCGCAAATGTGAACCCTGACCAAATATGGTAATTGCGAAGCTGGGTTCGCATTTGCGAACCCTTACTATTCTGCCAGATTTTGCATTTGCAAACGTAAAGATCGCATTTGCGATTAGCCTAGATTCGCTTTTGCAAGCACAAGGATCGCATTTGTGATCGGTGCCCAGAAATCCCTCGTTCACATTTGCTAGGAAGTGGATCACATTTGCAATATTTTTCCCATGCCCAAGGCTTCGCAATTGTGATGCAGAGCTCGCATTTGCGAGCTCGCAATTACAAGTCTCACTTTCGCAAATGCGAAGATCATAGAATGGAAAATACCAGATTTTTACAAGTTCAAAAATACTATCTGACACCTATCGAAAACTCAGCCGAGCCTCGGGGCTCCAAACTAAATATGCACACAACCTCAAAAATATCCTACGGACTTATCCGTGCGATCAAATCGCTAAAATAACATCATATACATCGAATCAAGCCTCAAAACTCATGATTTCTTAAAATTTTGTATAAAACATCAAATTCCCATTTTATGTCTGAAACACATCAAACGATGCTCGTTTTCAACCAAACTTAACAAAAAGTTCTTAAATTATATATAAGACTTGTACCGGGCGCCGAAAACAAAATGCGAGCCCGATACCATAGTCTTCTAATCAAATTTCATTTCCAATTTCCTTGATTATTTCCAAAAAACAATTTTACATAATAATTCATTTCTCGGACTTGTGACCTCGAAATTCGATTCCGGGCATACACCCAAGTCCCTTATTTTCCTACAGATCCTCCGGGACCATCAAATCACGGGTTCGGGTACGTTTACCCATAATATTGACTAAAGTCAAATTTATTCAATTTAATATCAAAATTTAGCATTTTTCTCATAGAATTCACATTTAAGCTTTTCAGCTACGTGCCCGGACTGCGCATGCAAATCGAGGCAACCCTAGATGAGGTTTTTAAGGCCTCAGAAGTATAGAATAGGTAAGAAAGCAAGTGACTATCCCTTTGGATCATCACATCCTCCACCACTAAAAACAACCTTTCTTCCTCGAACGGACAGAAGATGAGTCAAGAAAAAAGGTGAGTATAATGACTCCGCATATCAGACTCGTAATCCCAAACGGATATCGAAATCACTTAAATGCACTTTAATCAAAAATTATGAAATTTATTTCAAAATGCTACTTTCCGTAATAGGCGCCAAAATGCTCCAGGGTCACCCAAAACCCGATCTAAGTATACGCCCGAGTTCAAAATCATCATACGAACCTGCTAGAACCTTTAGATCTAGATTCCGAGATTATTTACTCAAAATTCCAATCCTTGTTAATTATTTCAACTTTAAGCTTCTGAAATGAGAATTCTATTTCCAAATCAACTTTGAACTTCCCGAAACTTAATTTCGACCACGCGCTCAAGTCATAATACCTGAAACAAAGTTCTTCATGGTATCATACTGCTAAACAATGCGCTAGAACTCAAAAGAACCGGTCGGGTTGTTACAAAGGTCCCCCTACACGTTTACTTTCAGACTATGGGTTATATTCCCGATAGATCCCCTACACATTAATAGTTTGACTTCGGGATGGTATCTTAGGAGAACCTTCGGATATACTCATATGATGGAATATTGGATGATATCCCGGGAGCTCCTTGGGCAGTTGATGAAATGGACTACAGGAAGGTATCTGGGAGATCCTCGTTGTTGGTATTGGTATTGAGCTATTTTACTCTATGTTATCTTATTCTCTTAATGTTAATTGTTACCTTGTATAACATGTCTTACTTCCTAGCTTTACTCATTACTTTCATTTATTTCATGTTGTTGCAAGACTTATTATTATGTTTATTCCCAGTAAGGCCCTGATCTTCCTCATCACCACCCAACCGAGGTTAGGCTTGGCATTTACTGAGTACCGTTGTGGTGTACTTATGCCCCTTCTGCGCATATATTTCATGTACATATCCATGTACTTCATCTCAGGCGTATCACTCTCGAGGCGGAGAGATCTAGTAGAGACTTCTAGGTACATCTGCCGCGTCCGCACACCAAGAGTCTCTATCTTATTCTAGTTTTAGGAGTTATCTTTTCTTTTCATACTTTTGCTTTAGACATTCTGGAGTTAGAGTCGTGTATTACTTTTTGTTAGCTTGTGTTCCCGTGAGTTTCTGGGTTTCGGGATGATATTGTAGACTTCTGCATTATGGGTCGTATATGCCGAGTGGCATTTACATACAAATACCCTTCTAGTTTTTTAGTTTAATTTTTTGTTTCTGCAAGTTATGTTATTTCCGCATTGTTAGGCTTACATAGTCGTAGGGACTAGGTTCCACCACGACATGTTCATGGAAGATGAATTGGGGTTGTGACAAGTTGGTATCAGAGCTTTAGGTTCATAGGAGTCACAGAACACAGGCCGGTTTATTAGAGTTTTGCTGGTCGGTACGGAGACGTCTGTGCTTCTCTACGAGAGGCTATGTAACTATTAGGAAAATTTTTGCTTCATTTGATTTCCTTGTCGTGTGATATTTTGACATTGCAAATTCTAAACTTTTGTCTTTTATTCTCTCATAGATGGTAAGGACACGCGCTACTCGGGATGATTAGGAACCCGCGCCCTCTACTACAATTGTCAGAGGCCGGGGTTAGGGTAGAGGTCGAGGATGCACACATGGTGCAGCAAGAGCACTTACACAAGCTGCCATCGAGGCACCACTAGCAGATCCAGCCGGAGCCCAGTCACCTAGCATGCCTACTACTGCCACTACTACTCCATCTATTCAAGAGACTTTGGCTCAGTTCATAAGTGTGTACCCCACCTAGGTTCAGGTGGAGTTGCTTCCCCTTGCTGCAGCCACATCCCAGGCCGGGGGAGGAGGACAGACTCCCGCTATCCACACTCCCGAGCAGTGAGTGCAGGTGGAGCAATTTCCTTAGATTATTCTCACATCACTAGAAGTGCATTTCATCCCAAGGACAGGTTATCTACTTCAGAGGACGAGCAGCGGAGACTTGAGAGGTTCAAGAATTATAATCCCCCAGTATTTAGTGGATTAGCATCAGACAATGCCTTGGAATTTCTAGAGGAGTTTCACCATATTCTTTGCACTATGGGCATAGTAGAGTCTAACGGGGTTTCCTTTACTGCTTTCCATCTTCGGGGAGCCACCTATAATTGGAGGCGCACTTATGAGATAGGTAGTCCAGCCGAGGCTGCCTCACTAACCTTGACCCAATTCTTAGATATGTTCATGAGATAGTTTGTTCCTTAGAGTCTCCTGGATGCATAGCGCGTAGAGATCGAGCATTTGCACCAGGGTGCTATAGTTTCATAGTATGCTATCCGCTATACCAGATTGTCCAAGCATGCACCAGCTCTGGTTGCTACAGTTCGAGAGGTAGTTTGCAGGTTCATTGAGGGCCTTATCCCGCCCATCAGGTCTAGCATGGCTCGAGAGTTGGACATGGACATTCCTTATCAGCAGGTAGTAATCATTTATATGAGAATTAAGGGTATGCTCGCTAGGTATCGAGGAGAGAGGGAGGCCAAGAGGTCTTGAGAGTCAGGCCATTACTCTGGTGCCCGTACCCCATCAATAGGTCGTTATGGTACAGGTTATTTGGGTTGCCCTATACATTCACATCTCCCAGCAGCTGGCAGTGATCCAGCTCCGCCTACACCTTAGGAGCCTTACTATGAACCTCCAGTATCTAGGGCACCTCCTGTGCGGGGTGTTTCCAGAGGTCAGTCCAACAGACCTGGCCTTAGTCAATCATAGCCACTACATTCTCCCAGATCTTATTTTGAGTGTGGTGATACATGTTATATGTTTAGGGACTGTCCCAGACTTGGTAGGGGTGCATCTTCATAGACTTCTCAGCCACACTGTACTTCTCAGAGTTCGCCATGGTCATAGCTCCATCTGCTACCCAATCTACCTAGCTGGCTAGGGGTGGAGGTCGGGGGATAGAGGTCATCCTCTAAAGAGGAGCCCGATTAGACATTATGCTATTCCTGCTTATACTGAGGTTGTTACCTCTGACTTCGTCGTTACAGGTATTATACTGGTTTTTCACTGAGAGACAATGGTTCTATTCAATTTGGGCTCTACTTACTCTTATGTATCTTCTTACTTTGCTCCGAATTTGGGTGCGCCTCGAGATTCTTTGAGTTCCCCCATTTATGTTTCTACTCTTGTGGGGGATTCTCTTATTGTGGACCACTTTTATCACTCATGTCTTGTTACTATTCATGGTTTTGAGATCAGAGCAAATTTATTATTACTTGGTATAGTTGGCTTTGATATTATCTTGTCCATGGACTGGTTGTCGCCCCATTTTGCTATTCTTGATTGTCGTGCCAAGACCGAAACACTAGTTATGCTAGGTGTTTCGTGCATTGAGTGGAGTGGTACATTAAAGCACACTTCCAATGTAGTTATCTCTTCCCTTAATGCTCAGCATATGGCTGAGAAGGGTGTGTCGTATATTTAGCTTATGTGAGAGATGTCAGTGTTGATACCCCTTCTGTTGATTCAGTCCTGGTAGTACGAGATTATCTTATTGTGTTTCCATCTGATCTTCTGGGTATGCCTCCTGATAGAGACATTGATTTTGGCATAGTTCTATTGCCGATCACTCAGCTTATTTCCATCTCTTCGTATTGTATGACTTCTTCTAAGTTGAAGGAATTGAAGGATCAATTGTAGGAATTGCTTAATAAGGGTTTTATTCACCCCAGTGTTTCACTGTGGGGTGTCGATGTATTGTTTGTAAAGAAAAAGGATGGTTCTATGCATATGTGTATCGATTATTGCTAGTTGAACAAGGCTACTGTGAATAACCATATCCTTTGCCTCGTATTGAGGATCTGTTTGACCAGCTTCAGGGCACACTTGCGTTTTCTAAGATTGAGTTGCGCTCAAGTTACCATCAGTTGAAGATTCGAGAGCAAGATATCCCAAAAACATCTTCGGGACTTGGTATGGCCATCACGAGTTCCTTGTTATATCATTTAGGTTTACCAATGCCCCAACATCTTTTATGCATTTGATGCATAGTATGTTCAGGCCATATCTTGACTCGTTCGTCATTATTTTCATAGATTATATTCTTGTATACTCCCAGAGTCGGGAAGATCATGAGCAGTAACTAAGGACAGTGCTTCAGACCTTGAAAGAGAAGACGTTATATGCAAAGTTTCCAAAATGTGAGTTTTGATTGAGTTCTGTGGCATTCTTAGGCCACGTGGTTTCGAGTGAAGGCATTTGGGTGGATCCGAGGTAGATAGAGGCCATGTAGAGTTTGCCTAGGCCGTCCTCAACTACAGAGATTCGTAGTTTCCTTGGTTTGGCGGGCTAATACCATCATTTTGTGGAGGGGTTTTAATCGATTGCGACCCTTTGACTAGATTGACCCAGAAGGGTGCCCCATTTCAATGGACAGAGGAGTGTGAGGTGAGCTTTCAGAAGCTCAAGATAGCTTTGACTACAACACCAATTTTGATATTGCCTACTGGTTCGCGACTTACACTATCTATTGTGATGCCTTGAGAGTTGGCCTCGAATTGGTGTTGATGTAGGACTGTAGGGTGATTACCTTTGCATCCAGACAATGAGGATACCTGAGAAGAATTACCATGTTCATGACCTTGAGCTAGCTGCTATTGTTCATGCCTTGAAGATCTAGCATCATTATTTGTATGGTGTGACTTGTGAGATCTATACTGACCATCGTAGTTTGCAACACTTGTTCAAGCAAAATGATCTAAATATGCGTTAGAAGAGGTGGTTAGAGTTGCTGAAGGATTATGTTATTACCGTTCTATATAACTTTGGCAAGGCCAATGTGGTGGCAGATACATTGAGTTGCTAGGTGAAGAGTTTGGGGAGTTTGGCATATCTACCAGCTTCAAAGAGGCCTATGGCGATTGATGTTTAGGCTTTATCTAGCTAGTTTGTAGATTGGATCTTTCAGAGCCCAATCGGGTTCTAGCTTGTATGGTTTCCCGGTCTTCCTTACTTGATCGTATTAGGGAGCAGCAGAATGATGACCCTATTTTCTTCTCCTTAAGGACAAGGTTCAGCGTGGTGATGCCAGATATCTGACCATTGGAGATAACTAGGTATTGAGGATGCAGGGTCGAATTTGTGTGCTGAATGTTGATGAGCTTCGAGAAGTAATTTTAGCAAAGGCCCATAGTTTGCGGTGCTCCATCCAGCCAGGTGTCGCGAAGATATATCAGGACTTGAGGCATCACTATTGGTGGAGGCGGATGAAGAAAGATATAGTCGGGTATGTATCTAGATGCCTCAACTGCCAGCAAGTGAAGTATGAGCACTAGCGATTGGGTGGATTGCTTCAGTAGATAGAGATTCCAAAGTGGAAATGGGAGCGCACCACCATGGACTTTTTATCTGGAGTCCCACGGACCTTGAAGAATTTTGATGCCATTTGGGTTATTGTGGATCGGCTGACCAAGTCCGCTCATTTCATTCTTGTGTGTACCACTTATTCATCGGAGCGGTTGGTTAATTCTGGGAGATCATGCATCTGCATAGTATTCCAATCTCTATTATTTCATATAGAGGTACTCAGTTTACATCGTGGTTCTTGAGGGTCGTGTATCAGCAGCTAGGTACTCGGGTGGAGTTGAGCACAACATTTCACCCCCTCCCCAAATGAATGGACAGTCCGAGCGCACTATTCAGATTCTTGAGGATATGCTTCGTGTAAGTGTGATTGATTTTGAAGGGTCTTGGGATTAGTTCTTGCCATTGGCGGAGTTTGCTTACAACAATAGTTATTAGTGCAGCATTCAGATGGCGCCGTATGAGGCTTTATATGGTAGGAGGTGTAGATCTCTGGTGGGTTGGTTTCAGTTGGGTAAGGCCAGGCTATGGGGCATAGAGTTGGTTTAGGAAGCATTGGAGATGGTTAAGATGATACAGGATAGACTCTATACGAACCAGTCCAGACAGAAGAGCTACACGGGCATGAAGGTTCAAGATGTTTTGTATATGGTTGGTGAGCGAGTTCTACTCCGGGTTTCGCCTATGAAGGGCGTCATGAGGTTTGGGAAGAAAGGGAGGCTGAGTCCGAGGTTTATTGGCCCTTTTGAGATTTTGAGGCGAGTTTGGGAGGTTTCTTATGAGCTTGCCTTATCTCCCAACTTAGCCGGGGTTCATCCGGTATTTCATGTTTCGATGCTCCAGAGGTATCACAGTGACCCGTTGCACGTGTTAGATTTCAGTTCAATCCATTTGGACAAGGATCTATCCTATGTTGAGGAGCCAGTGGCTATATTGGAAATGCAAATCAAAAAGTTGAGGTCAAAGAATATTGCTTTGGTAAAGGTTCAGTGGCGGGGTCAGCCGGACGAGGAGGTGACCTGGGAGGTCGAGCAGGATATGCCAATAGTTACCCTCATCTTTTCACTACTTCTGGTATGTCTATTTGCTTGTTTGAGGATGAACAAATGTTTAAGTGTAGGAGAATGTGATTACCCGGCCGGTCGTATTAAGAATTAATGCCACAATCCCCTATTAAAAGCTTCCCCAATTCTATTTATGCTAATTTGAAGCCGGGATGTTCAGTTTTGAGTCTCACGGAGTCTTGGAACACTTAGTCCCTAAATGAGAGCTTAAGTGTTGGAAAGTTTCATGTAGTTGTAACACTATGAAGATGGCCTCGGAATGGAAATCTGATTGTTCTATTAGCTCCGTAAGGTGTTTTCAGGATTGGGAGCGTGTTCGGAATGTGTTTTGGAGGTCTGTAGCTGATTTAGGCTTGAAATGCCGATGTTTGAATTTTCGAAGTTTCTGGGCCAATAGTGAGATTTTGATCCGAGGGTCGGAATTGAATTCTGGAAGCTGTAGTAGCTCCATCATGTCATTTGGGATCTGTGTGCAAAAATTTCAGGTCATTCGGACGTGTTTAGGTCAAGTTTTTGATTTAAAGTATATTTTGATGAAATTTGAATTTCTTAGGCTTAAATCATCGATCAATTCGAGTTGTTGATGTTGTTTTAGGTGATTTAAGGATTGGTACAAGTTTGAATGATGTTATGGGATATGTTTGTAGGTTTGATTGAGGTCCCGGGGGCCTCGGGTGTGTTTCGGATGCTCAACGGAGCATTATGGAGTTGTGAAAAATTGCAGAGTTCTCTTCAGCTCTTGCAAACCATTTTCTTCTTCGTGATCGCATCCCAGCTCACGCGATCGCATAGAGCAATCTAAAGGGGGGCCAATTCTTTAAATGCGGTCACATGGATTGGTTCGCGATCACATAGCTCTGCCCTTTCCTCTTTCGCGTTTACAGCTTCTCCTTCATGTTCGCGTAGTGTAGACTGAGTCTGTGGCCCAAATGCCCATTCATTTTTTGCATTCGCGTGTCTTCAGGCTTGATCGCGTAAGGCCAGTTCCTCCTTTCCCGCGATTGCAAGCTTCTTCTCACGTTCGCGTAGGCCTTTTTTTTGGAGCCTTTATTTTACTCTACGTGATTACGGCCCTATTTTCGCGATCGCGATTCAATAAACACCTGGGCAGTTATAAATATTTCAAACTGAGGGTTAGTCATTTTTATCAAAATACAAGCTTGAGAGCTCGGATTTGGGGGAAATTTCGAAGGTTTATTGAGGGAAACTACTGGGTACAATTTTCAACTCTCTTATTCTTAAAACTGACTAATCTAATCACGAATTCCTCCTTAATTTTGGACTTTGTAAAGAAAAATGGATAAAACTTCATAGACCAAATTATTCAATTTTGAGTCGGTGTTTGACCTCCAATTTGAGAGATTTTTGTATGATTAGACTCATGAGAGTACGATGTTCTGAAAATGTAAAATTTATCTGATTCTGAGATGTTGGCTTGAGGGTCATTTTTGTTATTTTACCTAAATTCGTTTCTTAGCTTTAAATTAAATAGTAAAATCAGTTGCTTGAGATGTTATTTACGATATGTAATTAAATTGAATAGATTTTGGCCATTTGGAGTAGGATACTCGTGGCAGGCGTGGTTTCTAGTTAATTTTTATGACAGTTCGAAGTAAGTGGCTGTTCTAACCTTGTGTGAGGGACCTTTCCCCTTAGGATATGATATTTGGTAATTGAATACCTTGTACGTGAGGTGATGAGCGCGTACTTGAGCTAATTGTTGAAAAGTTTGATTTTACTTTAAATATTTAGACTGGGTTTCTTTCTTATCTGCTTTATTTTATTTGCAATTATAGACTGTGTTAGCTAGAAAAGCATAGTTGGTTGTTCTAAATTGTCTATTTGCTCAAGTTGCCTTGTTTGCTCTAAGTGAAGCATGTTAGGCTAGAACTACCTGTTGTCTTGTATTTTTAAGCTTCATGCTGATATCTTTGTGTTGTGATTGCGTATTTACGTCGTGACTACGGATGTGGGATTCTGGTAGCTCCCCCCTTGTTTGTTTACTTTGGGACTACGGGTTAGATTCCCGGTAGATCCCCCTGTGTATTTACTTTTGGATTGCTTGTTAGATTCCCGATAGATCCCCCTATACATTGATAGTTGGACTATAGGACGGTATCTCGGGAGATCCTTCGGATATACTCATATGATGGAATACGGGACGGTATCCAGGGAGCTCCTTGGACGAAATGGACTATAGGACGGTATCTGGGGAGATCCTTGTTGTTGGTATTAGTATTGAGCTGTTTTACTCTATGGTATCTTATTCTCTACATGTTAATTGTTGCCTTGTATAACATGTTTTACTTTGTAGCTATACTCATTACTTTCGTTAGTTTCATGCTATTGCAAAACTTATTATTATGTTTATTCCTAGTAGGGCCCTGACCTTCCTCGTCACTACCCAATCGAGGTTAGGCTTGACACTTACTAAGTACCGTTGTAGTGTACTCATGCCCATTATGCACATGTTTCTCAGGTGCAGATCCAGGTATTTCATCTAAGGCGTATCACTCTCGAGGTGGAGAGATATAACAGAGACTTTGAGGTACATCTATTGCGTCTACAGACCAGGAGTCTCTATCTTATTCTAGCTTTAGTAGTTAGCTTTTCCTTTCGTACGTTTGCATTAGACATTCTTGAGTTAGAGCCGTGTATTACTTTCCATTAGTTTGTGTTCCCGTGAGTGTTTGAGTTTTGGGATGACATTGTATACTTTTGTATTATTGGGTCATATATGTCGAGCGGCATTTATATACAATTACCTTTCTAGTTTGTTTAATTATTTATTTCCGCAAGTTATGTTATCTCCACATTGTTAAGCTTACCTAGTCGTAGGGATTATGTTCCATCATGACATATTCACGGAAGGGGAACTGGGGTCATGACACCTTTTTAGGAACTGAAGTCTCAAACACCATTAAGTTGAAGGGGGAATCTAAAAAGAATAGTATGTCTATTTTGTTAGATTCAAGAAGCACACACAGTTTTCTAGATATGGAAACTGCTAAGAAGATGGGGTCTGTAATCAAAGATACTTCTCCTACGAGGGTTAATGTGGCCAATGGAAAACATGTGAGAAACTATCAAACTTTCCCTATCTTCAAAAAATGTAAGAAGTAGAGTTTGAAGACTCTGCGAGACTACTCAACTTAAGTGGCAATGAGATGATTCTAGGAAGATATTGGATGACGAAGCATAATCCTGTGCTACTGTACTTTGTGGAATATAAGGTGGAGGTTATACATAAAGAAAAAAGGTAGAGTTTAAAGGCATCTATAGCCAAGGGAAATTGAGAAGTATGTCTACTTATAGGGTGAAATAACTTATTAATAGGGGGAAGATAGTGTGGGCTCATTTGTTCACAATTTCAGCTTCAGAAGAACAAAGCAAAGAGAATATACCTACACATGTAGCTCAGTAATTCTATAGTTTCCAGACGTATTTGCTGAACATTCAACTCTTCCACAAGGAGGAATCGTGATCACCACATTCCCCGGAAAATAGAAGCTAATCTAGTCAGTATACGGCCATACATGTATAGTTTTTCAGAAGAATAAGGTAGAAAAATAGATTAATGACATTCTCCACAATGGGCTTATCCAGCCCAACTACTCTTCTTTCTCTTCTCATGTTCTGATAGTTAAGAAGAAATATAGAAGGTGGAGGTTTTGTATTGACTATAGAGAACTAAATAACATGAGCATAAAAGACACGTCTCCCATTCCTCTAGCAGATGATTTGATCGATGAACTATGTGGGGCATGCATATACTCTAAAATTGATTTAAGGGAAGGATATCATCAGATTAGAATGGGGAGAGGAGATATCTATAAAACATCATTTAAGACTCACTTGGGGACTATAAATTCAGAGTTATGCCTTTTGGCCTAACTAATGCCCTAGCCATTTTTCAGTCTTTAATGAATCATATTTTTAAACCAAACTTGAGAAAATTTATTTTGTATTATTTGATGACATTTTGGTCTATAGTTCTTCAATTACTACTCATGTGATCCATCTTAGAAAGGTATTAAGGTTACTAAGAATAGAAAATCTTTATACCAAGATGTCCAAGTGTTTATTTGGGCAACCTATGGTGGATTACTTAGGCCACATTATATCTAGAGAAGAACTGGCCACTGACACCTCCAAAATTAAGGCTATATCCACTTGGCATGTGCCCAAATCAATTAAAGCGTAAGGGGACTAACAGATGTCACGACCCAAATCCGGTCGTGATGGCGCCCAACAATCAAGCTAGGCCGGCCAGACCAACAATTTAATTATAACACAATACCAGTCCCCAAATGGACAACCCAAGAAGAATATATGAGTTTAAGAACTCCAATAATAATAATACTGAACAAAAGTACTGACACTCCCAAAGATCCGGAGTCACAAGTCTAGAGCCTCTAACAAAAACCCGACAGGAAAATAGAGAGTACGATATAGAAGTACTCAAGTCTGAATACAAAATATACAATAACAATTGGAATGAGAGGAGAAGCTAGGTTCTGCGAACGTAGGCAGCTACCTCAGCAACTCGATGTGACAATGTAAACGCTGGAGATGACCGTCTACTGCTCCTGAGTACCTGAGTCTGCACACAAAAGGTGCAGGGAGTAGGGGTGAGTACTAAGTACTCAGTGAGTAACAAATATATATATGTAGCTGACAGTAAGAAATCCACAAAATACCACAATATGAAGCTACACTACGGTCCGAATCTCCTACGAACTAGCAACAATAATACAATACAGCTACCATAGAGTAATTAAACAAATACAGATGCAATACAATGCACATAACCGCTACGGCGTGTAGCCCGATCCAATTTAACGTCGACGGCGCTCACTGGGGGTGTGTACAGACTCCGGAGGGGCTCCTACAGCCCAAGCGCAATACTGCTGCGGCGTGCAGCCCGACCCTCATATCAACCACTGCGGCGTGCAGCCCGATCCCATGCTCAGTCCACAATAAGCAAATAAGTCACAAAACAATTCATTATCCTTAATTCCAGTTCTCAATTCATAATTTATGAAAAATACTTTTATCTTTATTAGATTTGTAAAAGCCGGTGACTTAGCATTTCAAAAGTGTGATTTCAATTTCCAGGACTGAGATCGGTGATTTAAGCAATTTTAGCTATCACATAAATATTGTCCTTTAAGGACGCTACAGATCGGCACAAGGCCCCAAACAAGGCTTACAGCCCACAAATATAGCAAATACAGTGTATTTCCAACACTAACAACATATTATTCGTTTCCGGGATGGACCAAGTCTCAATCCCCAATTGTAATCAATCCCGCACCTGCCACGGTGTGCGAGCCACGCCCTATTAGCGTCACAATGTGCTAAGCCGGGGTTTCGAACCCTCAGGCTACAATATACACAAACTACTCACCTCTAGCCGGTCGTAGACTCGTCCGCGATGCCTTTTCCTTTGAATTTCGTTGCCTCGTGTGTAGAATCTAGTCAAATAACAATAATTATATCAATTACGGGTCAAAGAATCATAACCCACTTCAATTTATATGAAATTCGCATAATTACACTAAGTTGGTAAAACCCGACCCCGGGCCTCACTGCTCGGAAAATTCCGAAATTAGTACCAACGCGATCCTTATCTCGCCACGAGTCCGTGCATATAAAATTTATCGAAATCGGTGTTCAAATGGCCTTCCAAATCCAAAAATCCCGTTTTCAATACTTAGGCCACATTTCTTCAAGATTTCAACCCAATTTCATGAAGATTGATGTTAATACTACCAAATAATGATGTTTTTAAGTCAAGAATCTTACCTCCAACGAATACCCGATGACTTCTCAGTGATTTCCTCGAGTTTTCTTCTCTCTCTAGGGCTCAAATGTGTGTTTTGGGTTAATGAACCCGTAACTCTCTGTTTCTGGATTAAATTCACTGCCAGAACTTTTTCTTCTACGCGATCGCGACTCGCTTCACGCGATCGCGATGGTCAAAAACTCGGCCTCACGCGATCGCGACTTCCCCCACGCGATCGCGATGTACAATCTCCCGGCTTCACGCGATCGCGTCCTCCTTCCTGCGATCGCGTAGCACATTTTTCCCTGGACCCATTTCTCTTCTACGCGTTCGCGTAGATGATCCTGCGATCGCGATGTGCACCCGTTTAATTCTATGCGATCGCGACTTATTACCCTGCGATCGCGATGCCCTAGCCCCCAGCTCTACGCGATCGCGTCCCCCTCCCCGCGATCGCGGAGAGCAAAAGCCTGCTGCGTTTATGACAGCAACCAGCTTTCTCTTTTCTTCCAAAAATGGTCCGTTTGGACCCCCGGATTCATCCCGAGACCCCGGGACCCCAACGAAAACCACCAACATATTCCAAAACATGATACGAACTTGTTCCAATCATAAAAACACCATACTAAACATCAAAATCTCCATTTACTCACGGATTCAAGCCTAAGTTTCTTCAAAACTTCCAAAACTAACATTCAATCCAAAACCCGATCAAACGATGTCCGAATGACCTGAAAATTTGCAGACACATCCAAAATCACATAACGAAGCTACAGAAATTGTCGGAATTCCATTCCGACCCCGGATCAAAATATCACCTACCATCCGGTTTTCGCCAAAATTCAACATTCGCCAATTCAAGCTTAAAACTACTCCGGACCTCCGAATTCAATTCCGATTGTTCTCCTAAGTCATAAATGATCCCCCGGAACTAGTCGAATCATCAGAATCCGATTCCGAGCACTGTAACTCAATAGTCAACTCTTGGTTGACTTTTCATATTCAAGCTTTCTTCAAACATGCTATTTGTTTCATTTTCAATCCAAATCACTCCTAACTCACCCGATATACTCTAATACTGTTTTAAAAGCATAATATATGTAAATGCAAGGTAACGGGGTGGTAATTCCCGTAACAACGGGCCGGGTTGTTACATTCTCCCCAACTTAAACAAACGCTCGTCCGCGAGCGGGTTAAGAAACATACCTGGAGCATCAAATAAGTGTGGATATCCACTTCGCATCTCCTGCTCGGTCTCCCAAGTTGCTTCCTCCACGGGACGACCTCTCCACTACACTTTCACTGAAGCTATATCCTTAGATCTCAGCTTACGAACCTGTCGACCCAAAATGGCTACTGGTTCCACATCATAAGTCAAATCCTCATCTAGGTGTATCGTGCTGAAGTCTAACACATGAGACGGGTCTCCGACATACTTCCGGAGCATAGATACATGGAACACCGGGTGAACTCCCGACAAACTGGGTGGCAAAGGAAGCATATAAGCCACCTCCCCAACTTTCCTAAGCACCTCAAAAGGTCCAATAAACCTTGGGCTCAACTTCCCTTTCTTTCCAAACCTCATAACACCTTTCATAGGCGAAACTTTCAGCAACACCTTCTCACCTACTGAATAAGACACATCTCGGACCTTCCGGTCTGCATAACTCTTCTGACGCGACTGAGCTGTGCGAAGTCTCTCCTGAATCACCTTTACCTTGTCTAAGGCATCTTGGACTAACTCTGTCCCCAACAACCTAGCCTCGCCGGGCTCGAACCAACCAATTGGAGACCTACACCGTCTCCCATATAAAGCTTCATACGGTGCCATCTGAATGCTGGACTGATAGCTATTATTGTAAGCAAACTCCGCCAAAGGCAAATAATCAGCAAATGAACCACCAAAATCAATGACACAAGCACGCAACATGTCCTCCAATATCTGAATAGTACGCTCAGACTGCCCATACGTCTGTGGATGAAATGCTGTGCTCAACTCTACCTGTGAACCCAACTCTCGCTGAAATGTCCTCCAGAACTGAGATGTGAACTGGGTACCTCTGTCTGATATAATAGAAATGGGAACTCCATGCAATCTCACTATCTCACGGATGAATATCTCTGCCAACCGCTCTGAGAAATAAGTAGTACACACTGGGATGAAGTGAGCTGACTTGGTCAACCTATCCACCACCACCCAAAGTGAATCAAACTTCCTCGTTGTCCGAGGGAGTCCACTAACAAAGTCCATAGTTATCCTTTCCCACTTCCACTCAGGAATATCAATACGCTGGAATACACCACCAGGTCTCTGATGCTCATACTTGACCTGCTGACAGTTTAGACACCGAGCCACATGGCTCACAATATCTTTCTTCATCTTTCTCCACCATTAATGCTGCTTCAAATCCTGATACATCTTCGCGGCTCCTGGATGAATAGAATACCGCGAGCTGTGGGCCTCTTCCAATATCAACTCACGAAGGCCATCAACATTGGGCACGCATATCCGGCCCTGCATCCGCAATACACCATCACTATCAATAGTGACATCTCTGGCATCATCATGCTGAACTTTGTCCTTAAGGACAAGTAAGTGTGGATCATCATACTGGCGCTCTCGAATATGATCATATAAAGAAGAACGAGCTACTACACAAGCCATCACCCGACTGGGCTCAGAAATATCCAGCCTCACCATCTGATTAGCTAACGCCTGAACATCAACTGCTAGGGGTCTCTCCCAACTGGAATATACGCCAAACTGCCCATACTAATAGCCTTCCGGCTCAATGCATCAGCCACTACATTGGCTTTCCCGGGATGATACAAGATGGTAATATCATAGTCTTTAAGCAATTCAAGCCATCTCCGCTGCCTCAAATTTAGATCTTTTTGCTTAAACAAATGCTGAAGGTTGCGGTGGTCTGTATATACATCACAAGATACACCATATAAGTAATGCCTCCAAATCTTCAAGGCATGAACAATAGCAACTAACTCCAAATCATGAACAGGGTAGTTCTTCTCGTGGGGTTTTAGCTGACGAGAAGCATATGCAATAACTCTACCCTCCTGCATCAACACACAACCGAGTCCAACTCTGGAAGCATCACAATACACCGTATATGACCCTGAGGCCGATGGTAACACAAGTACTGGAGTCGTGGTCAAAGCCTCCTTGAGCTTCTGAAAGCTCTCTTCACATACATCAGACCACACAAATGGAGAATTCTTTTGTGTCAACTTAGTCAACGGTGAAGCAATAGATGAGAAATCCTGAACAAACCGGCGATAATAGCCTGCTAAGACGAGAAAACTCCGAATCTCTGTAGCTGAGGAAGGTCTGGGCCAATTCTGCACTGCCTCGACCTTCTGAGGATCAACCCGAATACCATCACTGGACACTATATGTCCCAGAAAACCCACAGTATCAAGCCGGAACTCACACTTAGTGAATTTTGCATAAAGCTTCTCTTCCCTCAACCTCTGCAATGCCACTCTCAAATGCTGTGCATGCTCCTCCTGGCTGCGTGAATATACCGGAATATCATCAATAAACACAATCACAAAAGAATCAAGGTACGGCCGAAATACACTATTCATCAAGTGCATGAATGCTGCTGGGGCATTAGTCAACCCGAAAGACATCACCAGGAACTCGTAGTGCCCATATCGCGTCCTGAACACTGTCTTCATAATATCCGAGTCCCTGATCTTCAATTGATGATAGCCCGATCGAAGATCAATCTTAGAAAATACACTAGCTCCCTGGAGCTGATCAAATAGGTCCTCAATACGAGGTAATGGGTATTTATTCTTCATTGTTACCTTGTTCAGCTGCCTGTAATCAATGCACATTCTCATTGTGCCATCTTTCTTCTTCACGAACAACACTGGTGCACCCCAAGGTGACATACTCGGACGAATGAAACCCTTATCTAAGAGTTCCTGAAGCTGTTCTTTCAATTCTTTTAACTCCGTTGGTGCCATGCGATAAGGAGGAATAGAAATGGGCTGAGTGCCCGGCACCAAGTCAATATCAAAGTCAATATCTCTGTCAGGCGGCATGCCTGGCAGGTCTGCTGGAAATACATCCGGAAACTCCCTCACAATGGGGACCGAATCAAGACTGGGTGTCTCGGCCTCAACATTTCTAATGAAGGCCAAATAAGACAAACAACCCTTGCCAATCATTCGTTGGGCCTTTATATAAGAAATCACCCTGTCGGACACATAATCAGTCAAGCCACGCCACTCGATCCTCGGATTACCTGGAATAGCTAGTGTGACTGTCTTGGCATGACAGTCCAGAATCGCATGGTAAGGAGATAGCCAATCCATGCCTAGAATAACATCGAAATCTACCATGCCCGGTAGTAATAGATCAACTCGGGTCTCCAGACCCCCAATAGTAATAATACATGATCGATATACCTGATCCACAACAACAGTATCCCCCACTAGGGTAGACACATGTACGGGCAAATCAAGAATACCACGGGTCATACCCAAATGATGTGCAAAGTAAGTAGAGACATAAGAATAGGTGGATCCGGGATCAAATAAGACAGAAGCATCCCTGTGGCAGACTGAGATAATACCTGAAATGACCGCATCTGAAGCACTAGCATCCTTCCTATCCGGAAGAGCATAAAAACGAGCATGACCTCCACCAGTACGATCCTCGCCCCTAGGGCGACCTCTGGATACCTGGCCACCAGTCCTAGCCGACTGTGCTGGCGCTGACGAAACAGGAGTAGAAGACGAGGGCTGGTCCCTCTGCTGAGACCGCTTACGAAGCCACTGAGGACACTCTCTCCTGATATGGCCCAAGTCACCGCACTCAAAACAACGGCCTGAAGATGGAAGAAGGGGCTGCTGAGGACCCCTCGCTACCGATGATCCCTGTGCTGAGGAAACAGGAGCAGAGCTCTGAGCTGGAAGAGCACTCAGTGCAGGCTGACTCTGCTGACGGTTCTGCTGACCCTGATAACCCTGATGGCCCTGACGACCACGATCTGATGAAACCCCACTGGACTCTGCACGTCCGGACTGATGAGACCTGAAAGAACGACCCCTACTATACTGGGGTTGGCCCCTAGACGGAGCACCACTGAAACTGCCAGAACCACGAGGCTTCTTAGCCTCTCTCTCCTCCCGCTCTCTGCGGAGATCTATCTCAATATGACGGGCAGCATCAACCACCTCCTCAAAGGTAACTGCCGAAACTCTCTCCCTGGTTATCAATATACGGATGGGATAAATAAGGCCATCGATAAATCTCCGAATCCTCTCTCTGTCTGTAGGAACCATCCACATGGCATGACGGCTAACTGTGTGAATCTCATCTCGTACTAATTAACCGTCATCTCTCCCTGCTTCAACCACTCGAACTGACGTCGCAGCTCCTCTCTCCGAGACCGAGGCACGTACTTCTCCAAAAATACCATGGAGAACTGCTGCCAAGTGAGGGGCGCTGCCCCAGTGGGCCTACGCCTCTAAAAATCCTCCCACCACTGAAATGCTGCACCTGTGAACCGGAAAGTGGTGAATGAAACACCGCTGGACTCTAGAATACCCGCGGTGCGAAGCATGCGCTAACATCTGTCAAGAAAACCCTGGGGGTCCTCGCCCTCAACACCACTGAATGTCGGAGGCTGTAGCCTCTCAAATCTCTCCAAACGACGTTGCTCATCGTCGGGCATAACTGGAACCATATAAGCAGGAGCTGGTGCAACGGGCGCAACTGGCTGAACTGGCTCGGGTGTGCGAGCCACGGGGGTCTGATTCCCTCCCCCTGCCTGTGAAGAAGATGCTGCAGCAGTAGCTGCAACTACCTGAGCCAAGCCTGTGCACACTGATAAAATCTGAGCCAAGGTCTCCTGAAGACCCGGTATCATAATGGGCACTGCCGGTGCCTGAACCTGAGCTACCGGAGCGTTCGCCGCTGGAATCTGGTCCTGAGTCTGGGCCACTGGTGGGTCAGCAGGTGCTGGTGCTGGTGCTGCTGCCCTACCTCTACCACGACCACGGCCTCTGGGTGCCAATGGTGGTCGTCCACCACGTCCGTTAGCTCGTGTTCTCGCCATCTGCGAGAGAATTAAATATGGAAAGATTTAATTTCATGATAACACAAATTGCACGATATGAATTCAAGAAAATAAGGTTTTTCCTAAAGTTTCTGTAGCCCTTCGAAGATAGGTACGGACGTCTACGTACCGATCTGCGAAAGCCTACTAAACCGGCTCATGACTCGCGAGTCCTAATAACCTAGAGCTCTGATACCAACTTGTCACGACCCAAATCCGGTCGTGATGGCGCCCAACAATCAAGCTAGGCCAGCGAGACCAACAATTTAATTATAACACAATACCAGTCCCCAAATGGACAACCCAAGAAGAATATATGAGTTTAAGAACTCCAATAATAATAATACTGAACAAAAGTATTGACACTCCCCAAAGATCCGGAGTCACAAGTCTAGAGCCTCTAACAAGATCCAACAGGAAATAGAGAGTACGATATAGAAGTACTCAAGTCTGAATACAAAATATAAAATAACAACTGGAATGAGAGGAGAAGCTAGGTTCTGCGAACGTAGGCAGCTACCTCAGCAACTCGATGTGACAATGTAAACGCTGGAGATGCCCGTCTACTACTCCTGAGTACCTGAGTCTGCACACAAAAGGTGCAGGGAGTAGGGTGAGTACTAAGTACTCAGTGAGTAACAAATATATATATGTAGCTGACAGTAAGAAATCCACAAAATACCACAATATGAAGCTACACCGGCTTTTACAAATCTAATAAAGATAAAAGTATTTTTCATAAATTATGAATTGAGAACTGGAATTAAGGATAATGAATTGTTTTGTGACTTATTTGCTTATTGTGGACTGAGCATGGGATCGGGCTGCACGCCGCAGTGGTTGATATGAGGATCGGGCTGCACGCCGCAGCAGTATTGCGCTTGGGCTGTAGGAGCCCCTCCGAAGTCTGTACACACCCCCAGTGAGCGCCGTCGACGTTAAATTGGATCGGGCTACACGCCGTAGCGGTTATGTGCATTGCATTGCATCCTGTATTTGTTGAATTACTCTGTGGTAGCTGTATTGTATTATTGTTGCTAAGCAATTTTAGCTATCACATAAATATTGTCCTTTAAGGACGCTACAGATCGGCACAAGGCCCCAAACAAGGCTTACAGCCCACAAATATAGCAAATACAGTATATTTCCAACACTAACAACATATTATTCGTTTCCGGGATAGACCAAGTCTCAATCCCCAATTGTAATCAATCCCGCACCTGCCACGGTGTGCGAGCCACGCCCTATTAGCGTCACAATGTGCTAAGCCGGGGTTTCGAACCCTCAGGCTACAATATACACAAACTACTCACCTCTAGCCGGTCATAGACTCGTCCGCGATGCCTTTTCCTTTGAATTTCGTTGCCTCGTGTGTAGAATCTAGTCAAATAACAATAATTATATCAATTACGGGTCAAAGAATCATAACCCACTTCAATTTATATGAAATTCGCATAATTACACTAAGTTGGTAAAACCCGACCCCGGGCCCCACTGCTCGGAAAATTCCGAAATTAGTACCAACGCGATCCTTATCTCGCCATGAGTCCGTGCATATAAAATTTATCGAAATCGGAGTTCAAATGGCCTTCCAAATCCAAAAATCCCATTTTCAATACTTAGGCCACATTTCTTCAAGATTTCAACCCAATTTCATGAAGATTGATGTTAATACTACCAAAAAATGATGTTTTTAAGTCAAGAATCTTACCTCCGACGAATACCCGATGACTTCTCAGTGATTTCCTCGAGTTTTCTTCTCTCTAGGGCTCAAATGTGTGTTTTGGGTTAATGAACCCGTAACTCTCTGTTTCTGGATTAAATTCACTGTCAGAACTTTTTCTTCTACGCGATCGCGACTCGCTTCACGCGATCGCGATGGTCAAAAACTCGGCCTCACGCGATCGTGACTTCCCCACGCGATCGCGATGTACAATCTCCCGGCTTCACGCGATCGCGTCCTCCTTCCTGCGATCGCGTAGCACATTTTTCCCTGGACCCATTTCTCTTCTATGCGATCGCGTAGATGATCCTGCGATCGCGATGTGCACCCGTTTAATTCTACGTGATCGCAACTTATTACCCTGCGATCGCGATGCCCTAGCCCCCAGCTCTACGCGATCGCGTCCCCCTCCCTGCGATCGCGGAGAGCAAAAGCCTGCTGCGTTTATGACAGCAACCAGCTTTCTCTTTTCTTCCAAAAATGGTCCGTTTGGACCCCCGGATTCATCCCGAGACCCCCGGGACCCCAACGAAAACCACCAACATATTCCAAAACATGATACGAACTTGTTCCAATTATAAAAACACCATACTAAACATCAAAATCTCCATTTACTCACGGATTCAAGCCTAAGTTTCTTCAAAACTTCCAAAACTAACATTCAATCCAAAACCCGATCAAACGATGTCCGAATGACCTGAAAATTTGCGGACACATCCAAAATCACATAACGAAGCTACAAAAATTGTCAGAATTCCATTCCGACCCCCGGATCAAAATATCACCTACCATCCGGTTTTCGCCAAAATTCAACATTCGCCTATTCAAGCTTAAAACTACTCGGACCTCCGAATTCAATTCCGATTGTTCTCCTAAGTCATAAATGATCCCCGGAACTAGTCGAATCATCGGAATCCGATTCCGAGCACTCTAACTCAATAGTCAACTCTTGGTTGACTTTTCATATTCAAGCTTTCTTCAAACATGCTATTTGTTTCATTTTCAATCCAAATCACTCCTAACTCACCCGATATACTCTAATACTTGTTTTAAAAGCATAATATATGTAAATGCAAGGTAACGGGGTGGTAATTCCCGTAACGACGGACCGGGTCGTTACAAGCCTATTGCAGAAGGTTAAGTCCTATGGAATCACTAGCAAACCTCTAACCAACCTACTGAGGAAGAATGCCTTCTAATGGAATCAAGAAGCTGAACAAGCATTTTCTCAGCTTAATGAAGCCAAGATAACAGCTCATGTATTAGCTCTAGCAGAATTTGCTAAAATAATTATCATTGAGAATGATGTTTGTGCAAGAGGGATGGGTGCACTGTTGATGCCAGAAGGCAGGCACATTATTTTTCCAGCAAAGCACTAGCTCCTAGACACTTGGGGCTGTCAATGTGTGAAAAGGAATACATAGTTGTATTATCCGTTGTGGACAGGTGGAGAAATTATTTACGTGGCATTCATTTCATTATCAGTACTTGTTTAACCAAAAAATATTCAAGGTCAAAGCAATAATTTTATATGATGGGCCACAAGCAACCGATTCAGTCCGAAAGATATAAAATTTTGTTAATACAATGTGATAGAGAAGTGGGAAATAAATTTAATGACAGATAATATAATTAAAATAAAACAGAAAAAAAAGAATTCTTATTGAATGATCATTGATAGGATAATGAGCCGAACAGAGCTTGAAGGGCCAAACTATGGCTAACTTGAGAGCAATATACTATAAAATACAATGTATAAAATTGTGGAGAAGAAAATTAGATTTCCCTGACGGTGGTAAAAGTATGTCTAATTATAGGGCTAAATCTAAGTAACTAGTCTCCTTGAATTTTGGGTCCATTATGAGCATTTACTCAATCCATCCATTACTTCTGGAAGACTTGTAACAACTGTGTAAATGCTGGAATTCCGTAACTGATTAGTTAATTCCATCACTGATGAGTTAATTATGTAATTAATGAGCCAATCTCGTGCCTGTTAAGTCAATCACGTGCTTGTTGAGTCAATCTTGTGCCTGTTAAGTGAGTCAATCACGTGCCTGTTGAGTCAATCCCATGCCTGTTGTGTCAATCACGTGCATGTCGTGTCAATCTCGTGCTTGTTGAGTCAATCTTGTAATTGAATGCCTTGTTATGACCGTTACAATCATTTATTGCATTTATTGTACGTTACATAATTGATTTGTAACTGATGGTATAATTATGCTAAATCCTATATAATCCGAAAGTAATGGATTCCTTCCTCATTTGTAATTATGAGATATTCTCCCGCACCTGTGTTGGGCTATTTTATGATGATCAATTCCATGGCTAATAGGCACGGTACGAGTATGTTCAGTCCCATGGGTGTTTCACATATCACCGTTACATGTTATTCTTCACTTTTTTCAAACTTTGCTGACACGTGTCACCTGTCACGACCCCAATCCCGGTCGTGATGGAGCCCAACACAACTGTTAGGCAAGCCCGACCATTTACACTCTCATCCCGAGCATGAAGCTCAAATCAATTACATGAACATTTATGTCAACAATAAAGCATAACTGTATAACCACCCCAGAGATCTAGGGTCACGAGTCTGGAGCCTCTAAACAAGATCGGATAACAACATCTAGACCAAATACTAAAGTCTGAATAATTTATATACAAAGGAAAAATAGAATAAGAAGAGAAGCCAGGTTCTGCGAACGCCAGCAACTACCTCAGCAACTCGGATATATACTGATAAAAGCTGGAGTGCTCGTCTATCCCTCCTGTGTACCTGAATCTACACATGAAGGTGCATGGAGTAGGGGTGAGTACTAAGTACTCGGTGAGTAATAAATATATAAAAGCAGCTGAAAGAAGGAAATCCACAGAATACCACAGTATGAAGCTAACTACAGTCCGAATCTCCTACGAACTAGCATCAACAGTACAATACAGCTACCACAGAATAATTTAACAAATAAAGATGCAATGCAATGCACATAACCGCTACGGCGTGTAGCCCGATCCATTTAACGTCGACGGCGCTCACTGGGGGTGTGTACAGACTCCGGAGGGGCTCCTACAGCCCAAGCGCAATACTGCTGCGGCGTGCAGCCCGATCCTCATATCAACCGCTGCGGCGTGCAGCCCGATCCTCATATCAACCGCTGCGGCGTGCAGTCCGATCCATCCTTAGTCCATATTAATCAGATAAGTCACAAAACAATTCATTTTCTTAATTCCAGTTTACAGTTCATAATTTATGAGAAAATACTTTAACTTTTATTTAATTTGCAAAAACCGGTGACTTAGCATTTCAATACTGTGATTTCAATTTCCAGGACTGAGATCAGTGATTAAGCAAGTATAGCTATCACATAAATATTATCCCCTAAGGATACTACAGGTCGGCACAAGGCCCCAAACAAGGCTTACAACCCACAAATATGTCAAACACAGTGTATTTCCATCACTAATAGCATATTATCCATATCCGGGATGGACCAAGTCTCAATCCCCAGTCACAATCAATCCCGCACCTGCCACGGGGTGCGAGCCACGCCCTACTAGCGTCACATTGTGCTAAGCCGGGGTTTCGAACCCTCAGGCTACCATATACACAAACTACTCACCTCTATCCGGCCGAATACTCGTCCGCGATGCCTTTTCCTTTGAATTTCGCCTCCGCGTGCGTAGAATCTAGTCAAACCACAACGATTATATCAAATACGGGTCAAAGAAACATAACCCAATTCAATTTATATGAAATACGCAATAATACACCAAGTTGGTAAAACCCGGACCCCCGGGCCCGCTTCTCGAAAAATTACGAAATTCATACCAACAGAATTCTCGTCTTGCCACGAGTCCGTGCATATAAAATTTATCAAAATCGGAGTTCAAATGGCCTTTCAAAATCCAAATATTCGTTTTCATAATTTATGCCCTAGTTCTTCACAAATTCTACCCAATTTCAGGAATTTTGGTGTTGATTCTATCATAAAATCATGTTTTTGAGTCAATAAACTTACCTCCAGCGATTACCCATTGATTTCTCTCTTAAAAATCGCCTCAGAAACTTCTTCCCGTTCCAAAATTGGAAGAAAACTCGACCTGCTCATTATAGGTATGCTGTTCACGCGTTTTACTACTCCCAATGGATTACTTGTGAAATTCTAATGAATTTAGGCTTTTGAATCACTCAATTTGACCTTATAATGAAGGAGATATGTAGGTTTTAATATTTGCAAATAGTGCAGGTTTTTAATACGCCGTCAGGGGCAGTTTCGTCATTAAGCTGAAAATCTGGGCAACTTTAGTAAAATGGCCATAAAATCCTCATACGATGTCCAAATTCGATGATTCTTTTTTCTACGGGTCCGTAATTACGATACGGATCTAGTTCTTCATTCAAAACAATAATCCAAACTCATTTGTTCAATATGATATCATTTATGCTTGAAGAAACAATGTCGAAGCTTAAGAAAAACGAGCACAACGCAACCCACATATCCGAAACTCACCCGAGCTCCTCGGGACCGCATACGAGCATATTAACATGTCACATATGATCATGAAAACTTAGTTTCACTCTCAAATCACCAAAACTAACATCAAAATACCAAATTTACATCGGATTCAAGCCTAAGTTCTTCTAAAACTTTCGAAACTAACATTTGATCTAAAACCCGACCTAAACACCTCCAAATGACCTAAAATTTTGCACGCATATCCAAAATAACCTAACGGAGCTACTGCAACTCTCAGAATTTTGTTCTGAGCCCCGGATCAAAATCTCACCTACCATTCAGATTTCGCCAAAATTCAACCTTAGCCAATTCAAGCCTAAAACTACACTGGACCTCTGAATTCGATTCTGATTGCTCTTCTAAGTCATAAATGATCCCCCAAAACTAGTCAAATTATCAGATTTCCATTCCGAGTTTTCTAACTCATTGGTTAATATTCGGTTGACTTTTCCAATATGTTCTTCTCATAAAGAGATTTATGGCTTTATTTCTATCTAAATTCTCACCGATTTGCTTCTAACTCTCCAAACACATATAAATTAGCATATTAAAGTGTTAAATGAAGAAAATGGGGCGCTAACTCCCGTAACGACGGGTCGGGTCGTTACATCACCATTTATTAGACCCACATGGCGAGTCTAATTTTAACCAATACAGATAGTCCCCCTACTTTTCGGTTACTCACCATGATGTGATTGGGAAGTGGAAGATTTTATCCTTTTCATCCTTGTCTCTGCCTCATTAAAAACCTTGCCGGAAAAACCCAATAGGGACAAAAACCGGATGAAGTAAAAAAGAGTGCAGAACTTAGAGATTCAGATGATAGCTCCACGGCTTATGTTCCTTTCATCAATAATCAGTTGGTTTACCCCTGTCTTGTTTAGGGGTTTGAAGACAAATCTTTGCCTTATATTTGCAAAGTATATATATATATATATATATATATATATATATATATATATATATATATATATATATATATATATATATATATATATATATATATATATATATATATATATATATATATATATATATATATATATATTGACTTTATTTTCTGCTTATTTTAATGTTTGGGTTTTTGTTTTACCTTTTAACTTTGCATTAAAAATGCTTTAATGCTCCGTGACTTTTCTGAATAAGCCCGAATTATAAAAGAGGGTCCTTTTATGAATGACACTTAATGAAGAAGACGTCTCAACTTCATAATGGTGTAAATGTACAAAAGAAGCGATAGGAACATACATGTTTCTTTGAACAACTTTGAGAAAAGTTTTGTATCATTTTATTTTTATATAATACTTTACATGTATTTAAGTGTCATCTAGAACTCTGTCGTAACTGTTTTTCTTGTAATAGATTTCAAAAAAGGAAATAAAACACAAGGTTTTTACTTGTAACTTGTTTCAGTATTTTAAATAATACACAAGGTTTTTACTCATAACCTCGTTTCGCTACACAATGTTTTTATTCATAACCTCGTTTCACTTGAATAAGACACAAGGTCAAAATACAAGATTTTTATTTGTAATCTGTTTCACTTGAATAAGACACGATGTCAAAACACAAGGTTTTTATTACATTGCCTTTTAACCTAACTATGATAAGGTTTTTCTTTGGCTTTGGCTCATAACTTTGCTCTTAACTTTCGATTTGTTAGGTAGACCTTAGGCTAGACTTGAATTTTGATTTTTCTAGTCTTCTTTGCCTTCCATATATATAGTCCCCCAAGTGTCAAAGCTTTTGAAGTATGAAATCTCGAGCATTTGATTATTCCTTCCATGTGGTCCATTTCCTGAAAAGGAAAAACATACGGGACATGGAAGTATTATATTTTAGATGATGATTGTATAATCCCTTCTTTTATCAAAAGGGTTGTAACCTAGACCGAAAATAATACAGTGTTCCTCGTATCTTTCGGGTCTAATATCATCATTTGCTTTTTAGAGGATTTATCTGAGTACAAGTTTTTCTTGGTATTTTAGAAAATTATTTGAGTGATCATACTTAGTCTTTTAGACTTAAAATATATATTTGGATGCACCGTTACTTGTGCGATGTCTAAAGTTTTACCTTTAGGTGTCTAACTTTTAAATAAAAGAGAGCTCTTTTATATCATTTAAACACTATGAATAGGACGTCTCCTTTTCATTCGGGCGTAAAATAAGATCAATTGATCCGAGTAGACTTTTAGTCTGAGGGATTATTAATCCCGGTAGAGTTTACAAGAGTATTGACCCCATTAAAATTTATGGGAGTGTTGATCCCGGTAAGACATTGAATTTGAGGGAGTATTGATCCCAAATAAATATATATCTTAGTAGATTTGTCCTGAAGCGACATTTAATCTGATTGGATTTTGAATTTAAATTGGAGTATATGAACATACTTCCAAGTAGAGAGGGACATATGTCTGAAATAATATTTGAGATTTACGGGATAATCGATCCGAGTCATAATACACTTAGCCATTAAGAAAGGCTTATATATTTAGCTTGAATGGTCGTTGTTGGACCGAATATAAGATGTGTGTTTGTTCAAAGTGAACTTTTTTCTGGTGACATATTTGCATACCTTTATCTTGATTTAGATGTAAAACTCTCATTTTTTATCGTGGGATTCTTGACTCTGACATAGAGTTCTTGATTCTTTTTGTGTATGTGTAGTATACGTATTTTTGAAGAATTTATTCAACACTGTTTAAAGTGTTTATGCTTGATGCGAGTAATACAACTAACTGAGTTGAGCTAGTAGATAATGTCAGGTCAAATTGACTAATCTCCGAGTATAAGTAATCTTCCTAGCGTTTGAGTTTTGAGGTATGAGCACTCAAACACTGAAATCATAATTTGACAATCCGCAGTTTAATAGTCTCCAGTAGGATAGTTAGTTTCGATATTGATGGACTTTCAAATGGTATAGTTCCAACATTTCGTACTCTAGTTAGGAATTACGGAGGTTCCAAAATGTTGTCAAGGATCATGCCATATCTTGATTTGAGTTATTCATACTGAGTTTGATAAGTGTTGATTTAAAGCCTTATTACCGAAGTAATTTTCACTGCTTTTTTTGGTCCATGTGGCATTTGAGCTTTTGGGTCCTTGAATATTCTCAAATATAATTATCCTTTAACAAGGCAGTTAGTATGGGATGAGACACAATCAGAGTTATCGAAAGCATGCTTATCGTTGGGTAAAGTCACTTTCTGCAAAATGAATTCATTATGCCAATTCCAAATTAAATAAGTCAGGATAACCTTATTTTCATTCTAATTGATGATGGATCAAGGATCGCCTAAATAAGAGATGACTCAATCTCGAGACTGTTTGATCCGAAAATAATATTTCTCAATAAGAGCTCGGAGTTGCCTTCGAAGTTAGTGATATCAGTAGTAGATCTGATACTAGCACATCCGGCTCTATTTTCTTGGACTGCATAGTTTTCTTGGATTTGATCAATCGTTAAATCAATACTTTTGCTCTGAGTCCCCAAGCTAATTTAAGCCTTGTAGCATATGCTTTATACCCGGCTTTGTTGTTAGTAATAAAATAATTTTTATGAATTTCTAACTATTTTTTAAAGACATTAAGCATTTTCCCTAACTCGGGAAGTTTAGTACTTGTGGATCTAATTGTGTAGAAGGTCCAGATCCCGATAATTATCCCAGAAATAACATGTTCGGGTAATATGTTCGAGCTAAGATTAATCATGAAATCTGCTTAATTTGTAATTTTATAATCGTACGTGGGTGATAAACAATATCATATTCACTTAGTGCAACTACTCATTTAGCTAGCCTTCTTGACAGTTCATGTCAATGCAAAATATTGCGTAACAAAAATATAGTGACTACGAGAATTGAATGACATTGAAACTAAAGCCTTAGATTTAAGGCAACTACAATTAATGCCAACTTATCAAAATGTTGATATGTAGTTTCCGTATCTAAGAGCGTTCTATAATAGATAGGAGAATGTGTACATTTATCTTCTTGAATCCAAATTGCATTTATCGAGACATCCGAGATAATTAGTGTACCGGCAATCATCTTTCTCCTCGGTTTTTTGAAAGTGATGATGCATTGTTGTTAGATAGCGAGTTCGAATGATTCGACTTTTTGGATAAAATAGATCTTTCAAAGTTCTGTAACTTTATCTTTTATTATTTTACTCTAGTTTCTTCTTTTGCTTGACCGAATTATTCCACGGGTCAATATTGAGCATATAAACCTTTATCTCCAGTGGTACACCTGTTATGTTAGCATGGAGGCAAGCAAAGCAATTTTTTTTACATGTAAAAGTTACCTTTAAATTTGGTTTCGAGGCATGACCAATGTAAACCTTCCTATTTGGGAAGTCAATGATAATTTCTAGTTCTTCAGCATTTGACCTCGTGGCTTCTGATGCTTTCGGTTTAATGATTGCTTCGAAAAATATTTGTATAATTTTCCAAGGTTATTAATGAACCTTTCTTCCTCGTGGTCTATTCCATCCCACAACTATCTCTTCTTTTTCAGTTGTTAGGTGTGGTATCTTTGTAAGCAATTCTGTGGGTGTTTTACCCATATTCCTCCTAATCTCCATTCTTCTCCTATGAAATTTTATAATTTAGTAAGGTAATTTCTTACCTGTTTGGATAGATCCGGATCTTTTCTATCCCATGAAGAAAATATCATATCTCTTTGCTCGGACTGTGTCTTCTTCTGCTTAAATCCTGGTGTTTCAACGGTTATGCATATCATTCTTGTAGGATATATAGGAATTTCCATAGGTTTTCTACCCACTCGTTTTGTTCCTTGATCTGTTTCTGTAAGGTTAGAACCAAAATTTGCAAATTAAAATTACCTGGTGTGCTTGAACCTATTGTTCCGGAATTGTTTCGTACATATTTGTTATAATCAGTTCTGGTACTGATAGTTGTGGTACCAATATATCGATGTACATTCTCTTTTTTCTCAATTTTTTTTACATATCATTATCATGGCTATTCTTTCCTTTTTATTTTGCATGGTAAAGCCATCTCCAGCTTGGTTGTCCTCAACTGTGCTGATTGGCAAGTTTCGGCCATGATGAAGGTTTAAACTGAAAATAAGCAAATATTAACAAAAAATGTTACTATCTTTAGATGAATAGAAAATTTGCTTGAGTTCCCGATAACGGAACCAAACTGTTTAACCAAAAAAATATTCAAGGTCAAAGCAATAATTTTATATGATGGACCACAAGCAACCAATTCAGTCCGAAAGATATAAAATTTTATTAATACAATGTGTTAGAGAAGTGAGAAATAAATTCAATGATAGATAATATAATTAAAATAAAACAGAGAAAAAAAATTCTTATTGAATGATCCTTCATAGAATAATGAGCCGAGCAGAGCTTGAAGGGCCGAACTATGGCTAACTTGAGAGCAATATGCTATAAATTGTAATGTATAAAATTATGGAGAAGAAAATTAGATTCCCCTAACGGTGGTAAAAGAATGTCTATTTATAGGGCTAAATCTGAGTAACTAGTCTCCTTGAATTATGGGTCCATTATGAGCATTTACTCAATCCATTCATTACTTTTGGAAGACTTGTAACAACTGTGTAAATGCTGGAATTTCGTAACTGATTAGTTAATTCTATAACTGATGAGTTAATTCTGTAATTAATGAGTCAATCTCGTGCCTGTTAAGTCAATCTCGTGCCTGTTGAGTCAATCTCGTGCCTGTTGAGTCAATCTCGTGCCTGTTAAGTGAGTCAATCCTGTGCCTGTTGAGTAAATCACGTGCCTATTGTGTCAATCACGTATCCGTCGTGTCAATCTCGTACCTGTTGAGCCAATCTTGTAATTGACTGCCTTGTTATAACCGTTACAATCATTTATTGCATTTATTGTACGTTACATAATTAATTTGTAGCTGATGGTATAATTATGGTAAATCCCATATAATCCGGAAGTAATTGATTCCTTCCTCATTTATAATTATGAGATATTCTCCAGCACCTGTTCTGGGATATTTAATGATGATCAGTTTTATGGCTAACAGGCACGGTACGAGTATGTTCGGTCCTAGGGATGTTTCACATATCATCGTTACATGTCATTCTTCATTTTTCTTCAAACGTTGCTGACACGTGTCACCATTTAATAGACCCACGCGGCGAGTCTAATTTTCACCAATACAGTATTGACCACCTTAGTCTGAAGTACCTAATAGAACAAAGGGAAACCACTGCACTATAATAGAAGGGCCTGATTAAACTATTGGGATTGGATTATGAGGTCTAGTACGAAAAGGGCACTAGAAACAGGATAGCTGATGCCCTATCTAGAAGATTGGAAGAGGAGCCTACACTAAGTACTATTTCTACAGTAGAACATACAATCTAAAAAACTATGGCAAGTAATAGAATTACGAAATTTTTTATGGTGCTACCAATTTTAGTGTTATCTCCGCTGCTGTTGTTCCAGTTATCTTGCAAGATATCCACAAAGTTTCAACTATGTTATTGCATCGACAACTTTAGGATGCACTAATGTCAAAACACAGGTATGCGAATAGACATGGTTACATATCCAATTCTAATATTAAAACCATCAAGAAAAATGCACCTCAATGCAAGAGAAGAATTGGGATAAATGACAATCTCGCTAAGTCAAAATTAAATATGCCTTGTTATGACCGTTACAATCATTTATTGTAGTTATTGTACATTACATAATTAATCTGTAACTGATGGTACAATTATGGTAAATCCTATATAATCCGGAAGTAATTGATTCCTTCCTCATTTATAATTCTGAGATATTCTCCGGCACCTGTTCTGTGCTATTTTATGATGATCAGTTCCATGGCTAACAGGCACGATACAAGTATGTTCGGTCCTGGGGGTATTTCACATATCATCATTACATGTCATTCTTCACTTTCCTTCAAACTTTGCTGACACGTGTCGTCATTAAATAGACCCACGTACCGAGTCTAATTTTCACCAATAAAGTACTGACCACCATAGTCCAAAATACCTAATAGAACAAAGGGTAACCACTGCACTATAATAGAAGGGCCTGATTAAACTATTGGGATTGGATTATGAGGTCTAGTACAAAAAGGGCACTGAAAACAGGATAGTTGATGCCCTGTCTAGAAGATTGGAAGAGGAGCCTACACTAAGTACTATTTCTGTAGTAGAACATACATGGATGAAGGAGATAGAGAAGTCTTATGAGTATGATCCTGCAGCCTTGCAGCTCATAACTGAGCTGATTACAACACTTGGAGCTAAACCTAAGCTCACTTTCAATCAAGGAATCATAAGATATGAAGACAAGATTTATGTAGGGAGAGGGGTGGATCTAATACTTAAGATATTTGAAGCCTTACACCAGTCACCTTTGGGGGACCATTCTGGTCAACAGGGCATTTACAATAGGATAAGCTCTATATTCTACTGGCCAAACATCAAGGCTGACATAAATAAATAGGTTTCTGAGTGTGACACTTATCAAAGAGTTAAAATAGAAAATGTACATCCTTTAGGGCTTCTACACCCCTTACATATTCCTGAATTACCTTGGCCAGATATAGCCATGGATTTCATTGAGGGTCTACCATCCTCTAACCAAAAGAGTGCTATTTTTGTAGTGGTGGATAGACTGACCAAATATGGTCATTTCTTAGCTCTAAAACATCCTTACATAGCCCATGATGTGGCTACCCTCTTCTTGAAGGAGGTTTAGAAATTACACGGGCTGCCCAAGACTATTGTGTCAGATAGGGATCCCATTTTAACCAGCCATTTCTGGTAGCTGCTTTTCAGCTATGGGTACCAAACTCAACATGTCTACAGCCTACCACGCTCAAACTGACGGCCAGACAAATGAATCAATAGGTGCCTAGAGTCCTATCTTAGATCTATGATCTTTTCATAACCCAAACAAAGGGTCAAGTGGCTGCCATTAGCTAAATGGTGGTATAACATCAACTACCATAGCTCCCTCAATATTACCCCCTTTTAGACACTCTATGGATTCATTCCTCCACGGATACCACTGGGATCTCTACCTCACTCAAAACACCCACAAGTGGGAGCATGCATAGCTTAACGACATCAAATGTTACAACACCTCAAATATAATTTGGTGCAAGCTCAAGCTCGCATGAAATTCTATACATAATAAAACAGGACTGGTAGATCTTTAAATTAAGAGGAATTAGTTTATCTTAAACGCCCTACAGACAAGCATCTGAAGCTATGAGAAAGAATCTAAAACTTTGTGTTAGATACTATGGACGTTACACAATATTAAAGAAGATAAGGTCAGTCGCTTACTAATTGTACCTGCACCAGGGTCTCAAATCCACCCTGTATTTCACATCTCTTAGTTGAAATGCTGTGTGAGACCAACGATTGTGCCTAATAAGCAACCTCCATTATGTGCTAGTGATGGACGAGTCTTAGTGAAACCTTTAGCCATCTGGAAGAGGAGGATGGTGAAGTTCAATAACGCAGCAACTTTGAAGGTTCTTGTGCACTGGACCAGTCTTAGAGAGGATGAAGCTACGTGGGAGGACTGGGGTTACATCAAGGGTCAATCTCCGGAGTTCGTAGCTCAGTTCCGACCTTGAGGACAAGGCCGATTTGAACGAGGTGGTATTGCTAGGTTTGGAAATCTTATGTCTGAAGAGGAAATATATAAAAGATTAGGGCTTCATTACAAGATCGAAGGGCTCATATTTATTGATCCAATAGTGAAAATAATTACGTAGTTAGTGGGTTGTTATGTGGAGTGTGCTGTTATAAAAGAATTGGCTTGGGCCCAAAGAATACAGTTTTGGACCGCAATCATTTTTTTTCCCTCTCGGATATTCTAAATCTCATTATGTATCCACTCGATCTTTCTTCTTCTTCTTCTTACGTCAATTTCATTGTTCTTTCAGGATTGAGCTTAACAATGGAGTTGCGGATTGTATTTTCTTAATCAATTTGTAATTGTCCAATATAATAGAGTTGAAGATCAATAAATAAAACTGATCGTTGAGAATTCAGTGTTCTTTAGCCAATTTTGCATTTCAATTTATAAGTCCATTACATCGATATACCATTGGGCATTAGTCTTAGAACTGAATTCTGATAGTCATTTTCCAATGAAATTTTTCCGGCGACCAATCACTGCTCACCAAAACCACCAATGCCCCTCCATCTTAGCCTATTCTTCGATCCAAAGACACTTGTTTCTTCTTGGCAAGAAGCTGAAATTCCTTTGTTTAGCATCTGCCAAAAAGAATTGTGTGCCTTGGGGTCGGACAGCCACCACCCGACATCCTCTAGTGGATTGACGCTTATAGGGTATAACCTTCATTCCCTCACTAAGATTTGATTTTTAATGGTGATAGTTTTAGTTTGCAACTTTGATTTCTCTTTTGGTCAGTTGTTGTTAATTAGAGTGTCGAATTAGTACGTATGTTGATTAGTCATCTCTGTTTATCAGAATGTTATGAACCAACAAAATTGGGTGAATGTTTGTTTAGTTAGTTATTTGTGTAGTTGTTGTTAATCATTCTTTATTAGTTTAACGATGCCCCTTTAGCTTCTGTTTTGCACTTTAATTTGTTATCTCAATCGCTTCATGTTAGTTTGCACAAATCGAATATTTAGTTTTGATCAATTCAGCTATTTGTTGATAGAGTGAGAGGGTACTCGAGTGTAGGGCTCATGTTTGGTTGGCTTCACTATTTTAAGTAGCTATTTTGAGTACATAGTTCTAAACACTATACACAGTTGGCAAAGAAACTGTCTTTTGGACAGATTTTTGACCAAAAATCTATCCATTGAACTGTTTGGACAGATTTTTTGTGGAAAATCTATCATTTGGATAGGTTTGCAATAATAAAGGAGAGGTCTTTCTTTCAATTAAGGGGCAGATTTTTTAACACTCTTAACACCCTAAAGAACATATTTACACACATTAAAAAGGAGAAAAAACAATCTCAAAAAAAGGGCAACTGAAAGTTGATAAAAAAAAATATTCAACATACTCTTTGTTTGGGGGTAAATTTCACAAATGGTCATATAACTATGATATTTTTTTACTAAAGTCATATAACTATGATATTTTTTCACTAAAGTCATATAACTTTCTTTTCTCACACAAAAATCATAAAACTTTCACTTCTTCACTCCAAAAATCCCAGTGACCGGCAAAGACCATTCACCGGTCATTTTTTGAAATTTTTTTTTTCATTTTTTTTCATTTTTTTGAAAAAACTGAAAATATTTTTTCTTTAAAATAAAAACTGAAAAAGTAAGATAAAACTAAATGCATTAAAAAAACTGAAAAAAATATATTTTTCAAAAATGCAAATATTTTGTTGAAAATATTTTTTTCAGATTTTAAAAAACAAAAATATTTTATTAAAAATATTTTTTCTAGTTTTTACAAAAGAAATGCTTTAAAAAACTAAAAAACATTTTAAATTGAATTTTTTTTGTAAAAATTGAAAAAAAAAACTTTACTAAATTAGTGGACTATTGTTGCATTAGTTTAAAAAGCGAAAAATATTTTGCATTTCTTGAAAATGTATCTTTGTTGGACTTTATTTAGTTTGCAAAAAATAAAAATATTTTGTTGAAAATATTTTTTTTAGCTTTTAAAAAATGAAAATATTTTATTAAAAATATTTTCTCTAGTTTTTACAAAAGTAATGCTTTAAAAAAACTGAAAAAAATATTTTTTTGTAAAAATTGAATTATTTTTTTGTAAAAGTTGGAAAAAAGAAGAAGAATAAGACTTTACTAAATTAGTGGGCTATTGGTGCATTAGTTTAAAAAAATAAAAAATATTTAGCATTTCTTGAAAATGTATCTTTGTTGGACTTTATTTATTTTGCAAAATATTTTTCGTTTTTTTAAACTAATGCACCAATAGTCCATTAATTTAGTAAAGTCTTTTTTTTTCCAGTTGTTACAAAATATAATTCAATTTTTACAAAAAAATTATTTTTTTCCAGTTTTTTTAAAGCATTTATTTTTATCTTACTTTTTCAGTTTTTATTTTAAAGAAAAAATATTTTCAGTTTTTTCAAAAAAATGTAAAAAATGAAAAAAAAAATATTTTTCAAAAAATGACCGGTGAATTGTCTTTGCCGGTTACTAGGATTTTTTGAGTAAAGAAGTGAAAGTTTTATGATTTTTGTGTGAGAAAAGAAAGTTATATGGCTTTAGTGAAAAAATATCATAGTTATATGACCATTTGTGAAATTTACCCCTTTGTTTAGCTAAAATATTCCAGAAAAGAGCACACGAGGTCTTGAAATTTCTTCTTTAGTTTTGAGTCTTTCAAATACATCATCAGTTTTTGTTTTCTTATTGAGTTCTGGGTCTGATTGGTGCTGAAATTTTACTGCTGGTGTTGGGTTCGTTTCACTGGAGTTTGTTGCTTGGTTGCTAAGTTTTTTACTATTTTCTCTTTTCGGTGCAGGACCTATTTACTAGCCATCATTTTTATTTTGCATTTTATGTTCCTATTTTTCATATCTGTAGTGAAACTAATTTTGTCTTCATTTGTATTTTTATTCCTTTGAGCCGCCGAAAATATCATTTCTACTCCTTCGGGATAAGAGTAAGGTCTGCGTACACACTACCCTCCCCAGACTCTATATTTATGCGAACTAGGTAACTTCCTCAACTTATATTGTAATTTTCGTCAACTTAATGAGTCTTTGTCTACTGTTTTTAAATGCTAAAGCATGAAGTTATGAGTTTGTTTATTATTTTCAGCATCTTTGTAATTTACCATGTTGAATCAGTCTTCTTCTCTCCAATCTCATGGCTGATAAGGTGTCAATCCTTCGATCCTTGTCCTGTCCCTGTCCACTGTGATCGTCAAGCTGCCTTACACATTGCAAAAAATCTAGTCCTTCACGAGCGCACTAAGCATATTAAAACCGGCTGTCATTATGTTCGAGATTGCTTAAATTCAGACCTGATTTCCCTTGAATTTATCAGAAGTGCAGATCAACTGGCTGACATTTTTTCCAAAGCTTTGCCCGGTGCTTCCCATCACTCTCTTTTGAGCAAGCTTGGAGTGTTATCACCCTCCAGCTTGAGGGGAGGGGGTGTTAACACTGGACATCTTCACACATGAGCCCACACAAGCAGGCCCAACTAGGTGACATGGCCCAATACCATCTTGAGATTTTTACATGGGTGATCCTTTATTAATATTATTTTTATTAATGGCGTCACTTCTTTCTTATTCCATAAATGGCAGATCTTTTTACAAATTTATCATATTTTAAAATTTATGTGATGAGAAATTAAGAGATACCATTAAATGGGGAATTTAATAGCTAACTTTTTTTTCTTTTACGTTTTTTTTTGTTTGGGTAGGGGTGTGGAGGTGCTTGTCCGTTTCTTAATCTATGCAAGATCTTTTCAAATTAAATCCCACAAAACATTTTACCCCATTATTTTTGATTTTTTCAATCCTTCGCTCTGCTTCTTCTCTTTATATATACATTTTAAATTTGTATTTTATATAAATTTGTATATATGGACTATAAAAAGTGTACATATTCGATGCATGTATTATGTATATGTTAAGGTATAATTTATGTATTTCTTGATGAAATATGAATATACTTTGTATATATTTGACATAAAATATTTTCTCAACTTCTCCATGTCTATACAAACATAATGTACATATTCGATGCATGTATTATGTATATGTTAAGGTATAATTTATGTATTTCTTGATGAAATATGAATATACTTTGTATATATTTGACATAAAATATTTTCTGAACTTCTCCATGTCTATACAAACATAATAAAATATAATGTATATTTCAAATAATATATATTCAAAAATCAATATATTATTATTATTATTTTTATTTTTATAAGTATAAGTAAATGTTAACTAAGTTGAAGAGAACGCACATACCATTTTTATATCAAACACAATTATATAAATAGAATATACCATATATTTGAAGAAAAGATACATAACAATTCTATACCTAAGCACTATCAAATAAACATAATATGCTATATATTTTAATTGTGTCTAGGAATAAACATGGTATGTACTTCATCTTCAAAAAATATGGAATATTTTTGCTTATTTAATTTGTTTAGGTATAAAAAGGTATGTGCTATATACTTGATTAAAATTTACTTGGTTAGGTATACTACTTGGGTGTAGAGTTTGGGTGTGAAGTGAAAGATATAGGAGTACATATGTACATACAAAAGGTGGATATATATATATATATATTCCGTTTCAATTTATGTGAACCTATTTCCTTTTTAGTCTGTGCCAAAAAGAATGACCTCTTTCCTTATTTGGAAATAATTTACCTTTATGCAATGATTTATAGCCACACAAAATAAAGGTAACTCATTTTACACCACAAGATCAAAAGTCTTCTCTCTTTTCTTAAACTCCGTGCCCAGTCAAATGAGTTCACATAAATTGAAACGGAGGGAGTATATATATATATATATATATATATATATATATATATATATATATATATATATATATATATATATATATATATATATATATATGTGTGTGTGTGTGTGTGTGTGTGTGTGTGTGTGTGTGTGTGTGTGTGTGTTATACCATTGATTATATATGTACATAAAAGATGAGATATTTTAGTTGTTTGCTTCTTATTAGTTACTAATTCTCAGTTCTTTATATAACAATATATAACATGTGGAATATATGGAACATGAAATATGAAGATTAAGAACTAATTATCTTAATTAAGGAGAAGTAGGTAACTTAAACTATGAATGATGCATGATTTAAGATACAATATTTAAAAGATTTTGGCTAAAAATATAAATATTTTTTTACCTTATGTGTAAAAGATTTAATGCAGCTACATCAGTGAAAATTTTCCTATAATTTTGCCTAGTCACCATATGTTTACTCTTAGCTGATTTTTTGGTCTAGCCTTGCAATTCTTTACCTATTGTATATATAGCCTAAATGTGTAACACACATATATTTTGTTACATTCATATTCTCAAATAATAAAAACTCTATCTCTTCGTCTCTATTTCGAGTTAGGGTTTTGTTCTTCAGATTCCGCGATTCAATCTTGTTGATCTAACATCTTAATCCTCTTCTAAGATGGCTTTGGGTAATCAGTAATGGACATAATATTTTATATCAGTCTTCATTTTCAATAATTGTCGCTAAACTTTTAGGTGATTAAAACAAATAATGCTTCATAGGTAATGGAGGTACACAAAATGAAGAGAACTGAATTCTAAGTCAAAGCGCAGGAATTTTTAACTATATAATAAGTAAAAGTTTGGTGGTACGACGAAGGGCATTTACGTAAATAAAATCAAAAGTGAGGGCAATTTTTAATTCGACTGACAGATGCACTAAAACGTTGGCTTCTTCATTGTGACTTTTGTAAACAAATTTTAATTTGTTTCTCAGGCTCTGCCTATGCTTCTTCCTCCGCTTTTTTCTTGCGGCTCTATTTCTCTCGCTCGTGGGTTTTGCTCTTCCTTGTTTCTTCACTCTCTTCTTCAAATTTCACTTTTATAATTTATGCTTTTGCTTTTGGTACTCTTTGAATTTCAACAGTGACTTTTCAATTATCTGGCACAAAAGCAGGAAAATCGATAATTTCTTTGTGTTTCCTCTGTTTTTCAAAATACAATTATGAATATCTTGAGATTTTGAGTCGTTTTTTGTAGGATTTTCGATATGCATGTCTGAAATTGATTTCAAAGGTCGAAGCAATGATGATATTCAGAGGCATGAAAATATTTGGGCGTAGCGACAATAAAACCCGTATCTTTGCTTGGCGAAATTTGGATGGTATGTGAGGTGAGGTTTCTATATCACATGCAATATGTTATTCTGATTTGGGTATGTGATTTTATTTCTAATTTGGTTAAGTTTGACTCTATTTTTCCAACGCCGGTTTCTTCGGTAAGGGAATTTGTTTTATTTTGCTTTCAAATTTGAAAGAGAGACTTTGGCTTTCTTAAAAAAAACAAATTTTGATTATGGATATCGTTCCTCTTTTGATATTTTAATCAAAATTGCTCAACGAATCATGCAAAGGGGAAATTCTTTTTTACCCTAGAAGGTTCTAGAGATAGGCTTACTGAATGAGTGATTGAATATGTAGTTATATATTTTTTTTGTAGAGTATATGAGGATAATAGGTTGAAATGCAAGACATCGAACGATGTCATCAATTGATGTGCGTCTATTCAAGTGATAATAGAGTAAGTTGTCTTCAATTTTTTTATTGAATTTATATTTTAATTGCTGAAATGCTATTCCTGTTTGGTATCTGTTACTTCCAGTTTGGAGGCTCTAACTGACTAGAGACTAATGACTTGCTGCTTAAAAATGATAAAATATTGGCCCTTTCAGCATTAAAAGAGAAAGGTTTGTATACCCAGCAAGTGCGTTAACTTTTTAGGAGCTTAGAGAGTATAGTTTTTCTTTTTCTTTTTTTGTTTTACTAGGTTTAAACAGCATATTCATTGCATTTTTTCTGCAAATTCATTAATACATATGATATAGATGCTTTGTTATTCTAAAACTTGGGGATTTTGTTTTTTGTTTGGTTAAATTTATTTATTTTCGTGAAAGAGGTGGGTGCTGGATACAGCAAATTTTTTTATATCTATGATCAAAATATTATATGATTCTATAACTTAGTGAAAACATAGTGGACATGTAAGATCAGGGAATTCTACATTATATTCCATGTCATTATAAACTTACACATATGGGACTGCTTCATAGTATGAGACCAAAGGAGATGAGATAACTTTGACATAAATAAGTCAATTTTTTGTTTTTGGTAAGTGTTATTGGAAATGAAGTCCAAAGCCAACACCATCATTGTTCGCATTATTAAGTTCCTTACTTAAATTCTTGTATCTTGTAAGTTTTGTTCTTTGAGGATTTTTATAGTTTAGGTAATCATATTTGGTGTTCATGTGTGCAAGTGTAAATTATCACCTACTTGAAAAGTTAGATTACATGAAAATTAATGAATGTGGAAAGCATTTTCCTTTTGTCCCCCCTTCTTTTTTCACATTTCACTTCTAAAATTCCTTTGATGATTGCGTGACAGTTGAATGCCTAGAGGTGTTGAGTATTAGCTCATTTAACTTTCTTTGGAGTAAATACATGCCAATACCAATAAATTATTGATTACTAGAAGAGTAGTGATCGTTTTACTCATTTTTGATATTCTCTATTCATAAATCCGCAACAATATTCTCTGGTTTGAATACATGTTAACAACATGTCTCTTTTCCCCTTGTAAAAGGTTCATGCTGGATTTTTTTCCGTTGGCTTGTGATTTTGTGGTACTTTAAAAACTGGAAGGATGAGTATTTCTAGCAACTTATGTCATTTTTGGTCCTCATCAAGGAAGTGATATTAAGGAGCTAATAATAATGGATCGTGGAGTGTACATCTATTCAAAAAATATCGTTAGCCCTGCTATGTTCTTTCCTACTATCTGGTATATCTAAAGGTGATATTATAACAAGGAACGATATAAAATATTTGGGAAGCCGTTGAATATTAGCTGAAATATCTTGAATTTTTTAGAAGACACAAGTACCATAGATGCTCCGTCTTTTGTCAAAGTACCTCTTACTGCTTATGCGCTAGCGAGGTCTATTTTTGTAATTCCTTCTTTTTCCCTAGAAATGTATTCATACACCCTTGTTCGACAAAATGTTGATAGACTATTTAATATACTTGAGGAAATTCAGACCCAAGAAGTGACACCAAGGTGATTGAATGAATTGTTATCTTAGTGGAGGTTAGAAATACAAGTCTGCCTTCATTTGTGTTGCTGTCTCTGTCTATGAGACAATTCTGTTGAAGTAAGCAAGAATTAATTCTTTAAATAATGATTGGTACTTATATAGTATGAAAGTACTCTATTTTGTTCTGCTACTGTCCATTTATAAGGCCCGATGGTGTGTTTATATACGAAGTTTTTTTGCAAAATTGATGGTGGGCTGATATAGTCCTATTGAACTTTAAGAAGGATACGAAAAAAATAAAGAAAAGAAAAAGTTACTGTCTTTGGATTTCTATTTTATTCTTTTCATTAGTTAATGTTTTGGTTATTCAGGGGCAATACCATGCACATTTAAGAAATGAAAGAAGTACAAGTTGGGATTGCTGTAGTGTATTGAAATCTTGACGGTCATGGTCATGGACTTATTCTCAAGGATATCCATGTTGAGAATTTCAGTATATATAATTGGTGGTCATGTCTTTATTGTCGATGGTTCATCAAACTTCCCTTTTTGAAGACAAGATGGTGAGTATGACTTCCTTTTGTATAAAAGGGATGGATAAACATTTTCTTTGCAGTTTGTTTTTTAACGTATTTGTCTTTTTCACGTTAAGTACTTCGTGACTGTAGTATTTCACGAAATCTGGATTTTTTCTTAGGAATCTTTCCTCTATAGGGTGCTTTCTACTTAAATCTGTATATATTTCTTGATGTCTTAAGCAAGTAAGTCAACTGTTTCAACTCTTTTTTATGTGGTACTTATGTTCTTGGTCCAGGAAAGGAAAAACTTCAAGTACTCCAGTGGAGTAGAGATTGCTATGATGAAACATGGATAAAATAAATCAATTTTTATAAAATAGTATGTGCCTCAATTTGGAGGAATCTGGGGCCTACGAGGTATATGTAAATTTTGATATATGACCCATCTCTTCTTGGGATCTAAGCTAAAATATATGCAGATTTTGATATATGGCTCATCTTTTATGGGTTTGCATTCATGTCTGTGCATTACTATTGCACGGCAACAAATCTTCTTGCTCTCATGTCGAGGTATCTGCTATTTCTATTAGTATAGAAGTGCTCTACAATGAATGAACTGGTTAAAAGGAACAATTCAATATTTTCTTTTGAAGCAGCTCATATGTTATAGACATTCAAGCACTTGAAGAAACTACCTCTATCTTTTGAGATTCTATTAAAGGCTTCAATCTTAATGTTATAGACATTCAAGCACTTGAAGAAACTATCTCTATCTTTTGAGATTCTATTAAAGGCTTGAATTTTTATTTTTCCTTTTCTTTCAATCTACAATTAAACTTAATGAAGTAATTTTTTCACCACAGAAGCTTGCTGCTTAATTAGATAATTGCACATTTTGTGTAAAACAATATAAATGTACACTAAACAGACCAAGCTCTTCAAAATTATCTCCTGGCAAAGAAACTACGGATGGAGTAGTATATCTCTAGAGCATGCAATATTGACTCTCAGAGTTCATGCTTTTAGGGGCTTCAATTGTCTTTTTTCTCATTTTAATGAAGATCAATCTTAGTCATAAAGTTGCTAATACTTTGTATTTTTCAGATGATTTCCCTAAGGATACCAAAAAAGAAGCTTTCACTGGCAATTTGTAATGCTTTTAAGCAAGGATTTTGCATATGTTTCTTGATATAAGATACTTGGTTGATTTAAAATCTCTAACCCTTTAGATATACAAATTATGGAATGATGAAAGAAATGTGAAATGCTTATGAATCTATTGGCTGGATGGCTCTAAGTTAAAATATATGTAATTTATTTTTTGTACATGAAAGATACATTACCATGTCTTCTTTTGCTTTGACTAGAGACATGAGTTGTCTGATAGTTATGAAGAAGAAAAAAAACTTGAAAATATTATTTCGAGATATCAGCTGTTCTATTTTGATGAAATGTGTTCTGTTGTTATATAGAGCATAAACAAAATTATTTGATTTTTTCTATTGTAATAGTAATTTGTGAGAGGAACAAATAAGTGCAATTACAATAATCCATTCTAGAATTTTAGGTGTTATATTGTGAGATGCTATTCAGATTACTATTTACAGTTTGTGTGATAAACTTTACTGTAATACGAAATACTTAAGACCTGAAAATATTTGTGTTTAGATTCTCGATTTATGATCATTATGTATATTCTTTTATGTGCTATAATTCCTTTGAAAAGCATTTACATCAACATTTATGAATTTCTTTTTGTTTCAATGGTCTGTGCTCTTAAAGGAGAATATATAAATTTATTGGTAGAAATTGTCATACTACAATGTTCTGATCATTTTATTCTCTTTGATGCATTTTTAGGTTGTTACTATCGTTCTGTTGCTGCTGGTATTATGAAATTTTTATGCAGATATCATTGGGGAGGAGTCCAGTGGGTGATTTTTTTTTTAAAATTCTTTAGCGTGTTTTTATGGTTGCACATTCTTCTTTTCCTTTTCTATTACCACGTGCAAAAAAACTTAGGAAGATTATAGTGGTATAAGATCAAAATGCCATATGGTTATCCAAAAATAGTCCTCCTGCTTTATTCGCCTTAGTTGTATAAAATATTAGTTATTGAATGAAGTGAAAAAGGAATTCATTATTTGCAAGAGTTCTGTGTCTATTGTCCTTTCTATATTGTAGTTATAAGTGTTGAAACATAACATAGATAACTGAGACTTTGAGGTAAGTCTCGACAAATCTTAAGGACCTGTAGCAACGTCCATTCCTTGCACCGAAGAGTATGAACCTAAAAATTAGAGCATCTATTTTTTACTTAATTCACCACCAAACTTTCACTTATTATATAGTTAAAAAAGAAAATTCAGCATAAGATAACGCATGAAACAAGCACAAGAAATATCATCCAAATGTCACAAATAAGCTTATATCATTAAAAGTAATCTTTATGTCAGAGTTCTTTGATATTCGAGTTGGATCGAATGGTCGCCATTTTACTTTTTGTACATTAGATGTATGTATAACCAGACGTTGGTATTATCTTATTATCAAGTTACATATACGTTGTATACATAGTCATTCCCTATTCATTTACAATTTTCACATTTATTGATATATTTAACCTTGAAATTTGGTTCATTGATTTTTTTTCCAGTTTCACTTCATTACAAAGCACAACCTGAAAATAGTCGAGGTAGTACTATCAAAGAAAGTTGGTTATTCTTTCCTCTATGCATCAGTGATGATGTGAGATTGCTGATTTGCATGAGGACTCATGATGTTGATGTTGTAATTTGAGGATTTTGACTAAGCTCTAAAATTATTCGATTTTAAATTATAAAGATTTGACATATCTTATGTAATTTTTTTTGTACTTTCTTATTATATGTTGAAAAAAATATTGGTCCTAAATGTGGTACAAAATTATGAAATTAAAGGATGCAAATTTAATAGTGAAGGACAGAGTGTGATCGGGCACCCGTGCTACGCACGGGCACGGGCCATCTAGTATTAATTATAAAAACAAACACCGCGGCAACCACAGCTGCACAACATAACCTCTTTTTGCTTTTTTTTAGCTAAACTGCTAGTACTAATATAATACTAGTATAATTTATAGTGGTGTTCAGATTCAATGGCGTAGGGGAAACGTCATGCACAATCCCCAGTAATTGGACTGGTCAAACTCAAACTCTTCCAAATCCATATGGTATTGTTTCTTTTTATTTTTAATTCTTTTTATTTTTTTGGTCTATATTATTTCTTTTTGACTCGAACTTGACTAATACGATATTTTCTTTATCCAAGTTTATATTTTCTTAGAAAAGATCGTATTTTTTACTTCAGTTATTTTCTCTATTGATTTGGCCAAGTATGCTACGATTCCAATTACCTAATCCAAATCATAGGTTCATCTCTTATTACACACACACATAGTATATACTAAGAAAAGGTCCATAGACCTCCTTGCTTAAACGGGCCTCCGCCTTGGTTTGCTACCTTTTTTTTTTCTATTCATTTTGTTGTCTTCTATCAGCATTAGCATATTAAACATGAAAAAGATTTGAGAAAAAGAATTCACCAACCATAAAAATGCCCTTAGATTTATACGAAGGGATTAGGGAAAGTTTCAATTATGGGTGGAAAAATGGTTAAAATAGTTAACCACTCATATTATTCATTAAAAATGAGTTAAACAATGTACCTTTTTCAAATATGGATAATAATCACATTATCCATTTAGTAAATGGATAACCAGTGGGTATAACTTTTACCTTTTTAAAACCTCAAGTTGGGGGTTCCTTAAATTAGGAAGACTAAGAATTCTCCCAAAAGTAATCATATCCAAGAAATCATGGATAATATGGTTACCCATATTATCCGTCGATTAACTCATTTTTTATCATATTAAATATGATTCGGGTCGGATGATTTATCTATTTTTTCATTATCCGAATCATATCCGAGCTAGTCCACCCGTTTGTCACTCCTAGTTCTGTTTGGCCCAAATTAATGTTTATGAACATTTATGAACTCAAAGCAATTATTAAAAACAAAGGGCCAATCATAGCAGGTCGTAGCATATCTGAAATTCAGTAAAGAAAAGATAATGGAGACATATGTAGAGATAACAGGGGATATTTAGTGATCTTTATTCATGATAATGGGTTAATCTGCCTCTCCATGAAGAGGTTCAGATCCTTACAATCATGTTTTCATGGATCTACTGTTATCCTATACTGTTGATATTGATTCTCGCTCTGTGTTGTACTCTGTATTTCTTAGAGCCCCCATGGGGAGAGAGTGGAACCTCTTTTCTCATCATTGCTTCGGTATTTATAGGTCTTAATTATGATAGTTGACTTTCTTTGGAGATCGAGTGAGTGTCATGAAACTGTTGCGGGGGTACCCGCAAGGCGTCGTCTCTGACAAAAGAATTGTAGGCGGCTATGGACAATAGCCTGTGGTCGAGGACGGCCTCGCCGCTTACTGCGCCTGCGCCCATTTGGGGACGGCCTCGACGCCCGTTATACGTATTTGGGCCGAGGAGGGCGATTAATATATTCCGAGTATTATAAGGTCGAATTATAGCTCGTACAAATTCCAATGTTAACGATGAATTAGTTTTCTTAGTTTTGACCATTTCTATAGCAATATGTGCATATATAGAGCAGTATTTAATAAAAAAAAATTGCGAATTTTGGCAGAGAGTAACAGTAACATGGCTTGAGCCTCATTAGCTTCTTGGACCAAACTATATTACATAGGGATGCGATCTGATCCCCTAAAACAAAAAAAAGGAGGAACCCCAGGTCCAAAAGCACTCAATATGTCTTCCTTCGTTAGATTAAATTCCACATAGTATTATAATTCCGAGATATATTAAATGGATACATAGTAGTTTCGTGTCAGATGTGTACTGCTTGGCTTTCAATTGATGCCTTACTGTCTAAAACTTTCAGATTCCATTTTCAGTACCTCCAGATAAGATCAGCAGATTGTTAGTACTGCATTTAAGTTGTACTAACACTAACATGCATAGTACTATGAAGACACTACTAGAGACAAATCACTGTGTTAATATTCTATTACTCACCACTTAAGATTTGGCCGTCCAACGTTAATTTGAGAAACTTTGAAGAAGAAAAAGAAAAAAAGATAATAGACTGTTAGAACATTTCCCGTTGATGGAAGGACTGTGTTGTTGTTAGACCTGTTAAACGGGCCGGGTTGGACCGGTTCTGGACCGGCCCAGACCGGTAGAAATCGGTACCGGCCCGAATCGATAGAAATTGGGCCTGGTGGGCTGTGTTATAATAGGGTAGGGGTTTGTTCCGGATTATATAGTGTAACGGTTAACCGGAATCGGTTAGGCCCGGTCCGGCAAAACAGTACCCTTAACGGGTAAACCGGCAAGACCATATATCTTGTGAATTACGTATGAGGTAGTTTTTGGAATTAAGTTATATAGTGTTAATGTCCATTTTCTTACATGGTATTATAGTTAGATTTATTCAAATTATTGTTTACCCAATGTTGAACATCGTATTATATCATATTATTCACTCTTCAAGTGTACAACTTGTCAGCCAAATAGTATTTTGAATGAATTTATATAATTGGCATTTGACAAATGTCTTTGCAAATAAAAGTAAAAGATAAGTCGTTTTACTGTTAAAATGTGGCAGCTTAAATTTTTTCATAAACGGCACATTTCACTACAACATTTTATGCCTTTGACTACCCCGTAAAAGCGTGGCCTAAACTAGCAAAAAGTGTGGTCTTTGGTCAAAGGCCACACTTTTTGACTTTAGGCAACACTTTTCTAGGGGTGGCCAAAAGAAGCGTAACCTTTGACCTAAGGGAACGCTTTTCAAATGTTACCTTACAAGTCACGCTTAAAAGCGTGGCCCATTAGTCAACAAAGACAACGCTTGTTACACCCTATTTTGCAACGCTTTTTTACCCTACAACTACAGTAAAAAAACGTGGCAGTTATTACCTTTTAGGCCACACTTGTTAACCGTGGCTTTTAAAGGAACATTTATAAAGCGTGGTCTTACCTAGTCATGACACTTATTTTAGGCCAAACACAACTTCAAGTTCACTACAGGTAATCTAGCAGATGTTATACAAATTATCAAAAGTTATACATATAAAATTTAACACGTGAAAATATAGTTCAATTATATCAAAAGTTATACTGAAATTATGTGGAGATTAACTGAAACACTGTGCAAAAATTACTGTGCAGATCTCCTTTAGTCCTCAAATTACTTTAACTTAAATCATTCCTTATTTCTCCAAGGAAGAAGATTCTAAAAATAGAGATTATATATATTCCATGTTTGATTATGAGATCTAGCTAAAAACAGGATAAATTATCAAAATCTTAGTGTCTATGGCAATTATAATCCGACGATATCCTAGTACCGAACCAAGAGAAAGACAAACACTTTTGATGATTTCTTTTCATTTTCCTAAGAAAACTAATCCAAGACAAGAACTGTAACCACTCTTGCAAGGAAGTCATGAGAAAATTAAAACTCCAAATTATTTTTTCATCATTTTCCGCTTGTTTTAAGTTACTCAAACAACGAAGGAGTGGACTATAAAACTTATTAAAAGACAAATCCACTATGGATAACTTATTCAACAAACAAATCTAAGCTGGGATATTCCTCTCAATATTATACATAGGTCCGCTATGCTATATATTTCCATCGAGCTTAACTTATACAGTATCATTACCTAAAAGGAAAATTGATAGTGTTACACTATAAGAATATAAATATAAGTTGAATCCATTTTAAAAAACTCCCTAGCATGAACTTCACGTTCTCAATATTTAGGAATAAAAATAACAATATTTCCCATCTCCGTACTGAAATGGTCAAGTTGCTTAGTTAAATTAGTTTTGACATTATTTTTCTTGACTCTTCTCTTAATTTAATCTTAAAATAGAACGTACTATACCTCGATAACATATCAAACAATGGTTCAAATTTATATAACTGAACCAATTAAATTCCAGGATTTTCGCAAAATAATCATGCAAGAAGGAAATAATTTCCTATGTTAGCTTACAATTTGGACAGAAAGAAAACGAACGGCAAAAATCTCTTCTGTATTAAAAATAAATACTTAAAATTAAAAACAAAAAGGGTCAGAGAACCAATTGACTGGCAAGATTGAAAAGTGAGCCTATGATGTGTTGGATACTTCTAGTAAATCTATCAGAAGAGAAATTGTTCTTGCATCCAGTTAAATTGCATTCTGAATCCAAAAAAACTTCTATATATAAAAATATTTCATTTCAATTATAGTCTGGGACTTGGGTTCAAAAAAAACTAACTGTGAGATAATAACTTTTGGTAAGACAATGTACTTGAAATTACCTCTTGATATATATGGTGGTAACTGAGAGAATCCAACGAACAACTCTTGAGACAAGATTCTTTAGACACCGGTAGATTGCACAATTCTTTAGACAAGATTCTTGAAGCGGCTGCAAGCCCTAATTAACGAAATCCCCCTATGAATTTGATTTCCACAAAATCCAATGGAAATATTCCAACCCACTCTATTATGATTTACTTAATTTGCTAAAAGATATAAGAAGTGCCCTCAACTCTTCTTATGGAATTTTAGGGAATAAGAACAAGGAGATTTTTCTCTAGCGTGGGTAAAACCTGACATATGAATTTTAGGGAAATATTTTAGGGCATAGGTTTTCAGCAAAATTTTGGGGGGAAATTATAGCGGGGACTTTTAGAAATTTTTTTAAAGCACCCTTATGTAGAGTTGCCTTTACAAAAAATAACAAGTACGCTCAGAAAGCGTTGCGTCACATATGAATAAATGTTGCCAATAATTTTATAATTTGGCAACACCTAAAAAGTGTAGTCTATAGTATTACTAGGAACGCTTTACAATCGTCACCTAATAAATCGTAGCCAAAAATTCTTTCCAAAGACAACACTTATTAAGTGTTGTCGTACATATATCTGGCCACGCTTCTCAAGCGTTGTAATAATTAGTGTGGCCTTAGGCCAAATTTGTTGTAGTGTTTCTTTAAATAAGTGGCAAACGGAGATAATCACGTTTCAATCATTCACAAGGATAGAAACATGCACTTATGGCTATAAATAGTCTTCATTAGCCATTCATTCTCATCATTAGAAATCCTTTTTATATGTCAATCTTCTTCCTTTTCTATATATTTAATTAGCATTACACCTTAGTTGTTCTTTCCTTTTATCCTACCAGCTCGATTTGTAATTTTATATTTTGTTGATTCATGTATTCTCTACATAAAATAGAGGTAAGTTTGTTTAATCCTGGAGAAATATTTCACACTGCTGAAATAGTTTACTTAGGATAGTGCCCAATACGACTTAAGCCAATCTATGTATCAATATCTGCTCACAAATATTATTGCAGTATTATCGTAATTTTCCCTTGTCATTTCCCTACAATCTAAGAAACTATGGCAAGTAATACCACTACAAAATTTTTGATGGTGCTACCAATTTTAGTGTTATCTCCGCTGTTGTTATTCCAGTTATCTTGCCAGATATCCACAATGTTGCAACTAGGTTATTGCATCCATAACTTTGGTATGCACTAATGTCAAAACACAGGTATGCGAATAGACATTGTTACATATCCAATTCTAATATTAAAACCTTCAAGAAAAATGCACCTCAATGCATGAGAAGAATTGGGATAAATGATAATCTCGCTATGTCAAAATTAAATCTGACTAAATCGGATAATATAATTGTTGTGATCATTTTTCAAATGAATAATATGGCCAATATGAGAAATTGGCTAACAGACTCTGGTGCTACTAAGCACAGTTTGTGCAGACAATAACTTTTTGTCTTACACCTAAGTTGAGGAAGGAGAACAAACTATTTATCTTGGTGATTCAAGAACAACTCGCGTTCTTGGGAAAGAAATTTTTTTTTCAAACTCATATCTGGTAAAACTCTAGCATTGAGTTATGTTTTTCATTTACATAATATTTAAACCAATTTGGTTTATGTGGGATTATTAGAAAAGGTTAGACCGAAGGTTTTCTTTGAAAATGATGAGGTTGTACTAACCAAAAATGATATTTTTGTGGGAAATGGATATTATAATCATGATTTATTTGTGCTTCAGCTTCTTTTGCTTATATGGTTGAGTCTGATGCTTTGTGGAGTGCTAGACTAAGACATGTTAATACAAAGTATATAAAGAAAATGCAGTCACTAGGCTTAATATTTAGTTTAGACTCAATTAATATTAAAAAGTGTGAAATATGAGCTGAAGCTAAAAGTACTAGAAAGACTTGTTTTACTTAAATAGTGAAACTGAATCATTATCCTTGATTCACTCTCATTTAGGCAATTTAAAGCAGAATATGACTAGAGGTGGTAAACGATATTATGTGACTTTTATTGATGATTTTTCTATATATACTAAGTTGTATTTGCTTAGAAATAAAGATGATATGTTTTATGCTTTTAATTCTTGTAAAACTGAGATTGAAAACCAACTTAGTAGAAAAAAAAAAGAGAATTAGATCTGATAGAGGTGGAGATATTTATCTTTAAATGAATTTTGTGAAAAGAATAAAATAATTTCTTAAGTAACGAGTAGCTAAAAGGAAAGAATATTGAAAGAGATGATGAACTCTATGTTAATTAGTTTTAATGCTCCTAACAATTTGAGGGGTGAAGCTATATCATCTTCTTGTCACTTACAAAATAGAATACCACATAGAAGAAATGGAAAAAATTCATATGAATTTTGGAATGGTTATAAACCTAACTTGAAATATTTAAAAGTGTGGGAATGCCTTGCTGAAGTTCTTTTACCTGAACCTAAAAAGAGAAAAATAGGTTCTAAAACTACTGATTGCATGCTTATTGGATATGCTGAACATAGTGCTACATATAAATTTTTTGTTTTAAAAAATAACGTGCTTGATGTTAATACTATAATTGAGACAAAGAATGTTGAGTTCTTTGAATATATTTATTGTCTGATAAACTTTCTCATACACCTGTTGAAACAAATAGTAAAATTATCTCTAATGAGGATGTGAGAAGGAGCAAAAGGCCTAGGAAAGAATATTTTCTTATCAAAATAATTATCAAACTTTTCTTATCGATAATGAACCATCAATTTGTTTTGAAGCTATATCTTCTTCAGATGCTAAATATTAGAAAGAGGCAATATACGTTGAAATCGATTCTATTTTGAAAAAAAATACATGGATTTTAACTGATTTACCTCCTGGTGCAAAGCATATTGGTTGTAAATGAATTTTCAAAAAGAAATTTAATCCTCATGGATCTTTAGATAAATATAAAACCCGGTTAGTAGAAAAAGGATTTTCTCAAAAATAAAATATAGATTATTTTGATACATTTGCACTAGTGACTAGAATTTCTTCTATTCAAGTTTTAATTGCCTTAGCTTCAACCCGTAAGCTTTTTATCTATCAAACGGATGTCAAAACAACTTTTTTAAATGGTGATTTAGAAGAAAAAATTTATATGGTTCAACCTGAAGGCTGTGTCATTCGTAGACAAGAAAATTTGTAAATTAATTAAATTTCTTTATGTCCTTAAACTAGCTCTTAAGAAATGGTATGAAAAATTTGAACAAGTCTTACCGAGAGACATTTTTTTTTCTAATTAAGGTGGATAATTGTGTTTATATTAAAGTGGTAGATAATAATTATGTAATAATATGTCTATATGTTGATGACATGCTTATATTTGGTACAAGTTTAGATATTGTGCAAAGTACAAAATTATTTCTGTCTGCTAATTTTGATATGAAAGATTTGGGTGAAGTAAATGCAATATTGAGAGTTAAAGTTATAAGGAGTGAAGATGGAACAATATTGACACAAGAATATTATGTAGAGAGACTTCTTAAGAAGTTTGAATATTTTAATGCCACATCTGTGAGCACTCTTTTTTTATGCTAACTCTCAGTTGTAAAAGAATAATGGTGACCCCGTTGCTTAACCTGAATATGCTTGGATTATTGAGAGTTTGATGCATTTAATAAATTTTGCAAGGCTTGATATGTCCTATGTTATTTGTAGACCGAGTAGATATACTCATAATCCCAGCAGAGAGCATTCGTCTGCATTAGATAGACTAATGAAATATTTGAAAGGAACTATAAATTATAGTATCCTACATAGTGAACTTTCTTCTACTTGAGAAGGATACAATGATGAAAATTGGATCACTGATTCAGATGAGACAAAATTCACTAGTGGTTATGTATTTACCCTTGGTGGTGGTGCAATATCATAAAAATTAGCTAACCAGATGATCATAGCCTGATCGACTATGGAATCAGAGTTTGTAGCTCTGGAAATGGTTGGTTATAAGGCTGAGGGACTAAGAACATTCTCAACTAATATCCTTTTAAGAAAGGATGTATTTCCTCTTATGTCTATACACTGTGATTGCCAAGCGATAATAACTATAGCAAAGAATAAATCTTATAATTGTAAAAGTAAACACAACAAACTGAGACATGATGTCATAAAATAGTTGAGAGATGGAATAATTTCCATTGACTATGTGAAATTATAATTTGGCAGATCCTCTGACCAAAACTACGGGAAGAAAATTAATTCATCAAACCTCAAAAGAGATGGGGTTAAGGCCGATATGTTATCAATAGAGATAGTAACCCAACCTATGTGATAGAAGATCCCATGAACTAGGTTCATATGGGTAATAAAAAGTTGATTTTGACACTGAAGCACTAAAAGAGAGTGCTTGACTGCTACTAATTGAGAGGTTGAGTTATAACTCTTAATCAATTCATATACCTTATAAATGGTGTATTTAAAAGCAAAATACACTTGATGAATTCACCTATATAAGAATCGAGCGGAGACGCTCTTATGAGATTTTGGCCTAGTCTCTAGAGCTCTTATGAATTCACTACAAGAAAATGGGGCTTTAGCGAGGGGAAATTTGGTCGTTGAAAGTCCAATTCCGGTCGTTATATGTTATTAGCGACCGGAAAAAATCCGGTCGTCATCGGTCGTTAAAAGTCCCGACGCTAAAAGTTAACGACCGGATTCCAATCCGGTCGTTAAAGGATCTTTAGAGACCGCATAATTTTCGGTCGTTAAACATGCTTTTTAGCGACAGGATTTTCCCCTCGCTAATTTGTTATCCGGTCGTTAAAAGTCTTTAACAACAACAATGGATTAAGTCAACCCAAATGCTTTTAACGACCGATATTCCCTTCGTTAATTGTATATTTACTCTTCATTAACAATCATTTATTTATTTGAGAAACCTGTTCTTAAAGAGTTTTAGTGACCGCATTTTTCTTCTCTAATATGAAAATGCTATAAATATAATAAAAATTTAAATTACATGAATAGTAATAATTATTTTTATGCTTTCATACATGATCAACAACATTGAAAAATAAATCAAATACTTAATATCTTGTTAATACAAAGAACTAAAGTATAATATTTGAATGCAATACAAATAAAATCATATAAAGGATGTACTAGTAGTTTACAAAAGTTCAAACGGGAACAAAGTAAAATCATCTTCCTCGAGCTCCTTATCCTTCAATGTTTCCGTCACCTTTAGAAGTGTTGTCCTCCAAGCATCCTGTGGAATGAAGATATTTTAGTAGAATGTAGAAAATCGCTGTAAAATTACAACATAGTAATATGTGCTCAAGTCAATTAAGCATCCAAATATGAATCCACGAAGCAGTGATAACAAAAAGAATTAAACCAAATGTTGGCATTTGGTCATCAATTCTTTGTAACTCATGCCAGAGCACACAATTATAGCATCAAACATATAATTTGAAGACAAAGACTGCTAATGTGCCAGATAGAAACAGGTCACTTTAATTCAACATGTATTCAAGGCACTGGAAAATAACTCTACCATGTGAGAAGTTAAGCTTTTTAAGATAATGATTGCTCTTTTTCTAAATCTTAACCACAATACTTTTTCTTGATAGATCAAAATTTCGGCCATAATACTTTATAGGTATTGTCCTTATAGCAGTCCAAAGACAAGTGAGCAACATGCAACATACTCAATCCAAATTTAACTTCTTAATAGGCGGCCTTATATTGAAGAAAATAACAAAATTCTATAATACTAGCCTGCATCTCTATGTAACAAAAGGTTGACAACTGCAATTACCTAAAAAGCAGACAGAAGCTAATATTTATTCAGAAATAGTACTAATTTCAGAGATGTATAGCATCCAAGTTTATTCAACTTTCGTTTTACTTGATCCAGATTATAAAAAATGGTGCAGTACAACTTTAAGAAGATTACGGTGGTTCCCAATGGGAATGACTTTGTCGATATCATTCTGTCTCGCACACAGCGTCAAACTCCTACTGTTGTCCACAAAGGATATGCTATCTCTCGTATACGTCAATTTTACATGCGCAAAGTGAAGTATACCCAGCAGAATTTCTATGACAAACTCTCCACCATTATTGATGAGTTCCCCAGGCTTGACGATATCCATCCTTTCTATGGGGACCTTCTTCATGTGCTATATAACAAAGATCACTAGAAGCTTGCCCTTGGCAAAATTAATACTGCTAGAAATTTGATTTCAAAAATTGCTAAAGATTATGTGAAATTGTTGAAGTATGGCGACTCACTCTATCGCTGCAAGTCCCTGAAGGTTTTTGCTCTTGGGCGTATGTGTACTGTTATAAAGCGCATTGGCCCAAGTTTAGCTTATTTAGAACAGATTAGGCACCACATGGAAAGACTTCCCTCAATTGATCCCAATACTAGGACAATCTTGATTTGTGGGTATCCAAATGTTGGCAAGAGCTCATTCATCAACGAAATTACAAGAGCAGATGTGGATGTGCAGCCTTATGCTTTCACTACAAAGTCCTTGTTTGTCGGTCATACTGACTACAAATATCTGAGGTATCAAGTGATCGACACTCCTGGTATTCTGGATAGGCCATTTGAGGATCGTAATATCATTGAGATGTGTAGTATTACAGCTCTAGCACATCTGAGGGCTGATGTGTTGTTTTTCCTTGATATTTCTGGGTCTTGTGGCTATAGCATAGCCCAGCAGGCTGCTCTTTTCCACAACATCAAATCACTCTTTATGAACAAACCCTTGATGATCGTGTGCAACAAAACGGACTTGCAGCCGTTAGAAGGGATTTCTGAGGTAGACAAGAAGTTAGTTGCAGAGATGAAAGATGAAGCCATAAAGACAGTGATGGGTCAAGGCGGCGAGGCAACAGATGAAGCGGGTGTGTTGTTAACTATGAGCACGTTGACTGAAGACGGTGTGATTTCAGTGAAGAATGCAGCTTGTGAGAGGTTACTGAATCAGAGGGTGGAATTGAAAATGAAGTCGAAAAAGTTGAATGACTGCTTGAACCGCTTCCATGTTGCTATGCCAAAACCACGTGACCAGAAAGAGAGGCCAGCATGCATACCTCAGGCAGTGTTGGAAGCCAGAGTTAAGGAAGCTGAGGCAGATGCTGAGAAACAGAAAAGGAAACTTGAGCGAGATCTGGAGAATGAGAACGGGGGTGCAGGTGTTTACTCTGCTAGCTTGAGGAAGCACTATCTATCTATTAGCAAACGAAGAGTGGAAGGAAGATGTAATGCCAGAAATTTTAGATGGGCACAATTTCTATGACTTTATTGACCCTGATATCTTACAAAGGCTCGAAGAATTGGAGAGAGAAGAAGGTCTTCGTCAGGATGAAGAAGGAGATGATGATTTTGAGATGGACGGCGTTGAGCTGACCCCTGAAGAACAAGCATGCTGGTTGTGCGTATTTACTTCCTAGCTCATCATATTTACTCTCCAGCCCTTCCAAACGTCCTTTTAGCGATTCATTTTCTTTTACAGTAGCATTCAGCTTTTCCAACAATGCAGTTTTAGAGGAGTTACCACCTTTCAGCTCCTTAGCGGTTATCCCACCACCAAATCCAACTACATGACTCTTTTGTTGAGGTCCGAAGCACCTTTCTACAACCTCAATGTTTGTAAGCGTCGATTCAGATTGCACCAATTCTTTGATTTTATCATGTAAAATAAAAAATTATTTAATTAAAATAATACAACACAATAAATAAATAATATAAATTAAAATCTATCAGGAAACATACATATTTCTCACTGGTATCAGGTTCAACAAGCTTGTTGTCCTTCTTACGAGTCTCAAAAAAAATAGTTGCCATATCTGGTGGATTACCATCTTTACATCCCTTCACATTACAATAAACAAGTCAAAGAAATTTTTGTAACAAAGACGAGTTTTCTTAATAGAATTATAAGATTTACTCACCAATTCATAAATGATCTCCCTAATTGGTTTACTACCCGTACGATGAGGCATACTCAACTTAGACCTATTGACTAAGTTTCTTGTACTTGTCTCCTAAATTAACAATATACCGGCAAAATTCTGGTTAGCCACTTAATATAACACAATGATAATAAATATCTATGAAATCATACCTTAAAGTTTTCAGTTAAAAAATGCTCTTTGACCAGCCATTTCCAATCACTCTCGTCTACCCCCTCTGGCACCTCTCTTAAAGCATCGCGGAATGGTTTAGACTTTATGTTCTTGTGCATCGAACCTCTCCAATTGTTCCATAACTTTCTCATGTGTTTCAAGACATGATCTCGCTGATCATTTATGTTATCACTATCAAATTTGTCCTATATTATTTCACAAGTATCATTAATAATGAAACTAAAAAAATTCAAATAAAATAAACTTTTAACCAACTACGTGTATCACAGGAGATTATAAAGCTCATAATGGTATTTCCTTTTCACTTGTGAAGAAGAAAGAGAGAAGGCAAATCAAGATAGTAATACTTTAAATTCTTACCGTAACAGATTGCCACATGTGCTCCAGCTTATATTCTTCAATTTCCGACCATGAGTGTATGCGCAATGGGCACATATTACGGTCACGAACTAATATAGCTAAGTGTCTCGAAAATAAGGCATGATGCTTCCCAACAACTCGATTGTTGTAAAAAGTGACTCTCAACTTTTCTCTAGCTTTGAGTCCTGCAACTTTTTTACACCTATTTTTCCCTCTCACTTTTTTGGCCCTTTCAATTTCATGTGGACCTGTAATATCAATTAATTCAAACATATAAAAAGATTCATTACAATAACAACAAATAATTATAACTTAAGACAATAATATACTTATTTCGCTTCTTTTTGTGCCTTGCGTCACTTCTTCATCGGGGAAGGAAGCATCAGATTCCAATATTTGATCAAAACCAGAAGGCCCAAGATTATCCTTCTCAGCTTGGTTATTCTGATTAGAAGCTACTGCATTATAGTTTTTATTGTTTCCCATCAAAGTTCTCTGTTCAACGTTTGCTCTTACTTGTTTGGTCTTTTCAGATTCATATGGACATGTAAATCACAATTAAGTAAAAAGTTTCGATTCTACAATTAAGCATCAGGCAGACTTAGCAAAAAACAAGAGGAACCATCATCTAACCAGAAGTAAACTTGTAAGAACTTGCATAACTGTATCTGTTACACAAACATTGACATGTTTCGAACAAATGCCTAGCGGTTAAACGAAGATGCCTCTATATTTTTATGCTTCTTTAAGAGAATGTCCAAACTACTTGTGTCCTTTTTTATGTCTCCCCTTTTTCTTTCACTCAATCATTTCCCATTTCAACTTCATCACCCCCAGAGAATCCTATCTCCATTATCCCTATCTTTGAACTATTTATATGTGTGAGAAAATCAGAATCAAATAACATCAGCTGCCAAGCTAGCTTTCGAGCAATATATGACCAATAGAGCTAAGAATCTAGAGGTCTTATATTCTTGCAACATTCTTTAGCATATTTAAGACCAGTGGCTCTACAGGTTCTCTAGCATATTTAAGACCAGTGGCTCTACTTTAGCATTCTTTAGCATTCTTCTTTGTTAAGACCAGTGGCTCTACAGGTTCTCTAGCATATTTAAGACCAGTGGCTCTACTTTAGCATTCTCTAGCATTCTTTTCTGCTGTATAACAGTTGAGCACAAGCTCTGTTAAGAGGAAAGAGATAACAGTTAAATTGTAGAACAACAACTAGAACGCTTGTGTAAGGGTTAAGTAAACACATTGCTTTGTGATAATAAAATAGACGAGGCAGTGAATATTAACAATAAACTTTCCTCTTTTTCTTTCACGTTTACCACTGAACGTGTGTGTATTGATAGAACCCCCATACTTGCATCATTTTTTAAATCCTTTTTTTAGTATCAGTATCTTTTCTTTTAGTCTTTGAATTTTGTTAAATTGCAGCAGCTACACTCTCAGAGTTATGAAAAGGTATTGAACTATGATTTCTGAAGATGAGTTGCTACAGAGAATTCAATTGATGTTCACTTTCTCTTGATACCTTAATATAATTGAACTGTTGCTTTTATATGTTACCATCTATAAAAAAAATTGAACTGCTGCTTATGTATTCATCATGTTTCTTATACTGTGCAGGTACAAAGCTGTTAAATCATGTACTTTATCTTTGTACAAAGCAGAATATCAAAGATATTTACTTGCATGTACAGACAAGTAATGAAGATGCCATTAACTTCTATAAGAAATTTGGCTTCGAGGTTACCGGTACCATCCAAAACTATTACACAAACACTACCCCACCAGACTGTTATGTCCTAACAGTCAGATATTTTCCTAACAGTTTTTATTGTTAAGAGTAAGTTATGAAGCTCGCCAGTACATTCCTCACCAGAATACTGAGTATTGTTTAAGGTTTTTCTCAAGGTCTTATCGACAAAGCACCCAAACATGCTCTCTTAAACTGGAAATTCAATATAATAGGCCAGACATGTTCTCAGTTACTGCAGAAAACCAAAACTGGAAATGTACCAAAATAGATAAGCATAAACGAGAAAACCAAAAACTGCAGAAAAAATGCACATCTAAAAGCTGCCCAAGTTAATACGAATCAAGTTAATGCACCTTTCCGCGCTTGCGATGGATAAGAAATGGATGATTTCTGACATCTGGAGACAATAAGAAAGAAAGATAGCATTCATATACTGGGAGTATAGGCCAAAAAATATGATAGAGAGAATGCTAGAGATTGTATACCTATTAGCACTTTCAAAGCCTCTGTAATTGCAATCCTTGACATAGTCGATGCCTCCTGAAAGGAGGAAAAAACTTCTGACTTTTCAACGAAGGATCGATATAGACAATAGCAACTAAAAGACATATAATCTCATGGAAATAATGCAAATTAATCTAAGATTTAGCAGTGGAAACAAAGGATCGGTATAGACAATAACAACTAAAGACATTGTGTATTTAGAGAGGAGTGCAGTACATAAAACTAATGATGCCAACATTGAGATAGTAAAAATCTTCAGCCAGGCTCATCTATCTCGAGATTTCACCTGGGAAGGTACTTGTTTTCGTTTACCATCTTACAACATCAAATACTTTTTGTCACAACCAGTAGAATCAAGAAGGCTAACACTAAAATTCATATTACCCAATTGTTCAAATACAGCAAAGTCTCCAATTCTTAGGTTATAATTTTGCACAAATTGTTCCCAACCCTTATCAAACCATATAACGCCATTCTTCGATCGACCAATTGCTACATTCCATGTACTCAGGAGGTGAATCAAAGGGGAGTGAAAGAAAGTCTGAAACCTGCAGCCCTTACAAGTCAAAATAAGGCCAAGGATGGAATGATAAACACATTTTGGCAAACATTAAGTGACCACAACACAAACATTGAACAAGATAGATATACTGTACTGGCAATAGAAGAATAGGCAGCAGGCTAGTATTGAGGCAGAATAAGCAGCAGGCTAGTATTGAGGCTGAACAAAAATTTGATTACCAGATTCATCAGAAAAGGAAGCATCATATTCCAATATTGGATCAAAACCAGGAGGCCCAAGACTATCCTTCCGAGCTAGCTTATTCTGATTAGAAACTACTGCATTATAGTTTTTATTTTTGCACATCAAAGTTCTCTGTTCAGCGTTTGCTCTTGCTTGATTGGCCTTTTCAGATTCATATGGACCTGTAAGTCACAATTAAGTAAAAAAAAATCCATTACAATGACAATAACAAAAAATTACAACTTAAGAGAATAATATACTTATTTCGCTTCTTTGTTCAGCGTTTACTCTTATAGAACCAAAAGCTCTGAAGCGTTTCCCTCGTCCTCTTGCTAAGGCACCAGGTGGAACGTATGTATGCTTCAAAGTCTTAGAAGTTGATACCATTTCAAACTTCTGAGATTTTGATGGATCCATGTCAGCCTGATAGCAATAAAATTAGTTGATTAATAGATATTCCTGTCAATTTCATCATATATGAACATGTGAAGGTGTAGGAAACAAACTAAAAAGTTAAATAGCAATAGATAACAGCACTGGATAAAATTAACAAAAACATAACACATGAAAACTTAAAGAAAACAAATGTTTAGTGAGTCAATCCATTATATAATCAGCTAAGAAGAAATCCATTGGTGGAGTTTTAGAAACGTTTTTCCTTTCCTGCAACTTAACCTATAAATCAAATGAGTTTTAGTATGGAACTTTTATTATAATAAAAGAGTGAACAAATTAAAAGCAGGTGTGATAGAACTCCAAACCTTCTTGAGTTCTTTTCCTTTTTAGTTGTGAAGAATTATCTAACTCCTCCTCTAAATTATCAATATTCTTTTGCAGAATGTCAAAGGTATCACGAGGTGGCACCTTTTGTACAACATGCCAGCCTTTATTAGAAAGATCCTCAGCATAAAAAACTTGCGATGCTTGGCTGGCTAATACAAAAGGCTCATTTATTTTCAGAAATCGTTGGCGATTAACACTTACAAAGCCATATTCATCTATTTTAACTCCTTTTTCTTGGTCATACACATCAAACCATGTACATCGAAATAAAACCACCCTTCTTCCGGGAACAAATTGTAATTCTAGAATCTCTGTTAATTCACCATAGAAATCGATATTTCTATTCTCTTCATCGGTCTCTCCAACTACAACCACCGCGCAATTTTGAGTTCTCAAACCTTTATCATAGTCCAACACGTGAAACCTATACCCATTAATAATATAGCCACGAAAACTTGTCACATATGGCGTGGGACCACGTGACAATGACAGCAAATCTGCCATTTTCTTACTATCATCGTACTTTTGCAATCTTGCGACCTATCATGATCAAATACATAGTTTAGCAAATAATAATTACATAGTTTGAAAAATATTATTATTAGTTGGTACTCACCTTTTCTTGTAACCAACTAATAAATTGTCTATCGGAATTTTCTTGAGAGGTATCAACTGGAGTTTGTGAAAACTCTCTACAAAATTACTGTGTAAATATGTCAGCTTAAATTAAAAAATAGAGAAGGTATGAAATTATTATAAAAATTATTTACTTACTCAAGAAATGGTTGAAATTCATCGTCGTTTTTCAAAATATAAAAATGTGCTTGCTCCAGATCATTTGAATCAAGTTTGACTATTTTCCCACCTCTTAAAGCTCTTCCGGATTGATAAAAAATTGCTAAACCTCCATCAGATTCTATAACACCACCATCATAATTTCGTTCAAGGCGATTAAACTTTGTTTCCATTATATGCAAATACCTTGAACATAAGGTCATACATTCAGCTGCTAAGTATCCCTCTGCAATAGAACCTTCTGCGCATGCCCTATTATGAATAAAAGGCTTCAAAAAGTATATATATCGCTCCACTGGGTACATCCATCGACATTGAATAGGTCCAGAAATCTTAGCTTCATTAGCTAAATGAATAGGCAAGTGTTCCATGACATCAAAAAATGTAGGAGGGAACACCTTTTCTAACTTGCACTCAGTTTTAGGAATCTGGCCATCTATCTGCTCTAATTCATTCATTCTGAAACATTTTCCTCCAAGCACATTGAAAAATAATGACAACTCAATAAGTGGTTCCCGTACAGATTTGCTAAGCATACCGCATATTGCAAGTGGGAGTAAATATTGTAGCAGGACATGGCGATCATGACTTTTTAAACCTGAAATTTTGCGATCTTTAAGGTTGACACATTGAGAAATATTTGATGAAAATCCATCTGGGACCTTTAAGTTCTTCAGGAAATTGAAAAACTTATACTTCTCTTTAGGAGATAGTGTAAAACATGATGTTGGTAAGTCATACTTATCCCCATTTTTTATTGGATGTAATTCTTTTCTAATGTTCATTGCTTGCAAATCCAATCGAGTGTTTATGGTGTCTTTGGTTTTCCCTTTAACATTTAAGATCGTCCCCAGAATATTATCACATATGTTCTTCTCAATATGCATCACATCTAAGTTATGCCGCAACAATAGAGTTCTCCAATAAGGAAGATCAAAGAAAATACTCTTCTTATTCCAATTATCACCCCTACTCTCATGTGATATTTTAACCTTCTTCTTTGGATCCTTTGTTAATTGTTAACCATCTAAATCAGCCACTTGATTAAGTATATCATCACCGGATAGCATTTTTGGTGGTAATCTTCGCTCCTTAGTACCATCGAATGACTCTTTATCATTCCTCCATTTGTGATTAAGAGGAAGAAAGCATCGATGGCCCATATAACATTGTTTTTTACAATTTTCTAACCTAATTGAAACAGTTTCTTTATTACAACATGGACAAGCCATTTTTCCCTTTGTGCTCCATCCAGATAAATTTGCATATGCTGGAAAGTCATTAATGGTCCATAACAAAGATGCATGTAACATAAAATTTTGTCTAGTTGATGCATCAAAGGTCTCCACTCCAGATTCCCACAATTCTTTTAATTCCTCTATCAAAGGTTGAAGATAAACATCGATAGCATCTCCAGGACTCTCCGAACCAGGAATAATCATCGACAAAATAAAATTCTCTTTCTTGATGCATAGCCAAGGTGGTAAATTATAAGGAATAAGTACTACAGGCCAAATACTATATGGAATTTTGGTATTTCTAAACGGTTGAAAACCATCACTAGCAAGTCCAAGTCGAACATTACGAGGCTCGGCTGCAAAAGATTGGTGAAGTTCATCAAATTTTTTCCATACTATTGAATCAGCTGGGTGCCTCATTATTCCATCATTAACTCTTTTGTCATGATGCCATGTCATTAAAGAAGATGTTTTTGAGGACATAAACAATCTTTGAAGTCTTGGCTTTAGAGGAAAATAACGTAAAATCTTGTATGGTATCTTTTTTCCACTTTTAAATTTGGTTTCTCCACTATGTTTATCCTCCTTCCATCTAGATACGCCACAAACTTTGCAAGATTCAAGAAACTTATTATCCTTCCAATATAACATACAATCATTCTTACATGTATCAATCTTTTTGTAAGATAGCCCAAGGTCCCGAATAACCTTCTTTGCCTCATAATATGAATCTGGCAAATTTGATCCGTCGGGCAATAAATCTTCATTCAACATCTTCAACAACATTGTAAATGACTCGTTACTCCAATTACCAATAGTTTTAATATGAAGCAATTTAACCAAAGTGGAAAGTTTAGAAATTTTTGAACTTTGGTACAAGGGTTACTCAAAATCCTTTAAGACCCTATAGAATCATTTTGCTTCAGGATTTGGTTCCTCCGCGAGAAACCCATCACCATCATTGTTCATATTGTCTCCATCAAAATTGGGGTAAAGATCTCTTAAAATGTCATGTATTTCATCCTCACCATCACCATATTCAATGTCATTATCATCTACAAATTCAGAATCTGACTGCGCCTCACCTAACCTTTCCCCATGGTGATACCAAAAAGTATAATTTTGGATTATCCCATGTACTATTAAATGTGATCTAACCAGCTCACGTGTTCCTGAATTTGCATTACAACATTTGATGCATGGACAACGTATTTCACGCGTTTCTTCCAATCTTGTAAAAGCATAATTCAAAAATTTCTCTACCCCAAGTATGTAAGCATTATCTAGTCGATCATAAACAAGTCCCATCCATTGCTTATCAGGTGCCATAATCTGGTGCATAGAATCATTTTAAAAATATATAAATATGTGTATATATATATATATATATATAACAATGTCCATACTTAAGAATAAGAGCTACAAAAATCTAAAAATCGAGAGATTGAACACAGTAATGTTTCACGTTAAAAACAGACTGAAAATCGAGAGACTGAACACACATATTTTACGCGACTGAAGCTGCATACATGGATCAAGGTTGAAAATTTGGACATCTATCATATATGGCAGTATTTAGTTTCAACAACAACAACAACCCAGTATATTCCCACAAGGTGAGGTCTGGGGAGGGTAATATGTAGACAGGTCTTACCTCTACCCGAGAGGGCAGAGAGGCTGTTTCCAATCGACCCTCGGCGCATGAAAAAAAAGGCAAACTAAAACAAAAACAAAAACTAAAACTAAAATCGCATTAGTTACTCCAGCATACATCTCATAAAAATTATCTAACATAAGATGCATATGTACCATAAATAAACAGACATGCAATGATATAAAAACAGTAACTACCAGAAATGACTACCAAAAGAGAACACAAACTAATCATCTATGGGCGGCCCTACCACGCCTCACACCCTGGGAAAGGAGTATGAAAAATCTAGAAGCTCCTATCCTACAACCCTGATACTAGACCTCCAGACTTTCCTAATTACTTAACAAAATTATCGTGCCAAAAAAAAACTATGATAGAATATTCTGGAGAAAAGTACAAAATTCGGGAGAATAAATGCACAGACCCTCGTTAATACTTTTTTTTCACACAGGACCTCCCTTAAACTGTTGAAGGAAAGGATTACATCATCAAAAAGTGTATTCACAGCATGACAGTATTAAGATTGACATTCAGACTTCAATGTATTTGACTGCATTTAAACTACCAGCTTAAGTGCGGTTTTCAATGCCAGTCATGATAACTGGATCGACTAAAGTCATATATAATCTAATGTAACCAGCTTTGCTGGTTCGATACTGTCCACTACTATGAACAACTCCAGCTGAAGCGATATATTATGCCAGCAGAAGTATGAGATAAGAATCATAAGATGGTATGCAGAACATCCACCACATGATTCTCTACAAAAAAATAGGCCAAGTACCTATCAGTATAAGGTCCGGAGGAGCTCAGCACAATCAACAAGCACTCAGAGGTTCAATCTTCTCACATATTGCTTTGTAGCACTGGAGACTGCAGTATTTAGTTTCAATCAAACAAAAAAACACTTTTATTAACAATACTCTTCAAATTTGGATGTAATTATATATTTGAAAGATATGTAATTCTAAGAAGAAATCTGATATTGGATAAACACAGAGTTAATTCATACATAAGGAAAACACTTAGGTTGAATAGAAGTTTACAGATATACCTTGACAAGAAGGAATAAAACCCTAGGTTGTAGAGAAGAGGCCAACTTGTGATTCTTTGCAGACCTTTGATAGCTCAAATCTGATTATGTGCGTGTAGTCTTGTAACAGCAATTTGTCTTGTTTTCAATTGATAAAACAGAAAGAAGGGACGTTGTCCTGTTTTGGGAGAGGTACTCACGTCTGTTTTCAATTGATTAAACAGAGAGAAGGGAACATCCTGTTTTGGGAGAGGTGGTCACGTCTGTTTTTGATAAAACAGAGAGGGGAACGCCTGTTTTGGGAGAGGTGGTCACGAGATAGGGTTGTGGGCTGCTTGGATTGGGTAAAAAAAAAAGAGGGAAAATTTGGCGCCTAAGTTTATTTTTGTTTTAATTTGTGGGCTGCTTGGATTGGGTAAAAAAACGAGGGAAATTATAGCGCCTATGTTTATTTTTATTTTTTTTAATTTTATATATTGCTTATCATATACTATATTTTAACGACCGGCTTATTTAATTTTTAACGACCAGAAATTATCCCTTCATAAATAAAAACAGCAAAATTAGACTTTAACGACCGAAAAAAAGTTTGGTCATTATACATACACTTTTAACGATCGGAATCATGTCCCTTCGTTAAAATTTTGTCGTTGAAAGTCAATATTCTTGTAGTGA